>JAEQBH010007635.1:0-80299 GCA_016808115.1 Tetrastigma voinierianum
ATGGCCTTAGCCATGTAAGTGGATCAGGGCGCCACATTTGGTGCTTGCAATTTGAACCATTGTCCCATTTGAGCTAGGTCATGTTTGAGAGAGAAAGAAGAGAAGAGAAAGAAGAAGAAAGGAAGAAGGAGAAGCGCTTTAAGAGTATGGATCTTAGTTTGAATCGCACATCCACATGTAAGGATTTGTATGGATATTTGATGGAATTGTGTTTTAGGTTTGAGTTTTATATTTGTTGGTTATGAATTCTCTGCCACGTAATGAAGTTGATTGGTTTAGTTTAGTTTTGAGGTTCTTTACAAGTTGTTATAGTTTGTTTAGTTTGGTTCGTGGTCACTTGATGGAGGAAAAATTGTATAGAAAATGATGTGTTTTTGGGGAGATCTTTGTCCAGTTTTTTAAAACTCGTGTTTTTGTTTGGTAAATCAACTGGTCCACAGGTGAGTTATTGAATACAGTAATAATGAAGCCACAGTCTAAAAATCTCATGAAATAGGTGTATCACGAAATTTGGATACTCATTGCGGCGTAAATTCGTCAAATGGGAGTATGTTGCTGACATGTGGTTATGTTTTGGCGATTAAGTGGTCTGGTTGTTTAGTTCGCCAGCTTAGCGAAATGTTTCTAGAAATGAATTGAGTGATTCAAAGTGAGTAAAGAAGACTTCTAGAAGAACAAATCTCACGGAAATAGGCATATGCAATTTGGATGCTGTGCGCAGAAGTCGTTAAATAAGAAGCTAGGTTGCATGACATAGCTAGTTTTGTTTTGGTTATGTTTTGGCCGTTAGAGTGGTGCGATTGTTGGGCCATAGGCGGCTATTCTTTCTCGTCGAAATGGAGTGATTCAAAATTTTGGATAAACTAGACTTCTAGGATATCAAATATACTTGAAATAGGTGTCTTTAAATTTGGGCCTGTGGGCCAGAAAATTGTGCAAGGGCTGGTATGAAATATTTGATAATTATCGGAATGCGTAGAAAATCTGGTAGAGTAAATGATCGTAAATATCGTACGATTCTTGGATAACGATAGTTATTTGGGGATATGAGATATGTCTTAAAATGAAATAAAAATGGATTGTTTCTTAGAGCGCGATGGGGATAAATTAGCATGCCTATTAGGGATAAAAGTCTGCGGCATACTGATCGATGGGCCCCATTAGGGTCATTACAGCACGCCGGGTGTATAGGGTCATTGGCTCGTGCGATGATGTAGCGCGCCGAGCTACTTATTGTTCGGTTATGCCGTCTGATGATAGCAGTCAACTTTCGGGCCGCTTATAGTTCAGTTGATGGTGATATGACGCGGGGTCGCTATAGTTCCGCCATGTACTTGCTGCAGAAGTTATATGCGAAACAAACGTAAAGCGAATATGAGAATATCCCAGAATGATTTGAATATGATAAATGGCGTGATATGAGAAATAATATAGAAGCATCATATTTGTATGTGATGACAAATGCATTGTAGCCAAAGAACAAAGCGAGGAGTGTAAAATGACACAAAAATGTATATAAACGATGATAAGAAATGAAGCATGATATAATAAGTAAGTATGAGATATGTATGGCGTATGTAAATGATATGTATGAAATATGTATGGCACAAATATATATAAGTATATGATATGTTAGATATATGTCACGTATTATGCAAGTGTGATGATCGCTGATAGGATTAGTCAATGGAGTGATATTAAATTAATTATAAAACTGGCGGGTGTTCATCAGTGTAGGTATAAAAGAAGGAAATAGAAGTCGAGAAATTGATCTGGCAATCGTGATCGAGGTCAGTGTAACACTATGTGCCAGCTGAGGACGCTTTTGAGTGCTATTTTGTATATCTTTGTTTTGTAAGCTTGATGTAAAGTTTGTATATGTTGAGCAATTTCAAAGATTATGAAGTTTGAATATTTTGTAATTAAACATTCTGAATATATTTGAGTTAAATGTTTAACGAGTATATGAATGAAAGTTTTATAGTAGCGGGAAAATAAATAAATAAATGGACGACCCTTCGCGACAGGTGCTGGGTTTGGAGCGTCTCAAAAACAATTTAGGATATATATAAGTTTGGATGGCGTATGGAAGATGGTTATAATTATGGAAATTATTTTTAGTCAAAATTCTATATATAATATGATTCTATAGGTTTTTAAGATGGAAGGATAACTTTGTGGTTAATTGTTAAAATCTCTAATCAAGGCTTTAGCTATAAAAAGGGAGTTTTTCCAAACTTTTGACTGATTGCTTTTTTAAAAAAAAACATTCATACTTGAACCAAAACTTAGAGGGGGCCGCAAAGGCACACATCGGTGAATAAGCAGTATAAAATTAATTTATTAAATTTATGTTTATTTTTATTTTCTTTAGAGTTTCTTTTTTCACTTTTCATTTTCATCTTATTTTTTCTTAGTACTTTCCGGATTCGAATGAAATACTTAGAATGCATTTTGGTCCTGTTTTAAAACAATTTTATGTTTATAAAAGCAAGAAAAAATATGAAGAGCATGCAAGCAATAAATTCATATAACAATAACATCTTTCAAAGAATACCGAAATGACATTCTCTCGGTTTTCATAACCTCAATAACGATTTTCAAAGACAGGAACCTTAGTATTTTTATTTTCTTTCCCCATACTTTTCTGGTTCAATTGGAGCCCACAAATGGTGTGAAATGATGGAAAATTTACAGAGGAAAAAATGTGAATTCAAAGGTTGTGGTTTTACTAGTTAGTTTCATCTGGGGGATATTCTACCCCGTTTATGACTCTCAATTATCTTCCATGGACTTGACTCAAGCAAATTAACTGATCAATTATCTAGCCGCAAGGTCACGGCATATGTAGATATAGAGGCGTTAATCTCTCGATCTTGAATCCCATCCACTTTCTTGTTCCTTTCTACACCATCTTTGAATAGGGTTTGAGGCAGATTAAGCCATTTATCTCCATTTTCTATTTCAATCAGAGACTCCAAATTTGGAGTATGTGGGCAAACCAGTAAAACCCACATTCATAATTCAAACACTTTTATGTTCCTGCCCATTTGATGTTGAACCCCTTTATTTTTTTCTTCAGGTTTGGTATAAAAATATGAAGTCATGCAAAAAAGCATCAAACAGGAAGCTTCCGCCACACTAACACATGAACATGAAATCTCGTGAAATCCTTATGACTTGTTTCACACTTCTCTTCCCCATTGACGGGTTCTTCGGCTCCTGCTTGCTCTTGAGCCAGACCTTTCTATTCGTATGTTGTCATCATGCAACTACTCTCTTTATTTATTAGCCCTGAAAAACTGGTCAAATATTAAGTTAATCTTACTTGCCTTTAAAATAATTGGTGAGGATGCTAATCACTAAAACAAAAAATATTAGAAAATTGCTTTCTAAATATTTATTTTTCAATCAATTTATTATTTATGTGCGTGGTTGTTGGTAGAAATACATAAGCACTGTCAGAGTTAGGCAGGCCGCAGGTAGATGGGGGGGAACAGATGCTAATTTCCAGTAAAGTATGCTGTATGCCACGTGATTTGCTTCTTCAAGGTTTGGGCATTTAAGTAAATTGGCCTTTCTTGTAGAAAAATGGTCTCACTTTATATTAGTCTTTGAGTCAAGAAGAAAACAGAGCCCAAGTTTCATTGGATAGTCTTCACCATGGATGAACTCAATTCACTTCCACAATCTTCATTATTTTTCCTTGATAACCCGTCCTTTCGCTAGCCATCAGCCCATACTGAATTCCTGGTTTTTCTCAATTTCACCATCTCTAGGCCTTTCCATATTAACAGTGTTGGTTTTGTTTGGATTTTGCTGTGTCTTCAGGCAACCCTGATGATTGAACATACAATAGATGTACAAGAATTCAGCTGCGGCAGCATCACAGGCGTGAGTTATCCTTTCTGGGAGGCGACCGGCCCTTGGGTCATGGGCTTCATGACCTACAGCTCCGGCCCCAAGATGAGGTGATGGTATAGCAACCATAGAGATTAAGGGCGTTCAATACAGTGTTTTGAGTTTGAATAAGGATGCTCAAACTCTAAGACTTGCAAGACATGACTTCTTGAAGGGACTTTGCTCGCCCCTTCTTGCTAATACTACGCTGGATTCTAAACTCTTTGATTATGCACCAGGGGATTACCAGTACATCACATTTGTGTATGGTTGCCCATCTCCCCTGGAAGATTATTTGATTCCTTACCAAATTTCTTGTTCCAAAGCTGGGAATCTTCTGACAGGTATTGCTTACTTCTTGCTTGGGTCACAGCCGCAGGGCCATGGAGAATGCAATGTGAGCGTGTCTTTTCCAGTCCTTTCAGACCTTGAAAAATTACTTAGGGACGGAATAAGTCAGTTTCAAAATTTGGTTCAAATAATTGAAGGGGCAATTGGAGAAGGATTTGAGGTGAGATTGAAAGTGAACGGTACAGCGTGTAGGGAGTGTCTGGAATCTAAGGGAGCATGTGGGTATGACCTGGTTTTGAATCAAACCACTTGCTACTGCAAAGATCAAACTCAACCCTCCTCCAGAACATGTAGAGCTTCCGCAACAGACGAAGGACCCTCCTCCCCTCCTTCGCCAACAGGTGAAGGACCCTCCTCCCCCGAATCTTTCCTTCAAAGTACGTATCTCAGTATCATGTTTTTGTGCAATGTCCTTCTCTTAGGCATTAGTTGTTAAGATTCATAGCACTGCACCCACACACCAACAAGCTCAATACACCATTGCATTAAACACTTTCAACCAATTGGTGGTCAGAGAATTCATTAATCGCTCTGACCCACTGAATTCAAATCATGACTTGTGCAGGGGTGAGGAACCCTCCTGGTTAAAATTAAAGAAGAAATTAGAGATCAGTTCTAATCTGACTAGTTCTTGAATTTAATTAGGGTCGTGTATCAGTCCACTGACTAACAATATAAGATTGACTAAGTATGTGCTAGTGGAAAGCGCTAAGTAACTCTTTAACCCTTATAGGAACAGAACAAATATTCTCCCATGCTTTGGAAAAGTTCAGAAGTAAACCATTACGGACCCAGTAAATAACTACGCATGAATAGAGAATACAAATTTTATGAGAATAATAAGACCATGCCATAAAGTCTGTTTCCTTGCTAGATATTTAATCTTATTTTTGTGTGGTGAAAGTTACTTGTTACTCTCTAACATTTAATTTAACATTATAGTTTGTATAAGTTAGAAATAGAGATATGAATTTTTTATAAGATAAGAAACAAAAAAAGAAGACTATCATTTAAGTCGCCCCTTTTCAAACTATGAAGCCGCTTTCAGTATTTGTTAATTGGTTAGCTGTCAACATTCAAACTAGTATTAAAAGCCTTTGGCAATTAATCAATCTTGGAAGTAGTCTTCATACTCCCTAATCCCAAAAGAGTTTTCATGCGCTTTGTTACTGATCTATTGGACGGTTTTGGATTCTCCAACTGTGGTGTGCTTTAGGTGAGAAGCCTTAGTAGTCATTGATTGATTAGGACCTAGGATTTGGTGACTACAATAAACTTAAAAGCAAACTTAACTTGCGTAATGGAAAAGCATATTTGTGATCAAAATAATTTTGGGGAAAAACAAGTGATAAGATAGATAGTCATTGAAACTGATAATGTCTGCAAAGATAAGAATGAGTGGAAGAAGGTAAAATTCCACAATTGATGTTGAAAGGCACATATTACCAACATAGAAAGATAGACAAGGGAATATCGTTTTGGGTGGCTTTATGAGGATTTTTTATTATTAAGTAGTTTGTGAATCATGGGAATTTCATAAGAGGATGTAATTGGTAGAAGGAATCAATATACTGTCTAGAAGACCAAGTCTTTGGGGTGTCAATTACTATCACACCTCCACCCCCTCAAAGCCGTAGAGGGCAAATTTGTCCACTAATTTTCTTTTTTCTTTATTTTTTTTTACAGCAATTTTCTTTATTTTAACACCCCTAATGCTTTGCATGTTCATAAAGTATTAAATTGCCAAGGGGTTCTTAAGCTCTTGTCCAGCTATTGGAATATTAAGGCCTTAAGCATCATTTTGTCTAGTTGCCAAGGAGTTCCTTAGCCCTATCTTTGCGTTCGGGTGGAGTGCACAAAGTCCCCACCTACTCAAATTGCATCGGCTAAGACCACGGTCTTGGATAGCTTGGATAGCTGTTAGCTATTTGCTATTAGCTGATTATATTAGCTAATTCGAACAATTGATTCTATTAAGTTGATTTTATAAATGTGTTTAGTAAAATTTAGTTGATAGTTACTTAATCGTGTAAAATAACCAATAAGGACATTGACATAATTTATTGTTTGAGTTTTTTTTTTTTTTGTTAATAATTTAGATTTATAAGATAGGTTTATTGGAAATAAGGTATACTCGTATTACACCAAACTTACATTTTGGGATCTACTATGGAGGGGTAGGGGAGGGGTGAAGACTAAAGATGGGAGTAATTGGCTAATAGCTCTTATATTACTGTGAGAGTAAGTAAAATTTAGTAATTATTAAACTTTGATCTGAAGCATCTTTCGACTCAACATATGTCCTCTATGGGGAAAACACTCCTGGGCAACTGACTTTTAGGTATAGTTAGCCCGTCCGTTCTTCATCAAACAACAACATTAGAGGTTTTGACTAATCAATCCTCTAAAATGGGTCTAATCTTCTAATTTTGGCACAAAACGCTCTTCACAAAATGGGGCCCTCATCTTTACGTGTCTAATGAGCGTTTTGAATTTTCTACTAGATTAGATCACTTGATGCCTCATCTTCGTAGGGAACCCATATTGGAATCATATTGTTCATTCTTATTAACTTATAATCCTCCTTATTTCTAGTTCATATGATACTTTGGGCACATGGCTAATAACCCTTCTCTAGAACAAAGTACTATTAAACCTTCCTCAGATCATCTGTTTAACTCTCTACATCATTAGATTTTCCTTGGCTTCTATTATGTCAACACACGCTTTACATGAAACATCACTTGCATTGAGAGCTTACTCTTATCTAGAATCATCTCTACCTCTTTGATAAAACACAACCATGGATTTGTGATTCACCATTTTTGTTCGATATATGAGGATTTCACCCACATGGGTAGTCTTGAACCCGACTTTAATATCACTTATTGTAAAAAAAACCTACTAACACAAACAAAGATCTTTCCCTATTTATGCAATCAAATAAACACTCAATCCAATTAGTCGAAATTAAATGTCTATGCAAAAAACAATTATGACAATAATACTAAAATCCCAAATTTTTAATGTGGAAAATATTAGAAAAAATAGAGATTGAAGATAAACACACTCAAATCTTACTCTACACAATCGACTCTTGAAATTATAAAAGCACTCACAATCTCTTGAAAGTATAAATAAGAAGAGGATGAAAAACAAAAGAAGACTTAAACAAGTTCTTGAAACTTTGTCCAAAGACTCTCACTCTCTCAAGAAATCTTTAGGGAAGTAAGATGAAAATAATTTTGAGATTGATCAAGCTTTTTCACTTTTCTGCACAAGATTTCAAAAGAAGAAAAGTCACTCTTATATAACACTCTTAGGGTAGAAAAATGTAGTTAGCAAGAGAAGAAGACTTCTTGTCTTCTTAATCTTTAATTAACATCCTAAAACATAAATATATGTTTAATTCATAATATACATATATTTAATCTCAATACAAACATATATGATCTTCCTCAACCTCATAAGTTTTATAACAATCTAATACCTTATTTATATGTTTAATGTACAAATTAAACATGATTTACTCATAAATGCTAGAAACTTATTATCTTCATCAACCTAATAAGTTTTGTAACATTTTAACTCATTATTCATATGTTTAATCCACTCATTAAACATAATTTATTCTCAAAGTATGTTACAAACTTATTTTATCATTGAATGTGTAACTCCTTTTGCACATTAAATACTTAAAAGTATAACTCTTCTTATACTTAAAATATCATAAAAAATGTAACTCTTTTTACACTTAATAATATAAAAAGTATAACTCTACTTATACTTATTTTTAACCAACAATATATGAAAATATATAATAGAAAACTCTAAAGTTATGTTTAATGTCTTATGAGCCACCATAAAACTTCCACTAATAAATTAATGGGTAGAGGTTCACAAACAATACCACCAAAGTCCATCCTTCCATCCAAAACGTCTTAAGAGAATTTTAAGATATCTTTATTAATGAAATATGGTTACAAACTCAAAAAAGAAATCAAAAAAAAAAAACATGAAAAAATGGAACATAGACAAAATTGATATATACTAAAAGAAATGAAAGCTTTCATTATCGCAATAACTTTTTTACAAAATACCACCCTATAGGGAGGAATTGGTAGTCACTTGTGCTGGCCTTTTATAAAGGCAATGCACCAGACAACTATAACCAGCTTTGATTGATCGATTCCCTATCATGCTGTCCGATCAAGGACTAAGATTCAATCGTAGCTCATTCATATCCCTATTATCATGAATTTGTATAGGTAGACAAACGAATGTTTAAAAGCAGTTGATATAGAATGTTATATGGATAGCTTCCGTTTATTCACTACGTAAGTTCGTGATGTTAGGAGTATGGATGAACTACGACGCTAAAGTCGATATCACCAATGGAGAAAAAAAAAAACTTATGAGCTAAACTGGATGTACTTCTATAAGTCAAAGAGCATTTATACAATTTGGCTAGCAAAAACTTCTATGTTCATTAATTATATAAATCCCCTAATTGTGTGCGTTCTTCAACCCCGTTCATATTTTCTCCGGGTCATGATACCCATCCATTCAAGAGTTCTCACTATTGCGAAGTAATTATGTAACAGAAGAAAGATGAATGTGTGGATTGATTCCACTTGCGTTAACTAATTGCCAGTTATGAGCACTTTTTGGCATTAACACGCAATCCCCATTGTCAAAAATTGGATATTTTCCGAGTCAGATTTATCTTGTCAGGATACGATCAAAAGTGGAGCTTATCTGATCTAAATCTTCTCCCCTAAAATATCTCCTCAGACCAAAACTAGGTTTCCATGAGTTCATACATCGCTTCTAGTTGCCTGTGTAGATGCATGCGTAACAGTTGAGCCAAAGTTTTGGTGGTTGATCGCCCCATGGTAGTCAAATATTAAGTTCCATGCTCTAATGTTTCTGATTTTTCTTTTTCGGTTTTCACCCTTCAAAGTATGAAAACCATTCTACAAAGTACAAATTCAAGGTCTTTTTTTCTTTTTCTTTTGGGTTGTTTCCATTTTCCTTTTTTTTTTTTACATCTATTCATTTTCCATTATATGGTATTATTATGTTATGTTTCTCAGAATTTATTCCTCTTCAAACTCAAACCATGGACATCTCCTATCCTTTTGCTTATATTTTTAACCAATTGAGCTAAGTCTTATTGGCCGGTTACTTCCACTTATATTGTAGTAAATATTGACTTTATAATTAATTACTCATATGTTAATTAAACTAGCATAACTAATTTTATTAAGTATTCTGTTCGTATGGAGATTAGGACCTGGTTCTTCCTTGTGTTATGTCCAACTTTTAATCATTGAGTCAGAGCTCATTGGCTTTAACACCAAATATTAAATCCTATTTTTATTTTATTTTTTAAAAGTAAATTTGGTTGCCTTTGAGGCTTGGTCAAGTGGTAAATGAGGGGATAAGGTTACTTGAGGTCCCAAACTCAAGTTCATGTAATGTAAAATAAATAGATGTTTAAAAAAAAAAAGTTGGTTATATTTTGAGAAAAGAAAAAATATGGGATTTGGGTATTATAGAAATTAAAGTTGATACAATGAAAAAGGGGAGAATAGAATTCTTTTGTTTCTATATTAAGATAAAAATCAATAAATTATTGTTTTATGGATGATAATTAAGTTTTTTGTTTTGTTTTTTTTTTACTTTTATTCATTTTGGACTTAAGACACAAATAGTAATAAAATTGAAAAATATTAAAATAGATGATTAAGTCTTGAAAGCAATCTTTCTTTATATGCAAGCAAAGCAGGAGAACTTTTTAAGCAATCTAGGCTGTTGGGTTTGTTGATCAAGTGTGGATTTAAAATTAAAATGAATTAAAATTATTGGGGAGTTGCAGAGAAAGAAATCTACTTAAGAGCTTGACTATTTACATGAGAGACTCGGTCCCCCGCATTATTTCCTAGAGACCGGTTCTCGTTATATTCATTTTTCAAAGAGAAGTTTCTGTTCCTTTGAAAAATCTTCATAAGTCTTTCAAAGATCAATCGCTTCATTTAATTTCTGTGAAAGGAAATCAAAATATCACCTGATCATCTCCTCTCTCTCTATCTCTCTTGCAAAATGCATCTTCATCTCTTTCCAATTTCGCTTCTCTTGTTTATGCTCTTATCCGCTGTAATTCCGAGGGTTGTATGTGAAGATGATGAACGATTCATCAGCTGCGGCGAGAATATGAATGCGGGAATCTGAATACGAAGATTGGTTATCCATTCTGGGGAGGATCGCCTGAACACTGCGGCCATCCTGGGTTCAAGTTGGATTGTGAGGGTGAAGCCCCCGAGTTTACAATGAACGAAGCGAATTACAAAGTCCTAGATATCAATAACTCAACCAATACCGTCACGGTAGCTAGGGCTGATTATTGGGATAGTAATTGCCCTAGTAAATATGTTTCCACCACTCTGGATACATCGCTCTATAGCTATAACAGCACCACCTCCAATTCGGAGTTGACCCTCTACTATCAATTATCTATCTTATATCGATTCCCAACCAGTTCAATTGCTCCAACAATGATACCATCTGTTACTTTACAATACTGAGTATTAGTCTGGGTAGTCTTAGCTCAGGAGTTGCGATGTGAATGTGAAGATTCCGACCAATTGGAGTCAGCAGCTAAGGCTGTGAGACGGCGGGTAAAGTGGATGATGTTAGGGAAGCTCTTAAGGAGGGTTTTGGGCTGCTGTGGAACGCCAATAACAGTTTGTGTAAAGAATGCGTTGAATCAGGTGGGCATTGCGGCTATAATAACTCCCAATTCGTATGCTACTGTCGGGATGGGCCTTCCTATGCTTCCACTTGCGGAAACCCAACAACCTCATCTCCAGGTATGTATATGTATATGTATATAGAAACAACTTCCTTCATTAGATAATCTTTCTTTGTCTCACAGGCGTCTATGTTTTGCTACTCTTCATTACTCTCCTCCTTATAGATTTTGTCTTGGGAAGAATCGGTTTACGGGAGAGTAGATTTCCCATGGAATTTGCAGGGACGGATTAACTGCTTGTTCCCGTACGCGCCAAAATCCGCGCCACCGTTGAATTTCGATAATTAATTGCAGTTTATCATATGTTGTTTTTTTTTTTTTTATCTCACCATTTTTTTAGATTAATTGGTTTATAATTGATTGAAGGAGAAGGAGGCGGAATATCATATTTATTCCGTTGTCATCAGATCAGATAATTCGGAATAATGATCAGATAGGATCGGAAACTGATTATTATGCATATGATTTTAAGCAACGAGCGAAAGCAGCTGTTCGTCGGAAAGACTTCTTCTCTTCTCCTTTTGCATCGCCCATTTCGTCGAATTTTCACTATGAGACTGATTCATCTTTGTGTTTCAAAAATTTGAATTGGTAGTTAGAGGTTACTGAAAAAAATAAGTTTTTTGTAGTAATTACGGCCTTGAAGGAAGTGGGAAAAAGTAGCAAAAAATCGTAAAATTCAACTAAACTGAGCAGTGATCTGCCTCATATATATTATCTCCCCTTAGGATACAGGGCTTGGCCCAAACTAACTTTTTAGGTAGCCTGTAATACTCTTCTGGACTTGAAATCAAATACTGGAGGAGTTTTTGATTGATATCTTTTGCGGTGTCTGAATGATCCCTTTTCTCACCTAAGATCATGGGGGGCTAGCTCCAACTTTATAAGAGTCTTCCTCTACCTCTTCTTCTTTTTCCTTTTCCCATCCCATGTTTTTCCTCCACCACCCAGACCCAGACCCACATCCATGTTTAGCACGCTAGTCAAGTTAGGGGTGCAAGCCAACTGCTCTAATTTAATTTTATCCTATTTTAAAATTACTATGCTTCCCAATAAGAATGACTAGGTCCAGGAGTAGCTGGTAAAGATTGTTACAGCATGCCAACCCTACCTATGAAATATCAAGGACCCACCAATTTGGTTGCCTGCCCTCCAAATTATATATAGTTTAGGTTTTAAGTTCTAGAAGTTGGTTCTGGTTTTGTGACCTGCTCCTTTATGCGTCAATATAACATCTACACATCAGCTCCACAGTAACCCCATAGTTAAATATCCATAATTCAGTCAGCATATTTAGTCAAATAAGGACGTCTTCTTCAACATCATGTTATTAATTATTATTATTATTTTGAATATGGAGTGTTTGAAAGCTTTGTACCTAATACAACCAAAGCCTCCCTGTTTTTCAACAGTCATTATAATTTAGAAATCCATTCTTTTCCTATCATGTTAGTTTTTAATCAATTTTGGATAGCAGGGATGAGAAGCGACTTGAATATGACAAAAAAAAATGGTACCAAAATCGTCGAATGGTCCCCCTGATGCTCACATAATCAACATGAAACAGTAATTTACAGTCCAATTTCAAAAGGTAAACCAAAGCCATCGCCGACCGGTCAACCCACCGACAATTCCTCTCATCCCTATTACCCAAATGCCATCTCACTCCACACTCCACCCCCTCTCCTCTCTTCTCCACCCTCCATGTCGTCGTCGCCTCCGCCACTCCTCCTCCTCCTCCTTCCCGCTTTCCTTTTCCTATCCTCCGGCCACCTCCCGACCACCATCTCCGCTGGTGTCACCTTCTTCCCCAACTGCGACCGCACTTTCAGTTGCGGCTCCATCCGGAACATCAACTACCCATTCACCGGCGGCGACCGTCCGGAGCACTGTGGACTGCCGGAGTTCCGGCTGATTTGCCGGGAAGGGTATGCCGAGTTAAACTTGGACGATTTGATATACCGAGTTCTTCGAATCGACCAGACCGGTAAAAACCTAACTCTGGCCAGGTTGGATCTCTGGAACAACACTTGCCCCTCCAAATTCGTTAATTCCACTCTCAATTCCACCATCTTCAATTACGGCGTGGGTAACGAAGACCTAAACTTGTTCTATGGTTGCGATCGGTTGAATCCACCTACGCCTCGCAATCCGTTTAGTTGCAATCCGAGTGGCAATTCGAGCTATGTTTATTACTTAACTGGTCTGGTTCCCAGCGATCCGATTCTGAAAATTATCCATTGCCATACTAGTCTTAGGATTCCGGTTCTTGAATCAGCAGCAAGTAGGCTCATTGCCAATGAAACCACACTTGAGGAAGTTCTGACGGTGGGTTTCAATGTGAATTATAGTGACCCCTATGATGCCGATTGTTCAAAATGTATTGCCCGTGGTGGGCAATGTGGATATGATTATGATAAGGGAGAACCCATTTGTATTTGCAGCGACCGGATTTGTCATCTACGAGGTATTCAAGCTTGGCCATGTTACTCATTTTTCTTTGTAAGTGATTTTAATTGTGGTATATAGGTTATGGAGAATGGTTGGGATACGATTAGTCTGAGTTCGGAGAAAGGAACGATCAACAAACTCATTTTTGGTATATAGATGGTCCAGGATTGATTCTCTGCAATGTCTATGTTATAATGCAGACCCTGTTTTCGCTGTTCTTCCACTTGAAAATGCACATACATCATTCCATTTTAGACAACTTTGCCTGGACAACCTACATGCTACGGCCCAAGATTGTGGCCAAACTTGATCTAATTCTGCCCCTAAGCCTGCTCTTGGTATCTGATTAGAGGAGAAGGTTGTAAAATCAAATAAAGTGATCAACCCAAATCCAGGAATTATAAGTAAATTGTTTATTCTTGAAAAGAAATTACTAAACAAATATCCTAACCCATATAGGTGTAGGCCTTGTATATAAGATTCCAGTTCTACAACTCAACTCAATCTTAACCTCATATGTTCAGTTTTATGTTTCAGAATTATAAAAAGGTTTATACATTCTTTGTATATGTTGTTGTCGGTGAACTCATTCTTTACTTCCAACTCTGCTCTCACATGTCTAGCTTATTAGATTAATAGATGTTAGCACAATTCTTGAACATCTTTCCGGCTTGTGATATCTAACCATTGTTACTAGCACAAACTTCCTTCGTTAAACATACATGTATATTTCTTTTGATTGCTATCATTGTAGTGGATTCTTTGGTTGGAGCTCAAGAATGTATATGATAACAGTTCTACCTCTATAATTATGGTGTCACAAGATATATAAAGTTTAGAATGACTTGGTAGATGAGAAACTGCTCTTTCAGTCTGAATTTCCAATCTTTCTATAGGTGTTTGGTACCCAATTCAATATCATGTTTGATTTCAAGAAGGGCTAACTTTCTTTTGGTATCATAAATTGGCACATAAGAAAAAGAGGAAAAACATGTTAAGATTTGGTCACTTAATTTCTGTTAATTCCTGTTTGCTTTTTCATACTGAATTCTGTTTATTGTTTTTGATGTAGGTTTTTTATATCTATTACTTAAAAAAATTTCTTTGTTGCCCTCTTCATGTTGCTATCTTCTAATTGATTTCAAGCCAAGCGTGATAAAGGCGTCTGGCTGCTGAGTCTGCTGTAAGTAGATTGTATGAGGCTGTGTCGGACAGACCATCAAATGAAGCCCCCTCCTTCCCACTACAGCACTATCACATATCCTTCCTTTGGAACACTGCCAGGGAAAGGGGGGGTCTGCTTACCAGTATGCCTTTGCAAATATCATCTTAATTTCTGAAGAGATCCTGAGTCAAGAAATGTATAATGTTTTGTAATTGTTTCTGCATTTGTCACATTCTACAGCAATCACCTACTTCCATATCAGTGAATGGCCTAGTAGACCATGATTTCTGTGGCTCTATTGATTAAAGGGTTATGAGGAAAATCTCAGTTTCTAAGAAATATTAATTAGGATAATGGATAAGAGTCTGATTGGTTAGTTTTGTATTACGATTGTGTTACATATGTTCCTTTTTCCTATCTGCATACAAAATAAATTTCCCATTAGTTTCTTCGACATAGTCATTCAAGTTTCAATTGACATTTTCTGTATTTCATGAATGTTGCAGGGAAGGGTGGTAATAATGTACCAAAAATAGCAGGTAATACCTCTTATTTCAAACAGATTTGAATACCTTCAAAATGGTTTGTCTTGGAACAAAAATTTTGAGAATCCTTGTCCTCCACTTTCAGGCCTTTCCGTGTTAGGTGCAGCCCTTTTTGGCATTTTCGTTGGAGTTCTCTGCTATTTTCTTGCTCTACGGCGAAGACGTGCATCCAAATATGAAAGCAAGGACCTTCCTGCTCTTCTTTCAAGCAAAGCCATTGCACCGTCCGTAACTAGTTTCTCTGAGAGCATCCCCTCTTATCCCTACACAAAGTCTGACATTGAAAAGGGGAGCACCTACTTTGGAGTTCAGGTTTTCGATTACATGGAACTTGAAAAGGCCACTAACAATTTCGACCCATCCAGAAAACTTGGAGATGGAGGATTTGGCACTGTTTATTACGGTAAGAGGACCATGACTTCTTAATATCCCTTGCAATTAGCAACTTAACTCACCATCATATATTTATTTGGTTTTCCTTTTTCTGAACTTCAATTTCAATTTTTGATCAGGTGAACTACAAGATGGGCGTGTAGTTGCAGTCAAGCTCCTATATGAGAATAATTTCAGACGTGTTGAACAGTTCAAGAACGAAATTGAGATCCTAACTCGTTTACAACATCAAAACCTTGTGAAATTGTATGGGTGCACCTCAAGGCGGAGCCGTGAACTCCTCCTTGTTTATGAATATATTCCTAATGGAACCGTGGCAGATCATCTTTATGGTAGGCGGGAAAACTCTGGTTTGCTCACTTGGGATGTAAGGTTGAGCATCGCCATAGAGACAGCCAATGCACTGGCTTACCTCCATGAGTCAGAGATCATACACCGTGATGTCAAAACAAACAATATTCTCCTGGACAACAATTTCCAGGTAAAAGTTGCTGATTTTGGGCTTTCTCGGTTGTTCCCTACTGATGTCACCCATGTGTCAACTGCACCACAAGGGACGCCCGGCTATGTTGATCCTGAGTACTATCAATGCTACCATCTGACAGACAAGAGCGACGTTTACAGCTTTGGGGTGGTGTTGATGGAACTTATTTCATCAAAACAAGCTGTGGACATCACCAGGCATCGGCATGATAT
Source organism: Tetrastigma voinierianum (assembly GCA_016808115.1). Lineage (NCBI taxonomy): Eukaryota > Viridiplantae > Streptophyta > Magnoliopsida > Vitales > Vitaceae > Tetrastigma > Tetrastigma voinierianum. Next base: position 16,316 of record JAEQBH010007635.1, read on the forward strand.
TAATTTGGCCAACATGGCTGTGAACAAAATTCAAAATCATACATTGCATGAGTTGGTGGATCCATCCCTTGGGTTTGAAAGCAATTTTGTTACAAGGAGGAAAATAACATTGGTGGCAGAGTTGGCATTTCGATGTCTGCAGCAGAGGAGAGATATGAGGCCTGCATGGAAGAAGTTCTCAAGGCTCTGGGACAGATCAAAATAGAGAGGCATTGAGGAGAAAGCAGAGGAGGTGGACATAATTTCAGATGAAGTTGGGCTTTTAAAGATCAACCCTCCCCCCCTCTCCCCAGATTCAGTGGTAAATGAAAAAGGGGTCAACTCTCCTACACCTAATTCTTTCTAGTAGGTTGAGATTTCCTTCTCATTTTGCCTAAATATGAGACTAGAATTGTTAAAGTATCACTTATAATCATGATAGGATGTCACTAAGTGTGTTAGGATTTCATTATCTTTGCAACCACATGGCTTTATCTTGATGTTCATAGGAGATAAATGCAAGCAAAACATACACAATATATGCTTGTTTCCGGCAATGTACATATACTAAAAGAAGATGTATGTTCATATATTGCCTATACCTGTTAGCCTGCTGGCATTGCCTACTTTTTATTTCTTTAAAGTAGTGTTTGTTTTTTTTTACTTAATACTGAATAGTATTTAATAGTATTAAGTATTAAGTTATTTATTTTTTAATTTAATACTGAAGCTGATAAAAAGTCCTTTTTGTGAACAAATTTTCAAGTCCTTGAGAACAAATTTTAAGAAACATAAAAAAAAAACATTCTAGGTTGTGATTTTTAAACTACATTCTTTTCTATTATTTTTATTTTTATAATTTTCTTTTTGTGATTGAAATTCAAAAATTATTGGATGGGACACAACAACCCAATCAAGATTCAAACGTCATCTCAAAGTCATAAAAAAAAAAAATAGTACTATTACCTTTTCTTTAATCAGAAATATCCCATAAGAAGATGATTACTCATTTGCTTAAATTAAATGATAAATCTCAGCCTCCCAAAAACACTACTGGTGGAATCTAGATCATTAGATAATTTTCATTTCAATATTTTATTATGAAATATTCAGAAGAACTAAAAAAAAAAAAGTTATAAAATGAGTAATTAATTTAAAAATAATAATGAAATTAATTATGTAAATTTCAAAATCCTGAGAAGCTGCCACGTGCAAGCAGGAAGCTCACTCCGCCAGATTGCTCCGACGAAACGGACCTAGGGGCGAGATTAAAGTCTATCCGTCCTTATTTCTATTAATAATAATATTATTATTGCAAGGGAAAAAACTCAAAAGGGCGTAAAAAGAGGAATTAAAAAAAAAAAAACAAAAAGGTAGAAAAAGTAAGAAGGATGGAAGAATCAAAGTAGGGAATGCACTCCCCTAATTCATATTCTCTTCTCTCAAGCAATCATCACAGTCAGGGAACAGATCCTCCAAAACCTTCCATCGGCATTCATTCCAATTCCATCCTTCCCCACAGAGGCAAAGTAGAGAGAGAAGCTTCTAGATTTTGATCTCCTATGGCTACTCTCCAGAAATTCAAGCTCTTGGCCACTCAATGCATAAATACCGGTAGTCCACCCAGGCCCCTTCCAGTCCGTCGTCCATCTCCGTCGCCGCAAAACTCTGCGAATGCTCCTCAACCACAACGCCGGCCGCGGATGTCGCGACGGGATAGCTCTGAATCCCCTGGGATCACCGAGGATCCACCACGGAGGCCGAAGGAGTTGTCCGCCAGTCATAAGCTCAAGGATTTGTTCATCTCCTCACCTCCACTTGAAGATAGGGTTTCCGAGAAGGTGACGAGTTCTGGAGACGAGCTGCCGGCGGCGGAGCCCACTGAGACCGGCGTCTCCGGTGGCCGCCGAGGCGGCCCCGGTTACATCAGGCCGTTATCAGCGTCGTTTCGGCAGCGGTTGCTGCGAAGGGCTTGGCGACCCGTGCTGGTAACCATACCGGAATAGTCGCCGAAAATGTACGGACAACTCCATTTTTTTTTTTAAAATTTTTGGAAATTGTATTTTATTTTATTTTCCACCTTTTGTTTTTTTCTTTAATTTTTTGTGCGTGGAATTGTGGATATAAAATGGAATCATTCCGTGCCCCGCATAGTTCTAACGTGCACCGCACGGTGCTAACATGAGCATACATACATGATAGTAGTACATGCGACTCCGACAACCATTATGATGGGTAAAAACGGGATGGGGCTCAGAGTCAGAGCTGCTGGGTGAAACCCAGGTGGCGCATTTTAGCAAGAGGAAATGTACCACCCACCAACATATCATTATCATTTAGATTGTTTCAGAAAATTTCAGTGTGGCCGCCACATAATACAATATATTTGAAAAATAAATAAAAACATTTGTAATTATTAAATTAAATGTTAGGCTTGGATTGATTTGTGGGTTGAAGGTCTTAGGAAATTAGGATACATAATGAAGACAAGACAGAAGGTGGATTAGTAATGTAATTGAAAGTTTGTGTCTCTTGCAGTTCCATGTGTGATGTGTAGAGAGATGGAAGCATAATTGTGGTTGTGGGGGAGGTGACCCACTTGTCCTTATAATAAAGTCCCAATCCTCCCTACCCCATTTGATAAGTACGTTGATCTTGATTGGATGATCTTGGTGTGAGGGGGGCACTCACCCTTTATTGTCTCTATTGCTAAGGGAGCCCCCCTCCACTTTTAAGCTGTTGGGTCTTGGATTTTTCCACCCTACTTGTACAAAAGAGCTTTGGTAATTCTCTTTACCTTCATGGGTAATAACCCATATAAAACAAGATTGCTACTATTTGAATTCAAGGATGGAGGTTGGAAATTTTTGGAATAGGTGAGATGTTGGTAGGTATTTTTCTATTTTTTTAATTTCATGGGGTAATCATCTAGTAAATCTTTCTACACGTGGATTCAAATTAGTAATTATTGGGATAAATATTTCTGTGATTCATGGAGAAACAAACTCCAGATTGAATCAATTGAATAACCATTAAGTAATTTCATTGGATTTTATAATTAATGATCAAGTAAATCCTCTTATAGTTCTAAAGACAATGTGAGTTTGCTCCTTAACGATCGATTCAAGCTCCCTAAGGAGGATTTTGAGTCTAGATTAAGAGATTGGAGATTAAAAATGTGGAGGTTACATGTAGGTATAGGGATAGTACTAGGCTAATATATTGTCTTGTTTATCATGATGATGGGAGATCTAGTGTGAGAGATAGATTGATGGTAAGATTAGGCTTTTGCCTCATTATGGGGAAAAAAAATTGGCTTGCCCCCCTCTCTATTGCTGAATTACATAATTAAAGTGTACGGATATCAAATATTTAGTAGAAGTGTGGGCTTCATTTCCATGCACTACCGTTCATCAACCAACATCATAATTCATGTTTACAAGCTCAAAGGTCTTTCAATCCTCTGTTGTACAAGGTGTTTTTGAACTCCGTGTTTTGTCGGTCACACTTTTTACTTTTATAGTGTTTCAATTTCAAAAATATTATTATTATTATTATTATTATTATTATTATTATATGTGGGCTAATGTATTTCATAATAAAGACCACCAGCTAAAAAAAATGATACTTTTTAAAGTAGCATCAATGAAAAATGATGTATATAAATTATGTCAAAAACCTAACTTTTTAAAGAAAATTATTTGTAAACATTAAAAATTTCTAAAACTATCAAGATTATGAGTGTAAGGCTGGAGTTGTCTTCACAGCCGTGATGGGGCGTAGGTGAGCACATATCTTTGCAAACTGATATAGGAAAACAGGATTCGATTATTATTTTTTATTATTATTAGTTATTTATTTAATTGTACTTTTTAGGATTTATCTTTTAGGGTTTTTATGATTTATCTGTTAAGATTTTTGAGATTTATCTGTTAGGATTTTTTTTAGTGCCTATAAATAACACCTTATGTTATTGTTTTTGGTAAACTTGATATAATATTGAAAAACTCGATAATTTAGTTTTATTTATTTGTTTGTTTTTTAATTTTATTATTCTTACATGTGAATTACATGTTGGTATCATATAACCGATCCGAGATCGCGAGTTATTATTTTATCTGCGTGATTTGGTATGTCGGGCGTAAGCAGGCTGCGTCAGGCGGTTATCTAAAAAAATATTTTTTGAATGTAAGAAATTGAAGTTAAATGAATTTTGAGTTACATGTAAAATCATTTTAAATTTTAAATATATATTTTATTTTCATTTCTCATTATTTCTCTCCTTTTCCTTGAATTTTCATCGTTTCCTGTTTTTCATCCCATTTCATAATAAATAGCACAACAGTTTGATTTATTTGACTTTTTATAATGACAAAGGTTGCGTTTGTTTTTATTGTCTTTAAATAGAATTTTTGAGGCAATGTTGAATAATTACTTAATAACGTTAAGTATTAGTTGTTTGTTTTTTAATATTAGGTAGTGATATGGATGTGGCCAGGTGGTATTTTGGAGTTACTGTCGCGCCATTTCTTGTAAGCAGCATCATTTAATTTAATTTTAATCGGGTTTTTAATGGGTTTGAGTTTATTTTCTCAAATCCTATACGGAGTCCGAATATTGTTACTCTGTAAAGCAGAAAAATTAGAAATTTTCGAAAAATGGCAAAATGTTAATAAAATAATAAATTGTCGTAAAGGTTGAGAAGTTTAAAAATTAGATGCCGGATAAGCAATTTGCTTGTAGTTAAATTTGTCTCGAGAAATCTAGTAAGCTCAAAAGTTTCGTCAGATGCGAGACAAACGAAAAATTTTAGATTTTACGGGTGATAAGTTGTCGGTATTTCCAGAGGCAGATTTTTCGATTTTAGGCGAAACGGACGAGAATGGCGCAATATGAACACCTTATCAAAATAATAATAATAAGCCCCGCCCCGATTATATTTTAAAAAATATTTTTATTATTTTATTTTTATACTTTAATATAAATAATTATTATTATTATAATGTTTTTAAATAAATAATTTATAAAAATTCATAATATTTTTATTTTTATGAAAAATATTAATTTTAATATAATAAAAATAAAAAAGCAAATATAAAAAAAATAAAATTTAAAAATAAAAACAAAAATAAAATGTAAACGGGGAGAGTTTGAGAATTTTTTAAATACCATGCATTCTGTTTAATTTTAAATGGGAATAGTTTGAGAATTGAAAAAATCATGGCCAGGATTCGGGATGGAGCCGTCCGTTCAAACCCTCCCGTTTATCATTCACAATAGTGTATATTACTTGCCATTTCTTAACTTTTTGTTGAATGATGATTGAGAACTTGCTTTATTTTTATGGAAAATGACTTTTACGAATAGAAAAAGTCAAATATTTCCTTTTACATTAGAACTTTTAAAAAAATTTGATAAGTTATGAGATTTTAAAAAAACGAGCAATCGCGTCACTGATCGAGTTTTCGGCGTTAAGTAACAAAGCGTCGCGAGAAGTCGTGAGTTGAAAGAAAAGTTTTTTTTTTTTTTTTTTTTAAAGAAATAGATTTATAGAAAATGGGTTTATTAAAAATAGGCCAAATATGGGGTGTTCTTGGCCCCAGAAGAACAATTGAGGTGGACAAAAGAAAAATGGGAATGGCCCTAATTCCTTACCTTTCACATGCTTTGTCTCTCATTTCCATAAGAGTGCATCCATCCTACACTCAGTTTTTAAAGGACAAATCAATTGTTTACTTCAAATGTCAACCCAAAAGGATTAAAATCAGAGCTATCTCTTTCCCTCTTTCTTCTTCTTCTTCTTTTTTTTTTTTTTTTTTTTTTTTGGCCTTATTATATAAATTACGTTTCCAAACTAAAAAATTGAAATTGTTTCACACCCACATGAAGACCACCCATGTGCTATAAATATAACATCTGAAGGGATAGATGCTCAGTCTGGCCATCCTACTGCTAGTTTACAAGTCGCTTCACAAAAAAAAAAAAAATAGAATTCATTTTATTATTGTTATTGGAGTTTAAAGTCAAGACCCAAAGTCATATTCGGTTCGGCATTTTTCCCTACACTTCATATTATTTATTACATTTAATTTAATTCACGGGTGTAATTGTGCCTCACAATCACAATGCAATGCCAAACTGCCCATCAATGTCAATGCTGCGCCCACAATGCAAAATTGAATATTTTTAAGGCGAGTATTTTACTGTTAAATTTGAATTATTTTTACTGTTTTTATTTTGGTCTACAAAAAAGATGTCAAAATATTTCGATTCATTGACTAAAAAACTCGAGTTTTTTTTCAGTCAAACCCTATTTTTATATCTTAACCTATGGCTTACCTTTTCTTGATCAGCTGTATGGTAATTAAAATTCTATGAAAAAAATTAATTAACATGTTTTAAATTGTGGACTTAAAACTATAGCCACATTTTCTATCCGCTTTTTCTTTTTTCCTTGTGAACCGCTGGCTCCCAAGGTAGATTTTTGAGTGTTGGGCGTGAATAGTCTTTTAAAATAAAAATCCGAAAATTTAAGGCTTGGTTTAAAAAATGTCAGCCCAGTGCGTATCGATAAGTGTCGTTAGTGAATGCGGCGCTTTAGCGAATCAAGTGGCGTTCGCAGCGTCATTTAATCGGTCTAAGGTACTGATGGCCAGAAGCGTTATAAGCGGCCAGTATTAGAAATAATAGCGTCGTTCATGACGGCGGTAGTTAACGGTCACGATTTTATTATACTTCTCAAGCGTTGGTGGCGGTGACGGTGATGGACTTTTAGATCTTCCGCAGTTCTGACTTTTCTCCTCCACAAATCCCAATCCCAATCCCAATCCAGCACAAAACCAAACCACACCCTCTTCTCTTCAGTGTTTCTTCCACCCCCACCCCTCCAACTTTCAATGGCCAACCAACCATCTCCATTCTCCCTCTTCTTCTTCTTCTTTGCTCTCACGATTACTCGCGGCTTCGCAGGCTCGGCCGTGGCGGGCGCCACGCCACCTTCTACGGAGGCGGTGACGCCTTCGGCACAATAGGTGCGTAAAAGAATACTTCAGCCCACTGAAACTGAAACTCACTTTCCTTCTTCCATTTTTTTTTTAAAATTAATTTATCGATGATTTTGGAATTGGGTTTTTCTTTTTGGAGGAGAAGCATGTGGGTATGGAAATTTATCTGACCAAAGTGGAGCAGACCGCGGCGGCGAGCCTGGCGTTGTTAGCCCGATGGGGTTGAAATTTGCGGGCTTGTTTTGGCTGGTCGACAACGACCCAAAATGGTGCCTCTCTGCTTCCATCGAATCCGCGCCACCAATGCACAGAGGGAGGGTGTGAAATTGCTCAATGGCGTCGTTGTGAATGACGGCGGCTGGATATTTTAATAGTGGATCGTTCGCGGCAGATCGTTGAAAATTTTGTAAATTGATTAGTCGGCATTGTGAACGTCGACCTTTAAATTTGCTAAAGGTCGTCGTTCATAACGGCCCGACCATTCTTACTATCCATGGCGCCTTGGATTTGGGCGTATTTTTAAAGCGGCGCTTAGAATTTTGGATTTTTATTTTAAAGCGCTGATGGCGTCACGGCCTACGATTTTAGTCATTGTGACTTACGATCACCCATCTATCTATCTTTATCAAGTTATTTCTTAAATAAGTGGTTAGCCATTACATATGCGAGTTTAGTTTGTTTTTGTGATCTTGTTACCTTATTCTGCGACATTTGGTTGTATCGTCTTATTCTGTCTTTGTTTTTATTGGTCGTATTACGACGTTTATTTATGTGTGAAGCTGATTTAGGCAGGCAAAGCATGTCGATTAGATCTGAACCAATAGAATCAAATTATGATTGTCGATATGTTCTGAAGCTGAAACATAGATGATACAGTCATTTTATAGTATTATCAAATTTGTAAGTTTTGAACTGATTTATTATATTATTAATTTGGGTGATGTTTTATCCTTTATGGGTTGTAGCAAATTTGTATCTCAATTTCTAATTTGAATCAATAAAATTATTTCCTTTTCAAAAAAAAAAAAAAAAAATCTTAATTGCAAGTAAATACTCTGGGCAGTTAGGTTGGGTGTGGTTGGTTCAAAATGCTTAACCCCAACCCATTTATAGTTGGGGTCTGTTAATGGGCTTGGCCAAGCCCAAAATATCTCAAATTGAAGTTGTATTATTTAATACTTCAATACATATTTTTTGTCTCCCATTTTGTTAGTATCTTGAGACATTGATTGTCACACTTATTCTTTAAATTTTGATATAAATTCCAAAAAATTAAATAAATTTCACATACTGGTTGCATTAAGCTAAGTAAACAGGATTATGATCACACTTTAGAATAAACTTGGAAATAAGTATTTTATCTTTTAATTGAAGTTGACTTGGGTTGGGCTTTTCTTAATTGGGGTGGGTTGGATTGGAGTCGAAGGCCTATAATTGTAAGAAAAGTATAATATTGGTTTTGAATACTAACATGGCTTGGGCAACTTGAAAGCAGATGTACTATTAAATGTATGGGCTTGATTATGATTTTCGTTTTCTAAAAAAGTCATAACATATCATTTAGGTTAATTTTTCTGTAGTAAATAAAATAAAGTGATTAAATATAACTATTTTAACCTCTCATCATCATTCCTCTAACCTTTTTCGATAACCAAAGGGATAAATTTTCCTTGTGTTTTTGGTTTAATCACCCTTTCTGTATTTTTCTAGTTTTGTTTCAATAAACGTTTCTTGTAAAATCGGATTTTATTTTATTTTAATATTTTTAGTAAATCTTATTAATACGATGTATGGTTTTGTGTACGGTTTGATTTTCGTCGTCTTGTTGTGGCGTGGCACGGTGTGTGAGTGATTGAAGCGACAAAAATAGGATTAATCACGAACGTCAGTCGAAATAAATGATACGTCCAGTATCTTGAAACGATTTATATGTATTTTAGTCATGCGTAGAATTATCGAATATATATGAAACTAGCGATTTATTGTATCTTGTGTTTTAGATATTTGGTAATTCCATATAAAAGCTTTTAGTGAATTTGATTATTTGTTTTTATCGTATATGTGTAGTTTGAATTAATAAAGTTAATTTCAAAACAAAAAAGAAGTGAATTTTCTCTTCAACAGGCGATGCAATCACTAATATTATAAATTTATGGATAAAATTAATTAACAATAATTTTTTTTTACATGTAATTCTACTTTTATAAATTTTGTGTAATGAATAAACGTCAGTGACACTTTATATTAATAATATTTTATAAAACTTAGTTCAAAGTGGTTACAGGAACTTGAAAGCGAAGGAATCCAGGGAGGAGTAGAATCTTGGTGTAACAAATTTGTAGGAATAGAATCTTATGATATAATATAAAATGAATAGTTGTAAAGCTAAAATTAAAAAATGGATCTAATTTCTGTATGTACACATTTTTAAGTATGAGACATAATTACTTAATTTAATTATTTAAAGATATTTTAATTTGAATGATCATTTTAAATTTAAAAAACCAGTTCAAGATACATTATATATATATTAAATCAAGGCATTTTAGAATATTATTTTGATACTAAATATGTGCATGTAATAAAAAAAATTGTCTTATTTGTATGTCATAATGTTAAACTTTATTTCTTCAAAAAAAAAAAAAAAGGTTAAAAATTATTTTTTATTTTTTTTGAAAAGATGTTAAACTTTATCCACTCTTTATTTTAAATAAAATATTATTAATTATTATTACATTTAATTATTATTTCTAACAAGTGTACATTTCGAAAAACAATTTAATCTTTAATTTCTTGTAATTATTTTTTTTTCATTTTTGATAAGATTTAAATTGAATTTAATTCATATTACATAAGTTAAAGTTATAATGTCCTTAATAAAATTTCCAAAAAACACTTAAAAAAGAAAAATGTTAATAATAATCTCGGAAATTATGAAAGAAAAAATCTAAAATCTTTAATATTTTCCAGATTTTTTTATTAATTCTTTTATATAGAACACACAAAGTCCGAGAATTTAAAAATATATATAACAAAATTTATTATGAACTTAGTAAGCCGACTCTTACCTATTCTATTTTCCCATTTCCTTCCATTTTATCTTACAGAAACTATCAATTACATTTGTCCATTTCAAAACTAAAAAAACTAATTAAAGAGAAATTTATTTTAATTTTGAAAATAAATCGAAAATTTTAATTATATGGAAAATAAAATTCACTATTCCTTTATAATGAAATAGCAATTTTATTACTTACATCTGATATTGATCATTGCCTTTCCTTTTCTTCCCTTACTAAATCTTTCAATATTGTTACAGCTCCTGCGTGTTAAAGCTTCAAATGGGGGCCTTACAATTTGTTTGTTCTCCAATATATATATATAAATGTTGTCCCACATCAATGAACTTAAAGCTTTTATTTCATATAATTTGTGCATTTTCGTAATCATTTCTTCTTAAATCTTATTATTTCACCACACATACCAACTGATCAAACACCTTGTGGCTTTCCAAAAAACATTCCTCTTACTTCCATTCTAGTATCACACTGCAAAATGTGATGTGCTAAGGCATAAAAATATCCCATAAGATATGTGTTCTATAGAACTAGATATCATATATGAGTCATGAATCCACATGGCAAGTTTTCCTTGTAGGCCCCATGGGTAGCCAGAGTGACCACCTTTGAGTCAAAAAAATAATAATAATAATTATGAAGAACTTTATTATACTAATACTAATAGAAAGTATGTTATTATATTTATAAAAGGGTAAAAAGGCTCTTTAAAGAAAGCTACTGGCCTGGTGTAGGGGGGTAAATAAGTCAAATTATTTAAATTTGATTCCTAGAATATTTGAATTTGATTTGAATCAATGAGAACATCGTGGAGCACGTTCGTCAGGCAGAAAATTGGGTTTCTTGTTTTATTATTTATTAATAGAGTATCATAAGTTTAAATTTATTCGAGCTTAATTGATTATTTATTAATTTTTAAATTGGTTCAAGCTTTATCGAATCGAGTTCAAGTGGCTCATCTGTTTTTTGAATCGAGTTTCGAGCATTTGAAAACAAGACTCAATCAAGTTCGAGTAAAGTTCAGGTTTTAAATTTTTTAATTAAATCGAACTCTAGTTTGGCTTTGTGTTTGTTAGCCTAATGCAAGATAGGAACTAATAGTGCAAATACTATGATGGCCTATTATAACATCAATTCGATTTGTTATTGAGTTTAATTGAGTTTTACTATTTTATTATTTGTGTCCAGGTATCACAAGTTTAAATTTATTCGAGCAATTGATTATTATTAATTTTAAATTGGTTGAAACTTTGTCGAATCAGTGAAGAGTTCAAGTGGCCTTATTTGTTTTTTGAGTTGAGTTTGAGCATTTGAAAACAAAACTGATCGAGATTGTGAGTAAAGTTAAGACTTTAAATTTTTAATCAGTGAGCTTCCGAGTTGACTTTGTGTTGTTAGCCTAATGCGAGATAGAACTAACGATTACAAATATATGATGCCCTATTATAACATCAGACTAGATGAACACATTCGTGTTGAGAACGAATTGAGTTTCTTGTTATTATTTATTAATCGTATCGCGAGTTTAAATTTATTCATTGTTCTTGATTATTTATTAATTTTTAAATTGGTTCAAGCTTTGTCAAATCGAGTTCAAGTGGCTCTTTTGTTTTTTGAGTTGAGTTTCGAGCATTTGAAAACAAAACTCAATCAAGTTCAAGTAAAGTTCATGCTTTAAATTTTTAATCAAGTCGAATTCGAGTTTGACTTTGTGTTTGCTAGCCTAATGCAGATAGGAGCTGAGTGCAAATGCTATACCTGATATAACATTTGACTCGACACGTTGTGAAACAATTGATTTTCTTATTTTATTATTTATTGTGTCAGTATACGCGAAGTTTAAATTTACAGAACTTTAATTAATTATTTATTAATTTTAAATTAGTTAGGCTGTCTGAATCTCAGGTTGAATGAGCTAATTTGTTTTTCGAATCGAGTTTTGAGCATTTGAAAACAAAACTCAATCAAGTTTGAGTAAAGTTCAGGCTTTAAATTTTTTAATCAAGTAGAACTCGAGTTTGACTTTGTGTTTATAACTAATGCAAGATAAGGAGCTAACAGTGCAAATACTATACATGAGCATGTGATGATGATTGTAGTAGTGGTGATCACGGCCTTATCTCAAACATCAGTACGAATAGAAAATTTCTTTCTTTTGAAAGAGTGAATAGAGATTTTAAATACCCGTTGGAGGTTTGCAAGCTATGTTGGAGCTCCTGAATTGCTCTGCCAGAGCTCAAGCTTTCACAGACCTACTGTAACTCTTCTGCAAATAATATTTCTGATGTTGATTCTCCCCATGAAACTCTGAGGTCAAGAGCTATGATTTTTGTCACGATCCTCCTGTTAAGCTTCATCTGCCTTCTGATCTTTGACTCCTGCGCTTTACTTCCCTTTGTTCTTCGTTCATGTAAAATATGGCAGATCTGTGGTGTGTACTCAACCCAAAATTCTGCACATTAATTAATTAATCACCTCCTGATCAAGTTCATCCTGCACTAAAGTAAAAAGACATGCCAATATATAGAGCAGAAGACAGAGGAGAAGTAATTACAAGAAATTCTTTGTTGGTGGGATCATGGGCTTCCCAAAAACCCATCACATAAATTTGTGTATGAAACTTTCTGTTCATACATCCTTTTTACTGCTTCAATTGACCTGTTCTTCCTTCACATACCTGTAAGTTATCAATGAACATGAATATGTAAAAAAGGGTTCATGAGATTTTTTTCTTTCTTATTTTAGCACCTCTTTGTAGGAAACTTCTTGAGGTTCCCCATTAGCCAGTAACATTTTGACCACTCCATCTACCCTCCCAAATGCAGCTTCAAGACCCCAAAAACCATCTGCAAAGACCATGCATTAATAATAATACAAAAACAAGCAAAATCATGAGAGCGAAGAGAGAGAGAGAGAGATAGAGAGAGGGACCTCCTGCAAAAACAGCCTCACAGAGAAACTCTTAATGGAGATAGTAGTGATACTAGATTTGCTCAGGCAGAAATTCAGAATATCAGGTACCAGTTTGGAAGGAGTTTATACATAATCAGTACTATAAAGCCAGATCACAACAGCTAGAATAGCAAGTCAAATCTAAGTTTGAACTGTGGCCTCTGTCTCTTGGCATTTATATAGTAATCTCTCTCTCTATATATATGGGTATGAAAGAAGAAATATGAACATGTATGGGTATGAAAAGAGAAAGAAGAAAAGTATGAACATATATGAGCATATATATATATATATATATGGGTATATGAAAGAAAGAAAAGGTATAAACATATATATATATATGGATGTGAAAGAGAAAGATGCTATATATATGGTATGAAGAAAGGAAGAAAAATCTGATTGCAGCAGAGGACTTTCTTCACAGGCCATTATTGAATTTAATGCATGCCTTTTTTTGCGGATTTTACAGTAGGGTGTGTGCACATTTTATAAGCATCTCCATTTTCCTATGTCTCCTCTTTTTGTTGTTGATTTGGGTGCTCAGATTTATATACAATTAAACTTTATTTTATGATTTTTTAATTTATATATACACACAAAAATGAAGATGACATTAAAAAAAACAGCCATCTGATAGAACTTTGGCTCATGTCCTCGTGATTTTTACTTATATTTGAGGGCTTTACAAAATAAAAATAAAAAATCTCATCTAATTGAGATATCATATATTAACTCTTAGGTTTGTTTGAGACGATCAAATTTAGAATTTATGGATTTTGAGGAAAAAATGAATTTGAAGCAGTCATTTGAATAATGGATTTACATAATACACCTTGTTTGGTAGATTTAAATCCATGAATTTAGCAAGTGAAGAAGATAAAATAGGCATAACATTATAAGAATTTTAAGCAAAAAAAGAAGAAGAATTGTGATGGTTCAACAGTCCCGTTTTTTTATGAATTTGGGAAAACCATGTAATTCATCTCATTTTTGAGGAGCCAATCGGTGGATATTTGAATTCCTTTTCGTACTAAGCATAGCAGTCCTTCCTATTTCTATTCCACTAGGATTTTGGATGCAATTCTAATACTTAATCTAGCTAATTTGTGTTAATTAAATAAAAAGAATAATTATTTTGAATAATAAAATAGATGCCTTGCAGGTTGGATAAGGAGAACCCATGTTGAATCCGCTGGTTACGATACCTATTTGATATTTATTAGGGAAACTTGTGTTTATCTACATCAAGGGAAAGTAATTGTAAAATTGAAAACAAGATTTTGTTTTATAGTGTTCAGTACACTGTTAGCAAAAATAATTGTTTTCAGGTAAGTGATTAAAAACTTCAAAATACATTTACAGTAACAAAAAAGTAAAAAAAAAATCTCTCAATTTTTACTATTCTTCTTTCCCTTTCTCTTCCCTCGCTGATCTATTCACTTCCCCTACCTTCCTTTTCTCCTTTCATTTCCCTCCATCTCTTTTAAGCTAAATTCTTTTTTTTCTTTCCCTCATTTTGTCCCATCTTTATTTATTTGCGAAGCAATCATTGCTTTTTTGTCGTTTGTTGTAAGGAAAGGAATTGCGGAGTGTCATCTATATAGTTCTGCGAGGAAAGAAAATTGTTCGTATTAAGTAAGGTATGTAGTTATATTGTGAAGTTTGATTTTTTATATATACATTTGTATTTTGCATTTTTGAGTCTTTTATGTTCGTTTTTTTGTAAGTAAAGGAGTTAACTTTATTAGTTTATAGGTCTTCTATCTTTGGATTTTCAGATAAAGGAGTTACCTATTGTTTGTTTTATATAAAGATTTACTTTTGTTTGTTTTCATATGAGTAACTGCTTTATTGGTTTTAGGTGTTCTTTGTATGATTACCATAAAGACATGGGGACCATATGGTATGTCATATATATAATTTACTACACAATACTATATGCCTATACTAGGAGATTTTCATAACTGCTGAAATTACCATAACTTAGTGAGGATGACCCTAACACAAGGGTCCATTATAACTTATTAGGGGTACCATCATATCGTAATATAGTGTTTGTACCACTATATCGTATTGGGGGTACTACCCCCAATGAATCATTGGTCAAATTATTAGTTATTTATCTTAACAAATAGTTGTGAATTCTATCTTGATTAACATATGTGTAATTTATACCATCAAATGTGATGGGGTCTTACTTCATTCTGCGATCTTACTACTATACTAGAATGCTACTAGTAACTTCTTGATAGTGTATATATATAATAGATAGGTATTCTCATACATATTTGGATGGAAGTGATACTATGACATATAATTGAGTATCAGTTGTAACATAATACTAGATTATTCTGTAATAATCGATCTTCAATTTAAAAATTGGAAAGCAATTATTAAGCGCATAAATTATCGTTATTGATTTTACATGTCATTGCTATATTTATGAGTGATCATAATATTATTTCGGTTTGTGGACAACATAGGGAAAAAAAAGAAAGGACCTGTTCCCAGGCGTCGAAGATGACTAAATTATGCATTGCATTTGTATTCATAATATTGATTGATTAACCATGACCTCGTGCAGTAATCATTGTAGGACTCTACCTAAGTCAGGATGTTCTAGCACAAGTTTTGGCATCTTGTTGGTAAACACCGATTGAAAATGTAGCGACAATAGACTATAGGATTTGGTAGGTTGTTTATGTTGTAACGAGGAGAGGTAAGATACGAGCTTGTTTGTGGTTAATATCGACATCTGATGTTCCCTACCATCGTATTAGAATGGGCATTTGGATTTTTTGTAGATGTGACAATAGGGATCCGAGGTTCTTTATGAGAATCCCGTGACGACCTTGTTATCAGATTAAATCAAATCAGTTCGCAGTAGCAACATACTATTGGATTTTTAAGTCAAACTTGTTTCTTTGCTATTGGTGAAGAATTTATTAAGAGTACTAATATTCACATGCGACCATTTTGTATAGAATGGTAAATTAGAGGGTATGCATGACCTATGGGATTACATATGGGACATGAATCTCGAGTGCTACAATGCGTATGTGATATGGTATGCTAATGATTATAGTTATATATTGTAGTTATATATTGTAGTTATATATACTCGTATGTGAAAGCGATCATTGAACATTGGGTCCTAGCGCGTGAGTACGTATCGTGCTTTGCCTTTTGGTCCAAGAATCACTTAAACTAACCAAATATATATGGCGATGTGTGAAATGCGAGGTCGAATTCACCAAGTTTGATCATGTTTGTGCCGATGTACCGCAACAAACTAATGGGTAAAATATCAACCTCTCTTCCATCAGTATAAATTTTGTACTACCTATTTCACCAAAATTGTTCTACATCTTTTTTATAGAAATGATTATGGTGTATTTGTCATCAAATATATGGAGCATTGGAACGGGGCGGTATTGACACATGTTATAGATTCGGTATGTTATATATCAAAAGTGCTTAATCTATATGCATTAATTATTGGTTAAATTGGTTCATTATTGGTTGAATTGGTTCATTAACCTATTGCTTTTCATTTTAGTCTCAAATGCAATACCATCGGTTAAAGACATGTTCCACCTTGATCATACATAAAAGTAATGAAGAATACAAGCGGATCCGAGAAACTTGCAAATAAAGATTGTTCGCTTGATATTGGGATGTAATAGTAATAAACGATTAATACAACACCATTTTGTGTATCTGTGCTTGAATTTAAAAAATGTAACTACTTTTTAAGTTATTTTTATGTAACTACCCTTGTAATGTCAAGTTTTCATTTCATTGGTGATACTAACAAAACATAGCTATTCTTGTACAATCAATGATATTGCCATATATTTGTAATATGGTGGTACTACCATAATAATAGATGTCAACAAGTTACCTAAACTTGTAATATGGTCGTTGTACAATTATAGATATTTTCATATGTTTGTAATATGGTTCTACTACCATAATAATAGGTGTCAACCACTCACTAATTACCATCAGCTTTGTGTGTAATGGTAGTCATCATAATATATGTGAGCTACAACATAACACACTAAGGGTACTATTATAATATATAGGGAGTACTACCATAACACAATGGGGGTACTATCCAGTACTACCATAATATAGGAACCATAAACTAACACATATGGTGGTGCTACTATAATAACAAGTGTTCCAACAAGTTTATGTCACTAATTACCATATAATGGTACTACCATAACATACCAGAAGTACAACGATAACCTTTGTAATATTGTGGTACTACCATAATAATAGGTGTTCCAACAAGTTTAAGTCACTAAATACCATAACCTTTGTTATGGTACTATCATAACTACTAGGAGTAGTACCATAACAAACTAGGGGTATTACTTGGTACTGCCATAAAAAAATCAAGGGAAACTGGAGTTGTTGAATTGTAGCAGCTGTTTCATCACGACGAAGGTAGGAGGATCACAAGGGTAAAGCTACGGGTTCGTTGCGACGAACGTACATTCATCACGATGAAGGATGATTTGATGAAAGGCACGAGCTACGTGGTTTCGTCAGGATGTGAACCACACCTCATATGGCTAAAGGTAGGAGGATCACAAGGTTGTGTTACGGTTTGCAGCGACGTAACCTAAATTCATCGCTACAAAGGATGATTTACAAAGGCATGAGCTACAAGTTCGTCGCGACGAAGCCCTTACTCGTCGTGACAAAGGTAGGAGGATCATAAGGGCAAACCTATGGGTTTGCAGCGATAAACCTAAATTCGTCACGATGAAGGATGATTTGATGAAAGACACGAGCTACAGGTTCGTCGCGACAAACCACCCGTTCATCGCGACGAACCACCCCTTCATTGCGACGAAGATGTTCGTCACGACGAAGCCCTTGCTTGTCGCGATGAAGGTAGGAGGATCACAAGGGAAAAAGCCGCGGAGTTCGCCGTGACGGCGATGATCTGGATGAAAGCAGCATGAGCCGCCCGTTCATCGCAATGAACCACCTCTTCGCCGGCATCTTAAGCCCCAATATATTATGGTAGTACCCCTAATAGCAGTTAGTAGTACCCCCAATATATTATGGTAATACCCCCAGTATATTATGGTAGTACCCCCAATATGTCATGGTAGTACTCCCAATATATTATGATAGTACCCCCAGTATATATTGGTCGTACACCTAGTATATTATGTTCGTACCCAAGTATATTATGCTTTTACCTCAAGTATGTTATGGTGGTACCAAGAAATTGTATACCATTTATAGAGGTATCCCTAATAGTACCATTTTAAAATATTTACTCACCTAATCTCTTGACCATTACAATATATAAAGTAATAAATAGACATGTGAATTACGCTAAACAAAATAAAGGCAAGATTATAAATGAAAACACAAATGTAGTCACAATAGTAGATGAGTTTAGCTATAAATCCAAATAAAAAGTAATCTTTCAAATAAGGTTACAACATAACCAAATGTCATCAAAGTAGAATTAAATATGCAAACATTAATCAATAATAGGATTTTTACATGTTTTACGATTATGCCCAACCATATTACAACGTGAACAATAAACTGTGCGCTTATCCTGAAATTGAGACTTTATACGTTTTTTCTTTGGTCTTGGAGGCTGTTTTGAACGTGGAGGATTTAGAGAGAAGTATTCATTCCCTAGGACATCTCGAACAACACCATCGACATCGATTTTTGGCATGTCATGAGTCTCTATACCTTGGAAAGACCCCGAGTATAAATCGTATCAACAAAATCAACAACATTTTGTCCAATAAATTGTATCACATCACATGCATGCTCATAAGGTATGCCTGGCATTTCCCATCCCCGACAACTACAAGTTTGCTCCTTTATGTCAACATTGAGGATTGAAGTACCAACAAATACACCAAAAAAAGACTCATTAAATGGGCTAACTGTGTAAACCTTGCCGTTAGCAATATTAATTTTCACTTTTTGATCTATTTTCGGCCTTATAAAATCTTTCCATTGATTGGATTTAGCTTTATGCTTAACAAGCATAGTACCCAACTTAGTAATGTGTTCGATTAAGACGCTACAAATAAAGTGGTGTTGTTCACCTCTTAACCAAGCATTGAAAGACTCTGTAAGGTTTGTTGTCATTTTGTCCCATCGTTTCTTCGAGAATTTTAACATGGCCTAATGTTCAGGTTCATTTTGTTCAATCCAAGCTGCTAACGAATCATTATATATACGTAATTCATTCATGTGACCATTATAATCAGTCTCCAACCTTGCATAGGCAATTTTATCAAGCCATTGCAGTGCATTTTCCTTCCCTTTGTTTCCAATTGTGTTATATTTATTAAAAATGCTACTAAAGTTCTCCTTTAAGTGATGATAACAATAGCTATGGTTCTCTCCTTCAAATAGCTCTGGAACACTACGAAGAAGACCCGGGTTCTTATCTGATAAAATGACCACACCCTTATCCCCAATGAGATTCATTAAATTCTGTAAGAACCAATTCCAATCTTTGTAATTCTCGGAGCTCATCACACCATACGCTATCGGGAACATGCAATCATTGGCATCATACGATGTTGCCGAAAAGAGGGCACCACCATATGGCCCACTCATGTGGGATGAGTCAATAGCAATGATTGGCCGACAACCCCTCAAAAACCCTACAATAGACACTTCATGGGAAATAAAGAGTTGTTGAACATGGCCATCACTAGAGTGTGTCAACTCTACAACTGATCCCAGATTACATTGTTTTATTTGGTTACACATCCAAGGTAACAATTTATAGTAATTCTTTGGTTGACCATATATTTTATTCTTAGCATTCTCCTTAATTTGCTAAGCTTGTACATAAAAGTCAAACCCATCCCATATTCCCCGAACAAAAGCTCCTACATATTTGTCATGGCATGTATTTAGGTGTAGATCGAATGACATCATCAATAACCTTCAAGGCTTGGTTACATCTCACTAATGGTTGAGAAGAAACTATATCATCAATAGTATGCCTATGCTCATTTACAAACGTGTGCAATTGTACATCATGAGATGCACCCACAACACGGAAAGTTATCTTCCAAGGGCATCCATTTACTATGCATATAACAGTCATGTGTTTAAAACAATTTCTCTTATAATAATGCCGAAATCTCCCTACTATAGACATCAAGTACACAACATCACGAAATGCTTCCGCATTTGGAAACATTGGGCCCACTACTCCCGCGACTTCCTCATTTTGGAATTGTCTTGACTACTATTATGCTAAACAACATCACCTTCCAGCCCATGAATCTCATAAAATTGTGAGGCATTTGCTGATTTGTCCACAAACAAATTCAGATCCAGAGGAACAACTCTAGAATTGGAAGCAACATTAGGCGTAGGAGGATCATTGGAAATAAGACATACAAAAAATTATTGAGTATTATATGTTTTGGAAAATATTATATGAAGTTGTATTATAATCACATGTTTAATAAAACTTAATATACCTTGGAGGTGGTGGGATGACCTCAACTGAGACATTGGTATCGAAAGTTACATACACAGAACAATACATGTGTTATGGTAACAATATTATGGTAAAACCAGTGATCTAACTAATCCATACAATTGATTGATAACAATATTATAGTAATACCAAGTTGTACCCTCAATATATTTTGGTAAGCATTCCATTACAAGCATACAAGATCCCTAAGAAAGCTACTATTGTACGTCCAATTAGTGTGGTAGTACGGGTGGTACATAATATTTGGGCCCACATACTGATATTTAAGGTGGTTCCCCCATTTTTTTTAGGTGGAACCAAAATTTTTTTACGATAGTACCTATATCGTATTTATACCTTATGACCAAAATAAGCATTGATTCCTAATAAAGGTAACACTTTTATAATAAAAGTAGCTTATTTATAATAAAAGTAGCTCCCTAACCTTTGTAATAAAGCTCCCTAATTACGGTAACACCTTTATAATATACCAAAAAACGAAGGTATATATAAAGTTACAGCCGACTCACAAAATGTTTTGGAAAATGTAAGAAAATATCAAAATATGAAATACTTGACAACTTGGCCACTGCAAAGTATCAAAAAACTTTATTCACAAAAAGTTCGACTAAACAATGAGAGAAAAAACAAAAAAAATGAGGGTTAGATAGGGAGGAAGATGACGGGATGGAAGGGAGAAGATGAGAGAAACAATTTTTTTTCTCTCCTATATCCTCGGAGAAGACAGAGAGAATAAATTTTGTTATTATTGTAATGGCATTTTGGGGTTTTTCTTTTGATAATCATTACAATTCATTTGAAAATAATTATTTTTTGTTGATAGTGTACTCTGCAAAACCAAATCTTGTTTTCAAATTTACAATTACTGTCCCCTACTGTACACAAACACAAGTTTCTCTATTTATTATGGCGGGAAAAAGTGAGACTTATTCATATGGCTGTTGCTTATTAGCTTATGCAAGCAAGAGCTTGTGACATTATAAATTTGATCACTGCATTGAAGTACTACAGTGATTATCTTCTACATTAATTGCTGCAGCTGGCTATTGGAAAGGCGGAATAAGAAAATAACTGATGAGGAAAAATTGATTTTATTATATTTAATTATTTAATGATAATATAAAAATATTAATATAAGTTAAAACAATATATTTAATTAATTTTTTATTTTTATTTTCTTTTCATTTCCCTTCAAATATTCGACTTTAAAGTTGAAACCAAACTTGCCCTTGAAGCGAAAACTTTTATATCATTTTCAAAAAACCATGAAAACTTTTATATGGAATTATTTTTGTTTTTGTTCAAATCATAAGGTGTAGTGCATGCTGCGTTTGAATTAGGAAGACGAAATTAAGCAGAAGTAGCAGAAATGGACAGTAGTTGTAGAAATATGGAGGCACAGGTTGTAGAAATAAATTAAGTAACTGAGCCGTGTTTGTAAAACACTATTCTTAGGAATTTTATTCCTCAGTATTCAACAGTTTTTCAAAAAGTGCCTTTGGAACAGGAACAATAAAGAGAGAGTAATTCAGAGTGAGAGAAAAATGTGTTCTTTAACATCAACGAAGGTCTCAATTTATAGGAAAACAATTCTGTAACAGTTTGGTTGGAGGTTTGAAATTCGGAAAATTTATAAGCTGACTAAAATTAAAGAAAATGGATGCTAGGAATTGAATTCAAAATAGCTATTGTGAAACCATTTTTAATTTATTGAGATTTTAAGACCTGAACGTTCTGATTTTTCCAATAGTCAAAAAGCAAGGCTTTCATTTAAGCAAAACAAACAAAAATTTGGAGCAAAACCAAATGTGACAATCATGGGGGTGGAGGCGAATTCATCGATTTTAACTAAAATCGAGCTCTCGACACAATTCTTGTACACGTGAGGCCTCCCCTCTCAAGCCTTGTGCAAGCCCAAAGATATGTTCAAGATAATAAACCTAATAAAGCTCAGATTTTTTCTAAATGAGACAAGTTTTTTTTATAAAGACTATTATTCACTAACATAAGGTGTTTTGAACGTGTTCATGCTTATATAAAAAGTGCGCTCACCCCAAATTTCCGGCGCTGTGATTTTTCTTCATGGCATACAATCCTACACAAAAAAATTACAAAGGGCAGGAGCGCAGCCCCACATTTTCAATACTTAAGATTTTTTTTTTCCTCAAGGAGTGCAATCCCACACGTGGAACTTGCTGCCAGTCGGGAGCTCCCTTTCCCTATAAAAGCGGGTCCTCTCCCCGATTTGAAAGAAAAGTAAACCACAGCTCGCTCCACCCAAAAAGGTCGAGACCCTAATGACCCGATTAAATATTTTTTTTTTTTTTCGAGACAAATTAGCGCATCGGGTTCATATAATTTGTGTGCCATATTAGTTCCTAAATTTATTTTCTTAAGGAGGTTATAATCTTTCCCACATTGAGTTTCGAGGTCCTGTTTCGCCTCAAAGCTTAAAAGCTGGAGCTGCTCTCGTGAGGAAATTTCCTTTTACTGGGCAATTCAGGAGACAATCTCATTGAGGCAATTTCACTTGAGAGGCGGTTCGACCGAGCTACCCGTCACTGTGTGCATGTCTTTGACTTTCTTCTTATATAGTTAATTTTTATTTATTTATTTATCTTTAATTGTCTTGTATATATATTAGTCATTAATTTATAATAGTCTTATTATTTTATTTTCCTTGTAATTATATTGTTGCTTTTGTTTATTTAGAAATTGGTGGTTGTTTTTTTTGCTTGTTTTCCTTAACATATGACTAATACCCACCCTTAATTTAATAAAATCCCTCAAATTTTTGAATTCCATTTTTTCAATTTTTAAGTATCCAAATTCAAATTTCATTTTCTAAAATTCAAATTTTCAATTTTAAGAGTCAAGTCCTCTAAATTCAAATTTCAATTTCAAATTTTCAATGCTCAATTTCAAAATTGCAAATTCATAATTTCAAAATCAAGTGTCATACTCTCTAAAATTCAAGTTCCACGCTTCCACTTCCAATTTCAAATTTACAAAATTCATAATTTCAAAATTCAAGCGATCAATTTCAAATTTCCAAATCTCAATTTCAAGATTCAGTTGTCCTAGTCTTAAATTTTGAAAATTCCTAATTTCTAAATTTCAAGTCCTAAAAAAAAAAAAATCTCAAATTTCAAATTTCAAATTTCAACTTCAAACTTCCAATTTTCAAAACTTTAATTTCAAACCGGTTTTCAAAAATCTCAAACACACGGTTAATTCTACAATTCCAATAAAATGGAATCTTGGGGAGTTAATTTGTGTAACATATAAATGGGCTTGGGTGGGGCCCGACATTCCATTTTAATAAATAATTTGACATATGATTTATAACAAATTTCTAATTGACGTTATCAGCTAGGATTTTGTTATTACACTAACATTGTTCCCAATTCGAGAGCTCTAACATGCCAACCAGTAATACATTTTCTCATCCGACTCATTGATTATCATTATATACGTCTTCAGATGTTTTGTATTATTATTGCTTATCTCTGTGATTCATTACTGGACACTAAAAGCCATTTTCTTTAGTTTGTTTTTTAGTGTGAGACCCGACTTTAGGGGCTTGGGAGGGGTGCTCACGCTTCCATCATACCCCCGATAACCCGACCCCGACCTGCACCCGCTCCCAGACTGCCTTTTCTTATCGTGAAATACATTTAAAGTGCTTTTCTTTCTTATTTTGTTTTCCCTTTAAAATAAAAACAAAAATAAGTGGCGACTCCAAACCGTTTTCTAAAAATGGTTTTTTTAAATAAAAACGAGTCTCGCCTTTTTAGTGGGAAACGCATAATAGCCAAAAATGCGGGGTCCACAGGCGTATTTAAACCATAACACATCTAAACTAATCCCATAAGAATTGGGAGGGATCATTAAAATGATAAAACTCTATCATTAACAAACTATATTCTTATGACTTGAATTTAAGACCACATATTAAACTAAGAGATATCCCAAACAATGATTTTTATATAAAATTATGATTGGAGGTTTACAACCAACTAGCCAAGATTCACCGTATTTATGATTTCATGACCCTCGCTTCAATATAATTATTAATTCTCACGCATTAGAATAATTAGAGTTTCAGATTTAAAGCAATCATTTAGTAAAACCATACATATAGTATGCTTTTTTAAATATTCACTAAATTAGTCTTTTCATTTTTTAAAACTATATTCACTAACTATTGTTTTGAAAATTAACTTTAAAACCAAAGTTGGTAAATACAATTTTAAATTTACCTTAAAACACGAATACAGGTTTAAGGTTAATTTTTAAAATTGTATTTGGTAAATGCGATTTTAAAAATAAAAGATTAGTTTTATGAATATTCTTCTTTGAAAAAAGTCTACACATGCATTTGTTTTTAAAAATAAATTATTTTTACTTTAAACTCCAATAACCACTTCTTTTTCTCTCTCTCGGTTTTTTTTTTTTTTGTAAACTTTTCAAGCTATTATGTATTAACTTCTTTAAGATACGCCTTCTTTTTAAATCTATAAACTATACCTAATTATCAACATCCAAGAATAAAAACATAACATTATTTATTAATAAATAATTATTTACTTATTGGCAATCAATAATCTCCATAAAACAATAATTTATTTTGTCCTAAGAATATTATTTTGTAGAGGTTTTATTTTATTGGAAAATTTCGCCTGGCCTAACTTGATATCATATTCTAAACCATATAATTTTATATTGCCATCGACTTTTGAAAGTTAAACTATTCTTTTTGACTTTGATTACATGCTTGATTCTGCAAATCAAAGAAAATAAAAAGGGAAATTTCAGCCCAAGAGGATCTTGTGGAATAGTTTACTATATTGAATTTAAAATGTATTAAAAAAAAAGGAAAAAATCAAAAGAAAAAAAATGAAAGAAAACAAAAAATAATTCTATAATTTTTTTAGATACTTCTTTAAATGTATTTTATTTCATCATATAAAAATTATATAATTTTAAAATACATAAATTGTTAATTAATTTTAGTTATAACCAATTTCCTTTTATATTTATTATAGTGAAATTAAATGTAAAAAAAAAAATCATTTTTCTTAATTAACTATGCCTTTCCTTAATGCTTTTTAGAAACTAAATGCCAACATAGGTTCCCATATAAAAGAGTTGAGACTTGAGATCTTGGGTTTAATATCAATATCATGTTTTAACATGTCATCTATACTCTCATATTGAAAGTCAAACAAATAAAAAAAGTTGCATTATAGACTTTCAAAATCAATGTTAAGTCGATACCCTTGTTAAACTAAGCTCCGAAATTATGTTAGGATCTCTCGTTAAACCAAACTCTAATATCTTGTTAAACGATTAACTCTCTGAAAACTCAAATTTTTATGATTTGTATTTAATATGAATATCATGCTTTATTTTAATTACACTTAAACATTTTTATTATTAATGTTTTCATTAAATAACATAATGTTATTTTAATGTTATAAAGATGTAATGTAAAGTAAATAGATGTAAAAAAGAATACTTTCATTAAAAATGTTTCTAAAGAGAAAAGTTTAATGTTTGGACATAAATTTTTTTGATAGCAACGTTTGATATTTTTTTTATTAATATATTAAAAAAAAATTATATATCAATTGATTTTTCCTGCTCATATTGCCTATAGCTGGAGAAGATATTTTACTTTGATGTCACGCTTACTGAGTTGACTGTTTGCCACATTCCTCAAAGGCAGATTATATATTTCCAAATAAAAAGATGTGTTTGTTCTTCAAGTCTTAGCTATTGAGAAGGTGGATAAATACAGAATTTCCTTTTTTTTTTTTTTTTTGCTAAAACACTGTCTTATTTAAATAATCAAATGGATTATTAAAATGAGAGGGTCTAAAGGGCCTTTTGTGAATGCAAGGTGGGAATAAAGACTTTAGCTGTAGACTTTATAATGTAAAGATGAGATGAAGATATATTAATTTGACAACTAAGCTTTTCTCCACTCTAAAAATGGGGAGAGAAACTTGGAACTACTTTCCATATTGCAATGAACAAAACTTGATTTGGATTTGACACTCTTAAAACTTGACTCCTAAGGATCATTATGAAAGTGTTTTCTCAAAGTAGGGTCCATCATCCTCAATTTTAATGCTCCAATATCAACGCTTACTTATAATGCTATCAACTATTTTGCTTTTTTTCCTGTCTAAATTTGTTATTATTTGTCCAAAAATGATCATGATCATGATAATGCTGAGAGTGGTAGAAGGCTTTTTTTTTTTTTTTAATAATTAAATAAATAAAGTTAAGATAATAACAACATTTAAAAAGTCAACCCAAGAAAAATCATTATAACAAGCCTTTCTTCCAACAATTACATCTTTGTTATATAATATGTCACTAAGAAATTTTTAGTATATTTTCAAATAATTATATATTCTTTCTAATAATGTTTCTATTGAAAGTAATATGATGAATTACTATAAGATGCAGTGTTATAATAATTACTATATGGAAAATGTTTAAAATTTATTTGGGTATTTATATTATTCTTCGTAAACAAGTCTCATATTCTTTTTACAAAATAAAAGCATTTATAAGTCACATATTAATTATTATCAAACTCAATGGATATGGGCTTAGAACATCAACATGTGCTTGTGAGTATCATAATCTTTAGACCCAATACTTGATGGGTCTAAAGCCCGCTTGGCCCGCACTTTGAAACGACCCAAACCTATTTATCGTATTAAGACCAGGTAGGATTAGCCAAACGGAAAAGTCTTAAAGCATGTTTGAGAAAGTCAAAATTTCTTTCCCTAAACTAACTTCAGGACGATCCGTCTAGAGTTTTAAGTTTCCTAGCTAGCCATTTTACCGCATATGGAAAGTCCGTTATGGATAAATACACGAAAACGGAAAATACACGAAAGATATATTTATCAACGGATTTCTCGGTTTCCAAAATGGTGGTTTTTCTCGTGAGGTTAATCCTCAATATAAAGGAAAAGGTTTTATCCTTAAAATAAAGAGATTTTATTCCTAAAATTAAGAAAAGGTTAACGAACTACGCTTTATAAATTAGGAAAATCTCTCACGAGATAAGGGCATTCAAAACTGTATAAAAACTCTGTTTTTTCTTATCCATCGTTTGTAACTTAATCATCGAAGAAGTGACCGATACACTACCGTTAGATTATATTTTTGTAGATTCATGTTACACTACTGATGCCCCAAAAATCCGACGATCAAGGTGCTAACAATGTTGTTAATTATGTTCTTTTCATTGGGTTTTGGCTACACAGCTGCCCTGTGGCTATAGCTTTTCCAAAGCTATTTCACTGTTATTCAATTCAAGAGAGCTGCCTGAAGTGGAACTTTACCACTTTATTCCTGATCAATGAGGGAGACATCCTTGACATGATTATAACTACTGCCTACCATATAAAGAATATATCCACACTGTAGTAAGGTCAAAACTATCATTATTTAAACAGGAGAGCTTCTGTCGGTAAGTTCTGTTATATGTGGTATATATGCCAAGGTAAAGATGCGCGACGCCTCTCATAGGATTCTCACAAACCATTTTCATGAAAAATTAAAGTGTCATTATTATAATAATAATTATTATTATTACAAACACAATTACACATTCAAAGATTCTCATCCAAGTTGTTTTGTTTCATATATTTTTCATCCATAAATTACCTTGACAACACATGAATCAATAAAAACTTTATTTATTTATTTTTTTTTTCCTGTGCAAACCACAAATTAAAATTTTTTACTCAAAGGCTCAAGCAAACCTTTGAGTCTTTAATGAAATAAAATATTCCTTCCAAACACAAATTTCAATCAACAGATACATACTAGCTAAAGTTCTAAAGTCCTCATATATATTTTCCTAAAATACCCCATCAATTGGAAAATCTCTTCCAAAATGTACACCATAAAAAATATTATTTCCAAAAATCTCTTCTAGAAATTTTTTTTATGAATATTCTTCAGCCCAAGGTAGTTTCTTTTTTATATTAGTAATAGAATTGAGAATATTTTAAAATAAATAAATAAATTAAAAAAAAACTGAGTTGTCCTTTCTAAATAAAATTCAAAGCTCTTAACGAAATAAGAATGAATATTTTATAATCACCTTTCCTTGTGCATAATTTGAACACTTTTTAAAATAATGAAGTAGTAATCAATTTTTATAAATTTGAAATAACTTTGAATAAAGTATAGAGCTCTTTCATAAAGAGTTTTTATTTATTTATTTTAAATTAAGTTAAAATCATTTTGAAAAATATATATAAAAAGAAATCAGTTCTGAATAAAATTTTTGTAATAAAATCCTTTTCTTAAATAGAAAATGGATTTATAGGACAATTTTTTGTAAATAAAGTTATAAAAAAATCTCTCCTAATAGAATCTCTTATTGTAAATGAAAACAATTTTTTAAGATTCTTTTTTTAAATAAATTTGTAAAAATCAGTTTTTAGTAAATTTATGAGATTTTTTTTTACTTAGTAGGAAAAGACATTTCCTATTAAAAAATTGAAATAGCGATAATTCCATTTTTTTTTATAAATCAGCTTTTCATCAATAAAAGGTGAATTCAAGCATGACCACTTCCCATCAAAGTTGCATTGAAGTAAAAAGTAAAGATTAGCTATTTTATAAAATATGGTCATATACAATTGTATTGATTATTAGGCATCCAAAAGTCTTATGTATATAAGATAAGTTATGAAAAGGAGTTAATATTCTATTTATGAATATACAGGTTACAAATTTGATAACTTCATGATCATGGATTCGATGTTCATAAATGCATATGGTATTGGAGTATGAATAACCTATGAAAATAATGTACACATAATGATAGGTCCCAGCTTTAGAGCTTAAAAAAATAAAATATTAAGATGCCCTTTCGAGTGAGAACGAAAGTACAAATCCTGAATTTTTCTCCCTTTCTATACACCCTTCAAAAGCGGATTTAAGTACAAAAAGAAATTAAAAAACCAGAATTATTCGAAACTAAAAGGATAAATAACAAACTAACAAGCCAAATGGGGCTTAGGGCATTAAAATAATTATCAATACTCCCACTCATAACCCGGAACCTTGTCCCTAAGGTTCCAATGAAGGAACTTCTCTTTCGCCATTTTTGTTATCGCCTTTATATGCATTACAAACAACCATTGCTACACTCATTGGCTTCACCTTCTACGTAAAAAGAAGCTAAGAGAACCTTTTGAGAATTTGGGATGACTTGATAGTCAAAAAATTGCTTCATTTTAGTGGACAAAACCTTTGGATCATCCCCACAAAATCTAAAAAATTCCAGTTTTTCCAACTGAGAAGCGAACAATGGTTTCCTGCCTTCAAAATTATCATGGCTTTCTTTCTCTACACTTCGACTATGACTTTTGAAAGAGATGAGCCCAGGGTTATTGTGACGCCCCCATTCATCCGGGGTTCGTTGGATAACCCTGTCAACCTTCTAATACTGCGGATGTCAGTAACCTCGACACCACTCATGAAAATCGAGCAGTCTCCTTTGCACGGAGCTTCCCACCCAAGCAGCAAACCCGTCCTAACAATGAACAATGACCACACCGAGTCCATATACAAATCAAATGAGTAAAAATGGCCACTTGAGCCCATACATCACTACTCATTAAAATTACATCAACTATATACCAATAAGGTTCAAGAGTTAGTAAATTACTCTTCAAACAAACATATATTAAAATTCACAATTCTAATACATACATGTAATACAAAAATCAAATACTGAAAGCTCACAATCCGGGCTTTCTTCTAAAATGCAACCTCTAGCGTAGCCGTCATCCCTTCAGACACTCCCGCACCTGAAATGGTTATCCCTCGACAGGGTGAGCAAAGCCCAGTAGAGATAATTTCCTACATGGGTTACTCCCCACCTAAGTGCACATGCCATGACAAACAATCACATTCAAGCAATTTCATGAACCTATTCGAATGTCTATATGACCAATCCCATGTCCCAAGTCCTCATTGACTCCCTCACATATGCCTAAGCCGGATGCGAGTAAAATATCCAGTTTTCAAAACAAAAGCTTTTTGTTCTCGAAAACTCACTACCGAATTTTGAATAAAAATATTGGACTACCCTCCGAGGCGAATTGCTGGATAACTCTCCAAAACAGTCATGGTCCTCATCCAAAGTGATTTGTTGGACGTCCCTCCAAGGCAATTCTTTGGAAAATCTTTCGTCGAAATTCCTTTCACAAACATTTTCGTTTTTGTTTCATTTCATGTCATGCACTCACTCTAATAGGCCTAGTGGTGCCCCAAAGGCATATGGAATGCATGATGCCAATTCAAACACATTCATACTGAATATATTCACACATGCATATATATTAAGATAATTAAATCTAGCATAAAACATGTTATGCAAATTCACAATCAATTACACCAAAATTAGCCTCACATAGGTTAATTACTCAAAGACTTCAGCAATTACTAGAACTCACTCAACCCAACACATTTTCACACCAAAAATTTCTCGCGGTCACTATTCACGCGAACGGCGAAACCTGTTATTGCAAACCACAACCGCATCGAATATGATCTTTTCACCACTCTGGCCTAAAGCTTTTGAGATCGAGTTTACGGCTAAAAACAAGCCTGCAACATTTCTAACCATTTACATGACTCTTAAATAAAGACGCAAGTAGGAAAGATCCCTACCTCTTGGAGTTGCCTGAATCTCCACCAAATCGATGTTCACGCTGCACTCTCGTCAGCGTAGAACGATTTCCTTTGCTTCTGTCTGGCCAAGAACCGACGGTCCTAATGGTAAATCTAGAGAAGGGCACACCTTCTCTCTCTAAAACTCAAAATATGCACCCTACTTATCCCAGATCAGCCATTCCCTCATACAGTTTTTGGTCTTTTAATTCGGGAGTAAGATCACTATTCCAAGTTTCAGTCTTATTCATTAAACTTAATTCTAATTCTCATCATGTCATTTCTTCTAGATTTTTGACACTTGGCACTATCTAGGCCGTCCATTTCCATCATCTCTCTAATCTTGCCACATGTGTCACAAGAGTACATGTAGTAGGTGACTTTTGTCACACATCACATGTCTCAAATCAATTTTATGCACTCCGAATTTCTGCCTCTCGAAAAACGTGAAATTCCAACTGTCTCAAAATTTGACGAAATTTGACGTGGTAGCTAGATTTCGCGAGACCCATTCCAACCGCAAACCATTTCATCCGAGACTTAGAAAAAATTTCTGCCTTTGACCGAAATTACCGCTTTGCCATTTTTGTAATCGAATTTTCGGTCTACATTCTCCTCCTTAAAAGAATTTCGTCCTACCACAGACAATCACTATGAATCACATGCATATGCAACGTGCACTATATTATGCATGTATACTAGTCATTTAAATATTAAACGATTTAATCCATTAACACATCTCTTATCCCTAAACAAGAAGGGGATAGGACCGCATCGTGTCCTCGCCTCCCATGTCGACTGCCCAATCCACGTGCCGCCCATAAGCACCCTCTTCACTAGCCTCACGGGGTTCAAGGCCGCAAAACCTGATCCCGACTATCCACAATGCACACTGATCCCTCCTCGAAGGTCCCATTAGTGTCAACCTCAATTTCTCCCCAATCCACTACATGAGCTGGATCTGGAGTATACCTTCGGAGCATGGTGACGTGAAATACCCCTCGTGACACCGACACGCCGGGATGTGTGCCAACCAGTACGCTAAAATGCCTACCATCTTGAGTATCTCGAAAGGATCCAATAAACCCTGGCCATAGCTTCCCGCATTGGTCGAACCCCGACTTCACTCCTTTCTGGGGTGCATCACCTCAAGAAGACGTGATCACCAACCTCGAACTCCCAAGGACTACGTCGCACACGCAGCCTTCCCCGCCAGCTCGAGCCGTGAGAAGACGCCTCGTCGTATCACCTCACCTTCTCGGGAGGTGTCTCCCTAATCAGATCGAACTAGCGACGTAAGCCTCTCCCCACCTCGGTCCAACATATTCTGATTTGCATGGCCTCCCATACAATGCCTCATATGGCGCCCATCCGATACCTCCGCGCCCCGGTAACCATTGTGCCATAGCGACCTTACCAAGGGCAAAGTGCCTTCCAGCTACCCTATGATCCAGGATCGCATGCTCGCAGCGATGTCCTCTAACACCGTATACCCTCTCCGACCTGAACATCCGTCTGTGGGTGGAAAGTCGCATCATGGTCACCGTAGCCCATAGCCTTTTGGAAACTCTTCCAAAAAGTGCGCCAACAAACCCGGTCTCTATCCAAATACCATGGATACCGGTACCCCCATGTAAACGACTATCTCGAATGTACAACCTATGTATCTTTCCAATGTGAAGGTCATCCACGACAGGGAAATGTGCCGACTTGCGGAGTCGGTCCACTATCACCCATACCGTATCCAACCACGCACACGCAGAATCCTTACACAATCCTCGGGTTGTAGGTAAACGCTGACCTTCCCAAGGTCACAATCACTGACAATCCAATGGGTCGTCAACCTAATCCATGTCATGAATGACATCCATATACCGAGCCTTTGCCGGCTCACCAACACCCAATGCAATTTCCAATGGGTATCCAAATCTCAAGTCACTCCCGACTCCTATCACTCAACTCTAAGTCTACGTGATAACCATGACCGTGTGTTTTCATCTCGAGTCTCTCCCGACTCCTATCACTCAACTCTAAGTCTACGTGATAACCATGACCATGTGTTTTCATCTCGAGTCACTCCCGACTCATATCACTCAACTCTAAGTCTACGTGATAACTTGACTGTGTGTTTTCATCTCGGGAAACAGAACTATTAGGCCTACACTACAAGCCTCTTTCATCCACACAGAAATTTCGGATATCTCCACGGGTCTCTTACACCCACACGTAAATCCTCTTGATATCTCCCCGGCCCTTACACCCACGTAAATTGGGATTTCTCCACTCCGGGCCCTTATATTCAATACGTAAATTCGGATGGCTCCTCTGCCCTTACACCCACACAGAAATTCGGGATATCTCCCCTAGTCTCTTACACCCACATAGAAATTCGGGATAGCTCCCCGAGTCTCTTACACCCACACAGAAATTTCGGATTTCTCCACGGGTCTCTTACACCCACACAGAAATTCGGGATAGCTCCTCGATCTCTTACACCCACATAGAAATTTGGATTTCTCCACCCGGCCCTTACACCCACAATGCAAATTGGGGATAGCTCCCGTGCCCTTACACCCAATACGTAACCCTGGGATATCTCCCCGGCCCTACACTCACATTTAAATTGGGATAACTCCCGAATCTCTTACACCCACACAGAAATTCTAGATCTCTCCCCGTGCCCTTACACCCACACGTAAATTGGGGGATAGCTCCTGCCCTTACACCCATACGTGTAAATCTGGATATCTCCCCAAGTCTCTTACACCCACATAGGACCTTTCTTGATACTACCGCTGCCCTCCTTCACCCCCTAACTCCAAAGCTTCTCACCTTAGGGGATTAACGACCCCTTCTTGCTTACCCAACACACTTAATTACTCTTCATTTCCCGATTTGAACTATGAGTCTCTCACTGACGTAGTCCCAAAGACAAACCCAGCCCACACTCTACCAAGAGTGGTGAATGACCATACCACATGCACTCACAATTGCCTCGACGCGATGTTATCGGCACATGAACGCAATGATGCGACATCAGGATTACCCCAATCCCGACGATCCACCATGAGCAGAATCTCGGAGATCCCTAACTCATAATCCCAACCTATCAGGTCAACTCTCACCCCACATCCTAAGGAAGAACATCTACACCTAGTTTCTCTAAAGGTCTCAACCTCTAAGCCCAAACCTATCACACAAGATGCATTAATGAACTTGATGCATTAGAAAACAAATGCAGGTATAAAATGTACTGCGATGTCTAGTCAGATTCAAGATGTTCACCCTCTCGTACCATGAGGCTTCCGGCCTCCCAGACAATCTCACCTCATATGCCCAAAGGCCGGGCGACAATGGTAACACGCTCATCCGGCCCAACCCGGGACTTCGAACTCCTACCGCAATCCTCAGGCTCGACCTCACCCACGCTCCGGCCTTGGCTTATGTGGACCCATCTCGCTGAAATACTAAAGCCGGTGCAAAGACTCCTCGGGAACCGATACCCGGGGTTCCCGACCCACAAGAGGGGGTGGAGGAACAAATTGTGTCCTCTCCCCGTCCTACCACCGACCCAAATCAGGCTTGGTCCCAAAACCTTGGGATCCCTGTCTCTTGGGGCAATCCCTTCTCATATGTTCGGGCTGCTGGCAATGGTAGCACACCATCTGCCCATCCTGACTGGCAACCCTAACTCGTCTCACTGATAATTGGGACTGAGGTGTCCCATAACTTTGGGATTCCTGCCTCCATGGGCAATCTCATCGAAAGTGTCAAGGCTGTCGACAGAAATAACTCATCATCTGCCCTTCCTGACTAAATGTCCCATCTTGGCCTTGGTCTTGATAACCTTGACCCTGTCCTGGATATCCTTGTGAAACAGAAGTCTTCTGCTTCTTTCCCGGATTGGAAGAAGATGGATCTTCCTTCCTCTTAGTACCAAGACCTATATCCCGGGATGACTTCCCGCATAACATCTACCTCTCCTCTCGTGGTCATACCGCCCTGACCCTAGGAGTCCACTCTTCCTCTAACCATCGGAGGACGATGTACTTTAAATCCGGAGGTCGCTTCTCACCCGCCTCGTTCACCACTACACAAGCCTATGCACAATGGACACAGAATCCTACGGCCTCGCCATGAAATGCTCCGTT
This sequence comes from Tetrastigma voinierianum, assembly GCA_016808115.1. Classification (NCBI taxonomy): domain Eukaryota; kingdom Viridiplantae; phylum Streptophyta; class Magnoliopsida; order Vitales; family Vitaceae; genus Tetrastigma; species Tetrastigma voinierianum. The sequence continues at coordinate 51,726 of JAEQBH010007635.1, forward strand.
GGTCAAAAGCCCAAGTGGTGCCTAATCAGTACCTCGTGGACGCCCTCTATGTCCTCCCTCGACTAGCCATCTACACATGTCAAACGACAAGTTAATATTCAACGCAGTATCTCCAAGGCGTAAATACAACCTCGAGGCACTCTTCACATTTCGTAAAATTTTATGCACTATGTCTATGCATTCGTAGGTAATACAAGACAATAATTTCATTTTATTAAATCATATTCAAGAAAAATTTTAGTTTTTGTGAAAATTTCGTTTAAAATATTTTGCTGATTTGATTTGATTTGATTTGATTTGATTTGATTTAATTTTTTTTTTGAAAACCACGTAAATGCTGCCTGGCGAACAAGTCTCAAATAAGGATCGAAACAATGCACCGAGTCAAGACCTGGTCAGGCAATGTGGTGCACACCCATCGACCCTGGTCATGCACTCCGTGCGCCTGTGCCCATTCCCAAGCCATGCCCCTGTTGTCCTCAGGTCACAACTTGTCAGACAGACTCAACTTAGAAAAAATGGGGCGTGAGCCCATTCCCAAATTTATCGGGTGACCTTTTTTTTTTTCATTCATTTTTTTTCATTATTCCAAATTTATATTGAAAACTACCAAATATATATATATATATATATATATATATATATATACACTTTAATTTTCCAAAGATAACCAACAAATCTCTATGCTCAGTAAAATCATTTTATTTATTTTTCTTCCGCCACACACCGGTAAACCCAGAATGTGGGTGTAAATTATTCTCATCAATTTTTTTTCTATCTCCAGTAGTCTCCTTGGTGTTACTCCATAAATGCAAAGAGCTTAGGACCACTCGCACTTCATACAACTCAAAAAATTTTTATGAGTTAAATTTTTTTACCCTTTTCTTGTGCAAAAACTGGAAAGTTTTTCTAGAGTTTCACAACACGATCCTGCTTATGTTCAAATCGAACTACTGTCTTAAAATTATAAATAAATAAATATATATATATATATATATTTTGTTCAATTCGACCATTTTGCCAAAAAATTTCGAACACCTAAGATTATATTTTCAACCCTAGTGTTCAATCAAGCTCCTATGCTACTCACCAAGCATACAAATCACACAATTTATACAACACATGATCACACATCACTCATGTTATGTACAACAATCACATATAAAACACCATGCCTACAATGTTCTAATCCTGTCCCGTGATTTCCTAGGTAATCACATACCTAAACTCTAACATCGAAATAGTACCTCAAGCCGTGGATGTTCTTTATACCCTCAATGACCATGGCCTAACCCCCAAGTCCCCGCTCCCAGGTATTCTGTGATAATACCTAAGCCTCGGGATACCAAGTTGTGACGCCCCATTACCCGGGGGTCCGTTGACAACCCGTCAACCCGCGGAATACTAGTGGATGTCAGGTAACCCGACACCACTCACGAAAATCGAGCAGAGTCTCTTTTGTACGGGGAGCTCTACCCAAGGTATAAAACCTGTCCTAACAATGAACAACGACCACACCAGGTCCATATATAATTAAAATGAGTAAAAATGGCCACTTGGGCCCATACATCACTACTCATTAAAATTACATCAACTATATACCAATAAGGTTCAAGAGTTATAAATTACTTTTCATACAAACATATATTAAAAATTCACAATTCTAATACACATGTTATACAAAATCGATACCAAAGCCAATAATCCGGTTTTTTCTCAAACGCCACTAGCGAGTGCCGCCCTCTCAGACACCTCCCTCGCACTTGAAATGGTGATCCTCGACAGTGGTGAGCAAAGCCCAAAGTAGAGATAATTTCCTACATGAGTTACTCCCTCACCTAAGTGCACACAGCTGCCATAAAAAAATCACATTCAAGCAATTCTTACGAACTCCACTCGAATGTGTACATGACCAATCCCATGCCCCAGTCCTCACCCCACTCCTCACATATGCCTGGTAAGCTTTGTGGATGCGAAGTAAAATATCCGGGCTTTCAAAACAAAAGCTTTTGTTTTTGAAAACTCACTATCGAATTTCTAAGAAAAAATATCGACTACCCTCCGAGGCGAATTTATGCAGATAACTCCACTCAGAAATGAACATCATGGTCCCCATCCGAAGTGATCCGTTGGACGTCCCTCCAAGGTAATCTTTGGAAAATCTTCCGTCAAAATTCCTTTCACTAACATTTTCTTTTTTGTTTCATTTCATGTCATGCACTCACTCCTAATATTCTAGGGTGCCCCAGTGCATATGGAATGCATGATGCCAATTCCAACACATTCATTGTAACGACCCATACCAAATAATACAAGTTTTTAAAACGTTTGACCAAGTTTGACCAACAATTAGTATGTGGGCCCAAGTTGACTTTTTTAAGGATGAAGAATTTTGGGTTGACTAAGACACCATTTTGCAGCTCCGTCGATACGAGTTCATGACTGTCAATGTTAAAAATCACTTACTTCTGACAAAAGTTACACTTTAGAAGTCAGATAAAGAGCGAGGTGTCCAAACTGGGCTTAGTTTTACTGAAGGACCCTGTATTCCTATGTATGTCTCCAGTTTCGTCATTTAGAACCAACTCACTTCAACATCAAATTTTACTCGAACCAAAACTTAGAGAACTCAGTGCCCCATGAACTCAAATCAGATCGTTGAGCCATTTAGCCAAACGGGTTTTGGTCAGGACGCTCCGGGCCACCACCTTGCTACACGCGCCGCTCAAGGAGGAGCGCCACCCACCGGAAGATCCATCGCAGCGGAAACCCACCCGGCCAACCGCCGACGCGGGGCCGGATGGGCCGGAACGGCGGCGGTGCCCGCTGCCGGTGGGTCGCCTGACGCCCATTTTCCGCGCCAGCTCGTGCCGACCCATATCTCCTCCCCCATTTTTGGACCGACCCTCCGAACTCATTCCGTGGTCCTTTTCAGACATTCCTCACCGGCTTGAAAGATACGACAAACAAGTTTGGCCACTATTGATCGAAGTTTTTTCGCCACCACAAGAACCGGTTGGACCAAGGTGCGGGTACGCCAGTGTTCCCGTGGTCTCTAGGCTTCTTCTCCGCTGATATAAAGTTTGTAAAATTTTGGACGTCGCTTATTAGTTTTCTATTGGGGTCACTTTAAAGGTAATTACCGCAAAAGGTTCGACCGAAATCAGACACCAATTGGTCAAATTAGGGAAAAAATTGAAGTTGGATTAGTGAAATTGGATATTTTGGTGAGTTATTGGAAGGTTCAATTTTGAAAAATTAGCCTCCGGGTGAAAAGCCCCAATTTTGGATACTAGGTCTATAGGACACACTGTATAATTGGACCCGTCGAAGTCCAATTTAGATAGTTTCATAGTTCTAAAAATTATCCTAAGACATTTGGGGCGTCCTAATGTCTTTGGTTTTGTTAATGAAGCCTAAATGGAATTGTTATTATATTGGCTGTGCACTCACGCCGAACTCCAAGACGATCTCAAGTGAGAGCGGTGACTGAGCATCTGTAGTCTGTGAGTGGTTTACATGTTTTAAATGCTTTGGGGTATTATTATGATATATAATTGTGGTTAATTATTATATATATAACTTATTTGATCGAACGGTTGATTATGCGTAAATATAATTATCTATTTTTATATAAACAAGTTATCATTTCATGTGGATTATGTCAACATTTTAAATATTTGGAAATTTTACTGAGTTTATGGATAAATCTGTGGTATCTCAAACATTTCGTACATGGATCGGGTTTAAAACCATTTTTGAAAAGTTATTGATTTAAGAAATGGATTTGGTGACTTTGTGAAACAGATTATAATGCGGTATCGTTGAAAAGGTTCTTATTAGCTGCCACGTTGATGTCGCTTTTACCCAAGGTTTATTAGTTGTCACGTGTCGTGAAGTCGGGTTTACCCGATGGTTTACTATGAGTATATGGTACTCCGCATATCAAGGTTAGTTTCCTCGGTGCAAGGTATAATCCACATTTCAATATTTATGGTTATCTGTATTTTCATGATTATTTTCACGACATGATGGTTATATATATCTTATGCTCAATTTTTATGTTGTGAATAAATCAAGCTATAGCGTTCTTGATAAAGATGTCTGCTAAATTTAGAGCATGAATTTCATTGCTGGATTCGGGGTATAATCTCAGTTTCCTGCGGAATGATTCCAAACTGGGAACTCATAAAAGAGTGGACGCGGAGGTTCGAGAGAAGGAAAATTTCGAGAATAAAACACATTTTCCTTATAAATTATGCAACTCACCGAGATTTATTACATCTCACGCTTTATCGCTTTAAATCGCTCTCTGTAGTACGCATAAATCAGAGACCTTACTCCGCGCCAGCCTCCTACGCCACTGCTCTGCTGCTAGCTATGCAAAGATTTTTATCTTATCACCATTTTATTTCATTTGGACTTATGTACTTTTCATTGTACCCATAAATTCGCAAACACCTTAGATGCTTTGATCTTAGTATCAACTCATATGAGTTTTTATCATATGTGTGTTTGTCATACGACCTACGCAAGATGGGCCTGCTTGTGGATTGAGCCGGTCGTGGGTCTTTTTATACATAGATTGAGGTATTATATTAATGCAGGCTTTTCTTAAAGTCAGTTCCATCGACAATCCCTAGGAGCTGTACGCTGAAACTTCACTAGGCTGGACCACCCGTGGAACCCGAGAGGGTTTCCTGCCCGTCTTGTCACTGGTATCGTAGCTCTAGGTTCCTAAATTCCTCGGGGTTTGCATACCGTCAGGCAACTCATCCGAAGGTTTTGTATACCTTCCTCACCTGATCCTTGAAATTAATTATGTTTCATTTATTCAAAACAATTTTTCTTCGATGGCCCGCAGGTAGACGTAGTGGCCCAAGAGGTTTCTGGGTGGAAAGTTCATGCACCTACTCTATGAGGAGACCCACAGCCGACCGATCACTCGAGGAGTGGTTTACCGGGTGTTACCGTTGATCAGGCTCGTAATTTGAGCAAAGGTTTTGATGGCTCCACGATCCCATGGTGGCTTTATCCCGCTGGGGATGACATGTGGTAAGATTTTGTACGAGGATATGCAAAGTGTCCTGATGAGGATGGGAAATGGATAGCCGGTTTTCTACTAGGTGGTGCAAGGAAGTTACTGCGGCGTATGAGAGACTAGGAAACGCCACACTCGGGGCATAGTTCAAGACTGCCACACTGAAGTTCGCCCCTACCCCCTTTGTCGAGACTAAGAGGCTAGAGCTCGAGACGCCACTCAAGGTAGCATGACGCTCGAGTAATGAGCGTAGGTCTCGTAGAGCTAATGGATTTCTATCCCAATTTTGGTCATGATGAGCCGCAGAAGAGGAGGGAGGTTTCGATGGGATTGAGTGAGCCGATAGCTGGAAGGCCTTCTCGTGTTCCGGAATATCCCACGCACGGGCCGATGAGAGATGCTGCTCTAAAGGTGGAGAGACAGACCCTAATACGCCAGACTAAGTGTCGATCATATTTACGGATTTGCTCGTGGGAGCCCTGCAATGGATCATCTAAGAGGGGTATTCAAATTCTCCGATCTTCGCAACAAAGGATCTCGCTGGGGATGACGTGATGCCGCAGTAGCGCGTGCTTCAGAGAGGTGGACATACGTAGGGTTTTGGATTTCAACTGCTGAGTGCTGGAAGTAGCCACTTTCAGAGGTCTGCAGACCGAGATGGTTTCCGTTCTCCTTGTGGCGTTTGCAGCAGGATTTATGATGGACCATGCCAGTGGGATAATGTATGCTTTCAGTGCGAGCAGATAGGACATTTCAAGAGGGACTGCCCCTATCGAGAATCCAGCCATACTAGAGTCTCGGGATCAGGTACTCAGTTCCAATGGGCTAGTGGGCAATGGGAGGGACCTGATACACAGCAAAGGCGCACTCCTGGGTGGTTCCTTAGCACTCCGCCAACAACCCGCACCGGGGCCGGTCGAGGCGGGGGCGTAGAGGACGACCACCTGCTAGAGGCAGAGTTTATGCTATGACCAGGCAGGAGGCACAGGCCACCCCCGATGTTGTGACAGGTACATTATCTATTTTTGGTGACGATGCATGTGTACTCATTGACCCAAGGGCTACACACTCATTTATTTCACATGAGTATGTCAGACTAGCTCCGGGGATGACCCACCCTTCAATGTGGTTCGAGATTGCCACGCCCACGTGAGAGTCTCTACGGCCCAACCCGGGATGCTTAAGGGTAACTCGTTTAATGAGGCCAAGTCATGGAAGCAGCATTTGATATTAATAGATCTCAAGGGGTCGGATGCGATTCTCGGGACGGATCGGGTTTTTGCTCAAAACCGTATGCTCAATGGATTGTTTCCGCAGTGGAGTGCGATATTTTTAGATGACCGGACTACGTAGTAGTCTTCTCTATGGAAAGCGTAGGCGAAAGCACCTGTGTTTGATTTCTGCCATTTCTCGCTAGATGTTTACTTCAAAAAGGCTACAGGTGGGCATATCTAGCTCACGTAGTTGACACTGAGTAGCGAAGTGGGATTAGAGGATGTACCAAGAGTGAGGGACTTTCGGATGTAAGCCCCCCGACGATCTTCCAGGTTTGCCTCCAGAACGAGAAATAGATTTTCCCATTGATTTAGTCCCTGGTACAACTCCTATTTCTTTACCACCTTATAGAATGGCACCAGCTGAGTTGAAAGAGTTGAAGACTCAGCTACAAGAGCTGGTGGATAGGGGATTTAGCTCCGCATTTCACCTCGGGGGAGCGCCTAAGTGTTATTTGTGAAGAAAAAAAGGATGATACTCGTGAGGTCAGGTAGCGACCATAGACAGCTGAATAAGGTCACCATTCTGTGAATAAATATCCTTCGCCTGATTGGATGATCTATTTGATCGCTCCAGTGGTGCAAGAGTGTTCTCCCAAGATCGACTCGAGGCTCGTGGTACCATCGCTAAGGACAGTGGAACTCCGACATTCCCAAGACGGCATTCAGACGAGATATGAGCATTATGAGTTTCTACCGATGTCTTTCGCACCACCAATGCCCCAACAACCTCAGAATGATTTGATGAATCTAATTTCCGTCCATACTTAGATTCGGGCTTGTCATCGGTTTCATCGACAATATTCGTGTACTCTGAAGCTGAAGCTTGGAGAATGAGAGACATTTCCGGGGTTTGGTGTTGCGTGATTTTAAGGTAGTTCCAATATGCCAAGTTCAAGAAATGTGAATTTTTGCTGAGCCGAGTGGGACTTGACATAAGGGAGCCTACGGGACAAGATTTATGTGGATCCTCATAAAGTGTATTTCTGGCAAATCGAGTAACCAACTACGCGCGGGATGTATGCTGAGTTTCCTGATTAGCTTAGCCACTGCAGGTTCATAGGAAGTTGTTCTCAAAGATAGCGTGACCACTCTTCATTGTTTGACTAGGAAAAAGCAAATTTGAGTGGACTAACAAGTGTGAGGGAAGTGCTTCTCCAAACACTCAAGGAAAAGCTCGATCGCCTCCTGTTTCGACATTACCAGAGGGCAACGAGGGGTTCGAGGTTTACAAACGATGCTTCACGCCTGGTTGCCTGGGTCACAGGTCGATGCAACATAAGAGTTGTGGCGTATGTTTCCGCATACTGAAGAAACACGAGCTGAATTATCCTACTCATGACCTGGGAACTGGCCGCGTACTCTTCGCATTGAAGACTTGGAGGCATTACTTGTAATGGAGTTTAATTTGCCGATATTTATCGACCATAAGAGCCTTAAGTATTTGTTTACCCGTATGAGTTAAACTTAAGGCAGAGAGTGTGGATGGAATTACTTAAGGATTATGATCGCACTATCGATTACCATCCGTGTAAGCAAATGTAGTATGATGCCTCGGCGTAGTCTACGTGCTCTGGGCTTATATGCGCATAATACAACTTCCATTGATGGTCGAAGCCAGAGTTAGGTGTCGAGCGCTAAGGATGCATGCTTCAGAGCACTTCCCTTTTTTTCTAGCGTTTCCAACTACGACCGATACTTCTTGTAGATCGTATTCCTCGAGGCACAACTAGAAGATCCCTATTTGATGAGCATGTGAGAAAGAAAAGTCAAGGAAGGAGAACAATCTGATTTTATTAGAGACGACCCGAGCTCTCAGGATTCGTTCTAGTTTTCAGGTACTAAAGAACCCTAAGAGAGTTGGCAAGTGCACACAGAAGGAAGCCCATAGCTCATTATGCTATGCACCCCTGGTAGCGCCAAGATGTACCGCACATCGAAGGAATGGTTATTATGTGGCTCGGATGAAAAGAGAAGTTGCCGAGTATGTATCCGCAAGTGCTTCATCTGTCAACAAGTGAAGGCAGAGAGACAAAAGCCTTCTCGACTTCTCGCGCTCTTACCCATCCCGTACGAAATGGGAGCGCATTACAATGGATTTTGTATTCAAACTCCCTCCCATAGCCTTGAAGGATATTAATTCAATATTTGGGTGGTAGTTGATCTAATTCACCAAGTCCGCGCATTCATACCTATTCGTGAGAAGTTTTCTCCTTAACCAATGAAACTCTTATGAATCATATAGTGGGTTTGCATGGGTGCTAGTGTCGATCATCTCTGATGTAGATCCAGACGATTCACTTCGAGGTTTTGGGGAAGGGATTGATGAAGGAACTAGGTGTCAAGTTGAATTTGAGTCACCGCTTCCACCCCTCGTGTGCCGATGGACAACTGGAGGACTATTCACCTTTGGGAGGATATGTCGAGGTCATGTGTGTACCGCAACTAAAGGACATTGGAATGAGTATCTACCTTGGCGTAGTTCACTTTATAACAACAACTATCAATTGCTTCAAGATGTCACCTTTATGAGGCATTGTATGGGAAGCAATGTCGCACCTCGCTATGTTGAAACGAGACCTGCAAAAGGAAATTACTAGGTCCTAAGATTGCATAAACGATAGTGACGTGGTTAATGTTATACGTACAAGTTGAAAGCAAATAGATAGGAAAAAGAGCTATGCGACAAGCTGAAAGGATCTTGAGTTTGAGGTCGAAGATCGAGTATTCTTGAAGCTCTCTCCTGGAAGGCGGGTACGCTTGGGAAGCGAGGGAAGCAGTCCTCACTACATCGACCTTTTAAGATTGTTGAGAGGATAGGGTCCAGTGGCTTATAGGTTAGACTTGCCGGAGGAGCTCTCTCGAGTCCATAATGTGTTCCACATCTCCATGCTACTAGTATATCTTAGACTCCTCATTAATGTGTTTGGAGGACACCGTGAGATTGAGCCGAGAGATTTATCCTATGACGAGCTGTACCAAGCAAGTGTATTCTTTGGTAGAGAAGAGAAGGAGCTTCGTAACAAGACAATATCCTTAGTGAAGGTCCTTTGAGAAACCACCTAGCCTGCAGGAGGCAACTCTGGGGAGCGGGAGGACCACAAGTGAGCCGCATCCTCATCTCTTTCTACGATCACAGTACGACCTGTGGCCTAAATTTTTCATGGGGGCATTGTGAACGACTGCATCAAATAATACAAGTTTTTAAAACGTTTGACCAAGTTTCACCAAGTTTGACCAACAATTAGGTATGTGCAGCCCCAAGTTAACTTTTTTTTAAGGATGAAGAATTTTGGGTTGACTAAGACACCATTTTCAGAAATTCTCGTCGATACGAGTTCATAGACGGCCAACGTTAAAAATCCGACTTACTTGATAAAAAGTTATGACCATGGGGAGTCTTCAAACAGCCAGCAGCCAGCAGCGGTCCAAATCTCGCTCAGGGTTTTCTACCGAAAGCGAATTTAGCTCCATATGTGTCCTACTTTTATGCGGGCCAAATAGAAATCTAGCCTCAACACACTCCATTTTCGAGCTCCCAAAACCCTGAGAAATTCCTCCAAAACCCGGGTGGACCCCGACGGCTATCGCTTTAAAACCATTTTTAGGCCAAACGGTTTTGGCCGCTGGGACGCTCCGACCAATTACCTGCTACACGCCCAACCGTGGAGGAGCGCCACCACCGGATCGACCATCGGCCGTGAAATTTCACCCGGGCCAACCGCCACCGACGCCCACTCTGACGGCCTACGAACTCACGGCAGCCGCCACGGTGGGTCGCCGGATTTCATCATTTTCTTTCCATTTCAGGCAGACCCATACCTCCCTCCCCCCATTTTTGGACCCTCTGAACTCATTCCCGTGGTCCTTTTTCGCAGATTCCTCACCGTTTGAAAGATACGATGAAAACAAGTTTGGCCGACGGTTGGATAGAGTTTTCTGGCCACCACAGCAACTGTTGGACCAAGGTAAGGGTATTGATGTGTTCCTGGTCTCTTGGGCTTTCCGTTGATATAAAGTTTGTAAATTTTGGACGTCGTTTGGTTAGTTTTCCATTTTTGGGTCACTTAGTGGTAATTGCCATCGAAAATGTTCGACCGAAATTGGACACCAATTGGTCAAATTAGGAAAAATTGAAGTTATATTAGTGAAATTGGATATTTTGGTGAGTTATTGGAAGGTTCAATTTCAAAAAATTAGCCTCCGGGTGAAAAGCCCCAATTTTGGATACCGGGTCTATAGGGCACACTGTATAATCGTATCCGCCGAAGCCTAATTTATGGCTCATAGTTCTGTGGGCTATCTTTTAAGACATTTCCGGCGTCCCAATGTCTTTGTTTTAGTTAATGGAGCCTAAATGGAATCGTTATTATATTACGTGCACTCACTACGAACCCGAAGACGACTGGGCAGTGGTGCCAGGACTGAAAGCATCCGTAGTCTCGTGAGTGGTTTACATGTTTTAAATGTTGTGGGGTATTATTATGGATATATAATTGTGGTTAATTATTATATATATAACTTATTTGATCGAACAAATTGATTATGCGTGAATATAATTATCTTTTATATAAACAAGTTATCATTTCATGTGGATTTTGTCAACATTTTAAATATTTGGAAATTTTACTGAGTTCATGGATAAATTGGTGGTATTTAAACATTTTAAGTATAATGATTGGGGTTTTTAAAACCATTTTGAAAAGTTATTGATGTTTAAGAAATGGATTTCGAGACTTTGTGAATGATTATAATGCTAGCATCGCTTGAAAGGCTCTTAATAGTTGCCACGTGATGCCCGCTTCACCCGAAGGTTTATTAGTTGTCACGCTGTCGTGAGGTCGGGCTTACCCGACCGCATCATGAGTATATGGTACGATACATTGTTGGTTTCTGAGTAAGGTATAACTATTTCAATATTTATGGTTATTGTATTTTCATGATTATTTTCACGACATGATGATTATATATATCTTATGCTCAATTTTTATGTTGTGAATAAATTCAAGTTATATTGTTCTTGATAAAGATGTCTGCTTAAATTTTTCGAGCATGAATTTCATATTGTTGATTCGATATACAACTCAGTTTCAGAAATGTGATTCCAAATGGGAAACCTTTAAAAGAGCGGACGGAGGTCTCGAGAGAAGAAAATTTCGAAAAATAAAACATTATTTTTCTTATAAATTACGACACTCACGGAGATTTATTATCTCACGCTTTATTGTTTTAACTGCTCTAGCAATGTGCATACCCCGTAGAGACCTTACCTCGCACCGCCTCCTACGTCACTTGTTCTCACAAGCAGTCATAAAGATTCTATCTTATCTATCCGTTTCTATTTCATTTTGGACTTATGTATTTTCATTGTAAATTCCTAAATCCGCAAAACACTCTTAGCTCCCGATCTTAGTATCAACCTTCATATGAGTTTTTATAATGTGTGTTTGTGGTTACGACCTACAAGAAGATGGCCTATTGCGTGGATTCGAGCTTGCCAGGGTCTTTTATACATAGATTGAGGTATTATATTAATGCAGGTATTTACTTTCTTCTTAAAGTTGGGGTTCCATTGGACAATCCCTAGGGTCAGGATGCTGAAACTTCATCAGCTGACCACCCGTGGGAACCTGAGTGGTTTTCTGCCTGGGTCTTGTCATTCATGCTAATATATTCACATACATATATATTAACATAATTAAATCACATAAAAACAGTTATGTAAATTCACAATCAATTACACCAAATTAGCTCACATGGGCTACTCATCAAAGACGAGCAATTCATTTTGAATCACTCAACCCAACACATTTTCACACCAAAAATTTCTCGTGATCACCATTCACATGAACAAATGAATCCTGTTAGTCGTTCACGACCACACAATAAATTCTTCCACTCGGCTCAAAGTCTTTAAGCATCGAAGCCATTTCGCTAAAACAAGCCTCGTAACATTCCTAACCATTTACATGTCTCTTAGCCAAAGATTAATGCAAGTAGGAAAGATCCCTACCCTTGAGAGTTGCTCTGAATCCCACTAAATCGATGTTCACGCAGAGTCTCTCGCCGCATAGAACGACTTTTAGTGCCTTGCCCGTCGAGAACCGACGGTCCAATGGTCGAAATCTGTGAGAGAAGGCACACCTCTTCTAAAACTCAAAATCGCGACCTCACTGCAGATCTTTATCTCCGCCCTCACGCTGGGTCTTTTAATTTTTTATATAGAAGATCACTATTCCAAGTTTGTCTTATTCATTAAACTTTCATTTAATTCCCATCATGTCCCTTCTTCTAGATTTTTGACACTTGGCACTATCTAGGCCGTCCATTTCCATCATCTTTCTAATCTTGCCACATGTGTCACAAGAGTACATGTAATAGGTGACTTTTGTCATATCACAGTCTCTCAAACCCGCTTTTTTAATACTAATAATCTGACTCCCTAAGTGTTCGAAACATAAAATTCGACCGCCTCTAATTCGACGAAATTCAACGTGGTAGCTAGATTTCGCGAGATGATTCCAACGATGAAGTCCGTTTCGTCATCCGAGATCTAGAAAAAAATTTCGGTTTTGACTATAATTACCGCTTTCTTTGCCATTTTTCAGAAAATCGAATTTTCTCGTGCCTTAGAGTTATTATTTCTTACTCGCAACTCGTTGACAACAAAGTTTCAAAAGTTTGTCGGTTTCAATGCACTCTTTGATTGTTGCCATTACAAACTAGCTCTAATACTGGGTAAACATGCGTCCCAATCGTGAGCTAAAAATAAAAATATAAAGATGCTTTCTTGGGGTAAGAACGAACCATAAACTTGGAATTTTTTTCTCCATTCTATTAACTTCAAAAAGATTTAAATACGAAAGGAAATTAACAACCGTAAATCACATCCCTAACAAATAGGCCACTAACATATCAACTAACCTAAAAATAGGACACTAAGTTAATGACAATATGATAGCCAAAAAATATTCAAATTAAAAAGATAACTAACAAACCAACAAGCCAAATAAATAGGACATTAAGATTACCTATTAAAAATCTCTATGTAAAAAAACACTTAATCAAGTCTTTTTGGTTTATCACATAATGGCTATGATAAATGAAATACAAAACCTATTTATAACTTCATTATAAGAGTTAATATATGCATAATTCATATTAGTAATGGAAGATGAAATGCATAACCTATGTAGTTAAGTGTATGCATTCAAGGTAGTAACCCGCCATTACACATTATTTGCATATGATGGTGAATAATGGTATAGCTCCCATATGGTCTTTGATGGGAACACAAAGAGTTTTTCTATTTCTTTTAAGAAATAGTTTAGGTCTCAAGTCACTCTTTCATGCTTATGTTGTGAAACATTGAAAAACAAAAAAATCTAAGTTTTCAGAAAATGGCAAAATAATAAAATTGCCAAAATGGCTCAAAGAAATCTTGGAAAATTCTCTAGATCCTGATGACGAAACGATCACGCCCCTTTGATCTCTGCCCTGAAATCTAGTGACCAAAAGTTTAATTGAATTCTGACACAATCTGAATTTTTACGAATTTTCTGGGTGGTGGAGTCAGTGACTCTAGAGACGAGATTTTTACGAAAATCTCGGAAGTCAGGAAATGGCTTGGTCCAAGTTCAATTAAAATGAATTGAACTGAAAATAAATAAATGGTTTTGGGACAAAAACGAACTCGGGACCGGAGTGGACACGTGGCGCCATGAGGGCCACATATCAAACTTAACAATTAAGTTAAGTTAGAAAGGAAAATAAAAGAAAAGAGGAAAGGAAAAAAGAAAGGGAAAGTCAAAAAAAGAAGGAAACGAAAGAGAGAGAGAGAGAGAGCGTAAGAAAGAGAGAGAGGAAAGAGAGCTCTTCCTTCTCTCTTCGATCCACCTGAGCTCTCGTCTGGCCTGGGAATTGGCTCTGCCAAGAACAAAAAGTTTATCTACTCGACGTAGCTACGCGGCACCACCGAAATCACCGGATTTCGCCAAAGATTCGCAAGGAGTGCCCGGGAAATCAAGGTGTCTGAGTTTAGAAGTGTCAACGAGACTTCCTAGATTTTCTTCTACATTCCAAGAGGTAGAGATTCTTCCTACTTTGGTTTATTTTTCATTCTAAGGGCTTTTTGGTTGAGTTTTAATGTCCTAAGGGGCTGTTTGGCAAATTAATGGGTAATGGGAATAGTGCCCTGTTTTGACCCTATATGATGTCCAGTTTTTGGGGCTGATTTTCAGTTAGAAGAAGGGATAATTTGGACTAGTAACCTTCAAGGAAATTGTAGCCCTATTTGAGAAATTGATGTTAGGATTTTGAATCACCCAAATCGGACTTCTAAAACTCAAGTTATGGTCCATTTCCTGGTACTGCTCCAAGTCATTCTATTTTGGCTATCGAACCTACCGGCTCCGTGCCCGACCGATCTTCGGTTAGGAAAAAGTGAGAATTTGAACTAGAATCCTTCAAGGAACTTGTAGCTCTATCTGAGAACTTAATGTTATGATTTTGAATCACCCAAATTGGACCTTTATAACTCAAGTTATGGTCCGTTTTCCTGAACCACTATAGCTTAGGCTGTTTAATGATTGTGTCCAGATTTTTGTCATGATTGTAGTATATCATTGCTTGAATTGAGTGATATACATGGTTGAAATTGTGTGAAAGTCAAATTGTGTGTTCTAATGGTTTGGCTTGTGATGTTCTTTGTACGAATAAGGCCATTACATGGCTTATTGTAAAGAAGGGGTTGTGGACATGTTCGTCAATTCAGCCTAGGTTGATGGATGTCGTTACCCGAGTGGTAGTGACTTGTGATGCCACCGTATGTGTGTGTATTGGATATGTTGGCATGTATTGTATGATTTATTTGGAATTTGTATACTTGTCAATATAAATGTCCAAATGATGCATGGATAATTATGTATGAGTAGGCATGCACATATAGTACTCATTGTATATGTAGCATGGTATGAATAGGCAATGACATGATTGCATTGCATTATGAACTAGTACATCTCATGAAATGGGTGTGAGTTCATGGTAAAGATTGACACTGTGTTTGGTGTTGATGGTGGGCTCAGTAACATGGGACGACGTCCAAAATGAGTCGCACGGTTTTGAGGTTATCGGAGACTGTCCAGTGCTTTTGAAATAAAGCGGTTATTGGGGACTATCCATAAATTGTGAATAAAGCTGTTATCAGAGACTGTCCTTAGCTTTAAAATAAAGTTGTTATCGGAGACTGTCTAAGGTTAGAGATTTTCTCGGGACGTGGAGATTGCCCAGATCTCTGAGATTGCCGGGCGTGGCCTGAGATCGGGTCAGTGGCCTGAGACTATCCACCTACCTGAGATCGGCCCAAGGGCTTTAAATGAAGCAGCTTATCGTGAGGTTGTCAAATGATTTGATTTATAAAACAAAAGCCTTTGTTTTGATAAAGGGTCATTGGGTGAAACACCAATGACAAGTTTTCACATTTGGCATATGCATGTGTGAGGAGTCGGGTGAGGACTTGGATAGCCGGGATAGGGGCGTAGTCACATTCATCCATGACATGTGTATTTCTAAGTAGGAACGTGAATAATATTTTTATTACTTGAATGTGCGCTGCTACACATTGCATGTGCACTTAGGTGGAGAGTAGCCCTTATAGGAATCTTTCTCTGCTGGGCATTGCTCACCGCATCTCGGGACCCCCTTTTTAGGTACATGGAGTTTATAGGGAGATGACGCTCTGACGAGGCCATAATTGTGAAGAAGGCCGACATGTGGCATTGACAATACTTTTGTAAAAAGTATTTTATGTAAAAAGAATTGTAGTTAAATTCTTTTGGACTATTGTATAAATAGTTGGGTATGTAATTATGGTAAGATGATCAGACTCTTATAGACTATAATTAACTGTTTAATTTTCATATTTTCGATTTAAATATGAATGAATGGGTCCCTTGCGAAGGGACGACAGGTGGTGCCGAGTAAACTATATATTAGAACAAGCTAGGGCTTACTATATGTTCTGTATAAAAGTGTTGTAATAAACCGCTATGGATTATTGTGATATAGTTGTATATCGGGATATGGACATACGGACCCTCTCGTGGTGGTCATTACTACTTTGGCTGACACTCGGATGAATTACACTATAATCGCTATATAGGTTGTATGTTGGGTAGAGCTCTCCGAACAAAGGAGACTCTGCCTGATTTTTGTGAAAATATGGATCCTGATAAATGGGACACAACAGTGTGGTATTGAGTCACCCAAAATCCATAGGAATTCCATGGGTTGACGGGTTGTCAACGGGACCCCCGAATTTGGGGCGTCACATATGTCCTTTGATTGTTTTACTTACAATTGCACACCACACAAGTGACCCATCCACAATTTTGAGAGTTGTGAGTTAAAGATCTTAGATAGGTGATAACATGTCAAAAAGAGCTTTTTTAACCACTTAGTTTTCCCATCTTAAACCCATTTTTATGTCGAAAACTCATACTTACACGATCATGCAAGTTGTTAGTCCCAAAACCTGTTCTAATTATTGACTTGAGTACATGTATGCTTGTGGGCCTTAGGCACTTTTTATGGTTTCATGAGGTCAAGCAATGAGGATCACGAGATGTCTTATGCGAGCTTAGAAGCTCTGTGAAGACATTTGATGAGTCAGGGGACCATGATAGTATGATCGCTGGATAAGATGGAGACTTGGAACACATTCCTCAAGCATTTCACACCCTACACCTCGGGTTTTCACACTAAGCTTGGATAGTGCAAATTTCGTGACCGGAGCTCTAATTTTACACTCACTTAAGGAGGGTGCAAAATTTTCGCACTCTCCCACAAAATTGTGAAATTTGCAGGAAACGGAAAAAAAAAAAAAGAAAAAAAAAGAAGAAAGTTTTGAAGAGTCTAAGACCCAAAGAAGTTCTCCATTAGTTATGTAATCATTTTAGGATTCGATTTACTTTCTTTTTAGCTCCCAAGATGTAATTCTCTTCCATATAAATAGAGGTAGGATGACAAATAAATATATAACTTTTTAGAGAATTCTTAGTTTGCAATAGTTAAAGGGGAGATCTTCTCCTATGTTTCTCTTTCAATTAAGCTTTTAGTACGACCCTTTTATTTTCTGCTGCTTTTACACCCACATGGAGTTCAAGACCCGCCATGAGTGAGTAGTCATTCTTACCGAGGTGAGGTGGGTTCGTTCTGCCCCACCACGGTGACAAAAGGTGATAGTAGCTGATGAGTATCTTAAATAATTATTTTATCCATATGTTTATCTTAAATTTTTGGTATTTTTATGTTAAATAAGTTTCCTAATGTTCTAAATGTTCATCTTTATGATTAGGTCAACCATTTGGAAAAATTGTGTGAAATTGGAGCGAAAACAAATCGAAAAAGTGGAAAATCAACAAACACTGCTATACATAAAGTAACTAACGAAGCCACTTTGACGCAGTCCAAGGTTGCACGGCCCAGCAACACGTATAACCCATATTAGCCATTAAAAAGACCTATATAAGGGAGACACGCTCAGGGCGTTGGGGCACATGAGAGAGGACAAAAATCAACTTTAGATTTAGAGATCAGATCTTTTGAGGGAGAAAACACTCTATAGAGTTTCTCCCCTCTTGTTATTGAACGAGCAACACTTAAGGACCAAAGAAGAGGCTTGGTAGTAGCCCTCAAGCTTGGGAGAAGAACTAGAGATTTGGAGAAGAAGATTGAAGACTCGCAATGACCATTAGAGTTTCTTCTTTCTCTTTTCTCATGTTTTATCGTAGATTTGTGATGTACCAAACCTTTATTATGCTTTAATTTCATAGTCTAAGGTTTTGTCTTATTTTGGACATGAAGCTTATATCTATTTAAGCACTCCTCTGCTTTCTATTAATTGCGGTGATTGTATATCTATTAATCTGCTGCTCGGGGTGTGTTATTTGCACATTGATTTCTAGCTAATCTTAACATGGTGAGTGGTTCCTTACGAGATATGAGAAGGGAGTAAGTAATTTGACATAGATGAATTAACCTAATTAGTCAAGTAGTGTAGAAATTATCAGTAATTAAGAGGCATGTGAGATTCATGGGTCTTAAGGCATCTCTAATGCTTAGGGTTGAGTTGAGAAGCACAAAACCTAGTGTTAGTTGGTAGGTTATCTGACCTCCAAAGAGGCTTATAATTAAATTAGGCAAGAGTTGCCTTGGAAGCCTTTTCAAGAGACAATAGAATGGAATTTTAGCTTAGATATATGAGGATTGTTCTCATCCACCAAATACCCTAGAACTTTATTATCTCTTGGTATCCCTTAGTTGCATAGTTCATTAGCTTGATTAAATTTTCATTAGGTTAGTTTAATTTATGTTTCAATCCATCGATTTGACTGTTTAGATATTAGAGAAGTATCCTATTTTTGGTACTTGGCATCCTCATTTCCCTATGGATCGATATCTGTACTTAGGTACACTTTATTACTTGACAAGCGTATACTTGCACATAATAGGCACTATTTTTATATTTTTCTGCATATTCTTAATACAAAACACGAATACGCATATCAAGTTTTTGGAGTCGTTGCCGAGGACTAACAAGTCTTTTGTGACGTTGCCAGTGACTTGAAAAATGCCTATTAGTTGCGCTTCATACCAAAGGTAAATCTTTTCTATTGTTTTAGAGGTCTAAAAGTCGTGTGTACATCAGTTGGGGACATCCAGTAGGGATGGCAGTAGTCTTGGTTCCCCCAACTATCTGTATATGAGTCTCTCTTCTTTGCACTTAGATTTTTGGGTACTTAGCAAGGTCTAAGCGTTATGTGGGTGCTTAGGTAGTGCACCTTTGACCCAACATACTGAGGGATTGTTTCTTGCTAGGAGAAACAAAAGAGTCCGATTGAGAACCTGTTAGACACCTCTAAAGGTCAATAGTTTTGCCTAAACCATATACTTAGAATATGAACTTAATTTATATCTAATAAGAGGAACCTAGGCGGAGTTCGGTGGACAACTATATGTTGATCTTTTGGGCACACGATTGGGACTAATATACCCCCCTTTGATCCTTCCATGGTGAGGTCTGATTTGGTGAAACCAAAGTCCGAGATCTTGTAATTAATGTTTACAACCTCAATCAACAAACAACACTCTTCTAAAAAATTAGAAACTTCAAAACTCTTTCTTTAGTTTCTTTTTTATTTATGCAAATTAAACTAGGACAACTAACATATGATTACACCAAAAATAGGAAAACTCATCCTAGAGGACGATCCTAGAGCCACTATACCTACATTAATTGTAGGCTACCCAGGGTTGGAACTAGGTATTATAAATTTTTGTGTTTCCTTGAGCTCCTAAATCTAAACCACCGAAATTAGGACAAACCAGATGGTGTCGTTGTCGGGGATGGTGCCTTTTTTTTTAGTAATATGGTTTTATTTGCTTTAATTAGTTTGCTTTTTATTTTTTTGCACATAGTTTTAATTTTAATTTTATTTATTTTGGAACTAACCCTACTTATAGTTTTTGTAGTTTGTTTTTGCTTTTAGTTTAATTTGTTTTGTGAGTTTAGCTTAATCAAGAACCTGATACAGAATCTAGATTAATTAGTAGACTTGCTAGAATAGAACCAACACCTTAAAATATGGAAGACCGATCTAATAATTGGGAGAACAATAGAGAAGAGCATCTGGCTCCAATCGAACAAACTTAGAATGCACCTTAAAGAGCAACTTCTCAATCACCTAGAACACTTTGGGAGCAAAGGAACTCACACATTGAGAGTGCTCCATCACGCATTGTACCACCCGAAGAGACCTATGTTGCTAGATCACAAATGCTAGGGCAACTACCTACCTACCATGGGTGGAGAGCAAGAATCCTTACACACATATCTAAGATTTCCAAGTTTTATGCTAAACAATCAAAGAGAGGATCGCATCTAATGAGATTGCATGACTTACTTCCTATTCCCGCTTTTAAAGATAGAGCTAAGACTTGGCTCGAATATTTCACACCATTAAACATAAGTACATGGGTTGAGCTACAAGCCCCATTTTTGAAGAAATTCTTCCTTGCTCATAAAACTATCTCCTTAAAGAAACAAATTAGCACATTCACTGCTAGAGAATGTGAGAGGTTCTAACAATGTTGGGACATATATATGGATGCAATTAATGCATGCCCTCATCATGGATTTGAGAAACAATACCTTAGCCAATCTCTTCTTATGATGGACTTACTCCTTAGTATGAAACAAGTCCTGGTAGAATCTATGTACACAAACCAAAAAGAATGAGGCACTAGAATTCTTAAGTTCCATAACGGAATTGACTAGAGGATGGGAGGAGTCTCTAGCTAGAGAGACATCTAGACATGGAGCAAACCATGAACCTAAGAGAGGACTATATCAAGTTGATGACAATACTGAAATTAGGGCTAGCTTAGCTCACCTGCATAGGAGACTTGATGATATGTCTATTAAAGGAGAGGTCAATGAAGTCAATGAGGTAGAAAATCAGCCCATACCATGCCATATTTGCTTATCCTATGATCATCATGTGGAGAGATGTCCTTCACTACTTGCTATGAGAGAAACACTAGAGGGACCAACCAACTTTGTTGACCAATATAATGCTCCACCCTTTAGGAACAATAACAACAATGGCTATGGGAACACTTATAACCCTAATTTGAAGAACTATCCCAACCTTTCTTGGAAGCAAAATCAAGGACTTAACTAGAACAATGCACCAACCCAAGGTATTCACTTACCAATGATATTTCGAAGTTAAAGAAGCTAATGCTTGATTTTGTAAGAGAACAAAAAATAATAAACAAGAGAATAACCAAAGGTTGGAAAGCTTAGAAAATTCCAATGAGATATGTTCTAAAAGATGTACATTGTATAACAAACCCTCTATAAGCTTATGAATACTCTTACTATACAAGAAAGAGGTAGATTCTCATTTCAACCCCAAAAAAACCCTAGGGGAATTCATGAAGTAGACATTAATGAAGGGAACGAAAAAGAGGTCAAGGCCATAATGACATTGAGGAGTGGTGGGCAAATCCAACAACCATCCCTGCCTATCCCACTTGTGGAGGTTAGTGAAAGCCTCAAAGAGAATGAACCAGGTAAAGCCAACGAGGATGATGCCTCTAACAGTCAATCAAAGGAGTCCGAGAGGATAATTATTAGACCAGCGATTATGGACATCTTACACCACTACCATTCCAGAGTGCATTTAGGGGTAAGAAAAAAAAGAATGATGACTCGCATATTCTTGCGACAATCAAACAAGTGAGTCAACATTCTTCTTTTAGATATGATAAAACAAGTATATACTTATGCCAAATTCTTAAAGGACTTGTATATTGTGAAAAGGGCTCTAAATATAGTAAAAAAGGCATTCTTTATTAAAAAATTGAGTGCTATCATAGAGAACAAGATCCCAATGAAATAGAAAGACCCAGGATGCTTTACCATATCAATTACCATTTGGGGGAGGCACATATAGAGAAAGCCCTACATGATTTAGGAGCTAGTGTCAATATCCTCCTTTACTAGGTCTATAAGCAATTTAGGTTTAGAGAACTCAAACCTACTAATATCACCCTATCCTTGGCCTATAGATCCATTAAGAAACCAAGTGGCATAGTGGAAGACATATTAGTACAAGTCAACACATTCTACTTTCTCGTTGACTTTGTTGTGCTTGACATAGAGCAAATCACTTAGGGAATAAACAACATACCCATCATCTTGGGAAGGCATTTTCTAGCTACATCTAATGCCCTAGTTAATTGTAGGAATGGCCTTATGCAACTTACCTTTGGCAATATGACCATGGAGGTCGGGACATTTAACCTAGTTAAAAAAGCCTCGATCTTTATATGAAGATGACCCCATGGATGTATTTTTATTGGATAGTGTGGGTGAGGAACATGTTGGATCGGCTCCTTACGGGCCATGACCTTGACTCATACTATGAATGTTTGATGAGGGCAACAACCTTTCGAACTTCACCTAAAGTTTGTTATTATGTTGAGACCTATCTTGAGCTTAAGGTCTCACCAGACTAACTAGCCTAATAAAGAAGCTTAGATTTATTTGCTTTAGGTTGGTTTTCATTTTATTGCATTTATTTAAATTAAAATTTTGGAAGAGTTGCTTGTTTCTCTTAAGCTTTTCAGGTTTTCTCCAATTTGAGCATTGAACATATACCCTAAGCTTGGGAATCACATGGTGCTTCACTAGGTGAGTATAAAAACACATGAACTACATTGTATCTAGAGATGAGAATATGGGTTGAGCCCAATGGGCTAAAGTGGGCTAGCCCGAAATTTAGGATGGTTAGGTTGCAAAAATTAAGGCTCAAATAGAACTCGAGTTGTTTGGCCCATCCCGAACAGGTCCACAGGCTAATCGGGTTCATGTCGAGCTAGCCTGTTTGGCCTAGTTTTATTTTTATTTTTAAATTATGCCTAAAATAGTAAAATCTAACATTTTTGACAAAGGAGCCCTAACCTAATCCTCTTCTCCTTCATTTTCCTCATTTCCACCTTTGATAGTCCTGCTTAAGTCTTGATCCATCGGTCATCTGCAACATTATCGACAACCCAATGTATTAAGATCTTCTTTACTTCATGAGTCACGTGTCGATTGCCAATAGCCCAATGACCAAGATCTCTAAAATTGGAGAGAAATCTCAATCTCTCTGTGTCTTCTTCTTTCCCATTGTGTTATGCTTAACTCTGCGGGTTTCTCTTACCAACTCAAGTTTCTTCATTTCTAGAAACCCTAACTTAGTTTTGCTACTACTTTCTCATTTTAGTTGCTCCATTTTTGCACGAATTGAATGAATGAATTTTTTTTAATTATTCAATGGGGAATCTTATTCGTTTCCCTCAAAGGAAAGAATGAATGATTCATAAATGTTTGGTACAACATTTGGCATTGATTTTCTTTCCTTGAAATCCAAAAGTTTGCTTTGAAAACAAGAAAAATAAATTCAAAGTTGTTATAAATGCATTTTAGGGGTTCTGTTTCATAGAGTTGTCATAGGTCATCTTTTGTTGCCTTTTTCATAGAAGTGGTAATTATTATGTTTAATAGTGAACAAACTTGTTAACTTTAAATGTTCAAACTGAAAATTTTATGTGATGAATCGCTAAAATTTCTATTCTCATAAGATGTTTTATAGGATTGGATTTTGATATGTTGGTAGGCATTTTTCTCTAAATAAACAAATACAATAAAATTAAAGACATTTTTAGCATTTTTATTATTTTAGTCCATTAGTCCATTTTAGCTTGTTTTGGCTCGTAAGCCATGTGAGGTGGGATTAGGCTTACTAATAGTTAGCCTAAATATAAATGGGTTAAAGTGACCCAACCCTTTTTAGCCAGTGGTTTGAGTGGGCTGGGCCAAATTAGGGTCGGGCCAACCCATTTTCCATATTTAATTGCATCTATCACGCTTGAGATCACATGCACCTACATGCTTCAAAGAGATGTGCCTTAGAGCAAGTCAACTAGAGCACTTGTCTTCAATTGAGGTAACCCTTATCCTACCTTTTTATACTTGAATTCAATGAATGGTATGTTATGCCTTAGTTGAAGGTAGGCACTTGAGATAAAGCATTTCAACCAAACAATTTAATTTGAATTTCTTTTGTTTATTTTTGCATGATTGTGTGTCCTACGAGTTACAAGGTGCAAAAATTTACCTTGAAGTAGTATTGACATTGATCTTTATAATTTCTAGTTAAATTAAGACACCTAAGTTTTTATAAAATCTTTGATTTAAGGAATCTAATGGTTGTGGGGAACATGGCTTGATAACCCCCTTGTTTTTTGAAAAAAGTATTTCTTTTTGGAACTTGGAAATCACGTGCACACTAGATCTCTAATATATGCTTTGGGTCCTACCCATTCTTCTCGAATACCACTTCCTTGGAGGTGCTATATAGACTCTATTAGTGATGGGACATGTTCAAAAGAGGGTCAATGAGAACGATGTATGCAAAAGAAAAAGAAAAAAAATGGAAAAAATAGTGGGTTGATTTAATCAAAATTCAAAAACCGAGGGAATTTAATGCCTAGTACCTTAGCCAATTACATCGAGTCACCAACTTCACCGGCCGTTACATGAGATAGAAGATGGATCATATTCACAATGGGTACTTTATTGCTTAGGTGGTTAGTTCTCGGAGTAAAAGCATGAGGGGAACTTAATGTTTGACATACCCTTAACTAACCGGGGTGGAATCCATCAATGAATCTCTACTAAGCATGCGAGTCGGCGCTAGGACATCGTTTATATTACACACCTACATGAATAAAATAAAATAAAATAAAAGGTGTGTTCTCATCCTACTTTAATCCTTTGTGTATCACAAGGATTAGTTGAATTTGGTTGGGGGAGCTTTGGAAAAATTATCTATATTTGAGATCTAACCACCACACTTGCACCAAGGTCCTTGAGGAAAGATTGATTGAGACCTTAGGGGCAAGATTGCCTCGATCACCATACCTGAAACCTTGTTTCCTTGAAATTATGAATAACTTGGGGTCTTGTCAAAACTTATATATTTGTTAGATCTTTTTCAATGCTCTCTTGGTAATATGAGCACCACTCGAACTCATAATCTATTTTTTATTTTTTTTGCTTGCATGTTTATTTCGGTTTGTTTAATTTTTGTGGCTCTAATTTTTAGTTGTCTTGATCGCCTATCCTTGTTTTGCGCTTAGTCCATTGCTAAGAGACTAGTAATAAGCTGGTTAGGGGTGTGATAGCTAATCAAAAAGGACTTTTTTAACCACTTAATTTTCTCATCTTAAACCCCATTTTATGTCAGAAACTCATATTTACCTGATTATGTGAATTGTCCCAAAACCTATTTCTAATGATTTTCTTAAATACATGTATGCTTATGGGCATTTTTAGGAACTTTTACAGCTCTTGGAATCATCAGGTCAAGCAATGATGACTTCTTAGGATCTCTTGTGCAAGCTTAGAAGCTATGGGAAGCAATTAAGACTAATCGACCTTGACAACGTGATCGCATGAGAAGATGGAGACTTGGAACACATTTTGGGAGCATTTCACACCCCCACACTTTGGTTTTTGCACTGCCCCTCTCTTTGACAAGGTGGAAATTTCTGCATTAAACTTCAATTTTCCACTCTCATTGACTGATTTTACACCCACTTAAGGGAGGGTGTGAAATTTTTGCACTCTCCCCCAAATGGTGGGAAATTTGCGTGGAAACGAAAAGCGAAAGTTTCAAGAGTCCAAGATTGGAAGAAGGTCTCCATTAGTCAGGTAATCACTTAGGATTCGATTTACTTTCTATTTAGCTCCCAAAATGTAATTATCTTTTATATAAATAGGGCTAGGATGATCAAACAAATATAGAACTTTTTAGAGAGTTCTTAGTTTGTAATAGTTATGAATTTCCTTTATTATTTTGCTTTCTTTACACCCATGGAGAGTTCAAGACCTGTCATGAGTGAGTAGTCGTTCTTCTCGGGGTGAGGTGGATCTGTTCCACCCTACCATGGTGACCAAAGGGGACAACAACTCTTCATATAAAAGGTAAATCTTTTCTACTATTTTAGAGGCCTAAAGGTCGTGTGTACATCATTTGGGAACATCCCATAGGGATGGTAGCAATCCTGATTCCCCAACTATCCGTATAAGAGCCATTCTTCTCTTCCACTTAGATTTTTGAGTACTTAGTAAGGTTTGAGTGATATGTTGGGTGCTTAGGTAGTGCACCTTTTACCTAGAATGTCGAGGGATTGTTTCTTGTTGGGAAACATGAAAGATTTAGGTTGAGAACCTATCACACACCTCTAAAGGTCAGTAGATTTGCCTAAACCATACACCTAGAATATGAACTTAATTTATATCTAATAAGAGGAACCTAGGTGGAGTTTGAGGGGACAATTATATGCTGATCTTTTGGGCAGACGACCGAGACTAATAAACCCCATTTAATCCTCCCATGGTGAAGTCAGATTTGGTGAAACCAAAGTCTAAGATCTTTTAATTATTGTTTACAACCTCAATCAACAACCAACTCTCTTCTAAAAAATGAACAACTTTAAAACTATTTCTTTTACTTCCTGTTTTAATTAAGAAAATCAAACTAAAATAATTAACCTAAGATTACACCAAAAAAGGGAAAACCTATCTGTTGATTGACCAAAACACATATACAAATTTACGACGTTATTACCAAGGACTATTGTTTAATCCCGATTAACCCAAGGTCTTTGATAAGACTTGTTAACCTAATTTCAAAGCATCTCCCTAGAGTAAATCATTTTCAATATTGGTTTTGGCCTAATATACCGCAAGTGCAATGTGCCGACAAGTAATAAATTGATTTATGTCCGTATATCGATCCCAATGTAGATCTCAAGAATTCTAGATCAACTACCCCGACTACCAAGCTCCATACCATTCGACTATAAATGACATTGTGTTCCACCTAAGAATCAGAATTATACAAGTATATTATAAAAGAATGAACAATCGAATAACCGAATCTAAAGAATAATGAAATACGAATAGTTAAGAAAATAAATGGAAACTGAGTACTTATCGCTAGAGTACACATTAAGATCAATGCCATTGCGGAAGTGTCAATTCGTTAACACCGCACTTTGCATTTCTGTGTATTTCGTGATTTTTAGAATCATTCAAGGCGCTTAGTAGTACAAATTCTGGATCTCTCCATTTTCACTCCATTATTTCATTATCTAATTTTTACCCGATCCTCTCGAATACGTGGAATGAGATAACTACTTTTAACAAGGACTTTCCTAATTTCCTCGGGCATTTTTCTTTGCAATACTTCATAAATTCATTTTATGGACTGTAAACCTAACTCCCCAAGTTATCGGTCAAGCAAGGATATACAACTTCCAGGTTACCTTCCTGTGGCCTAGGAATGGGGACACCCCTCTCCTCGGGATTAGATCTCGCCTTAACACAGATTGGCTTCACACCGACCGAGGTGAACCCTCTCGCTGTTTAAACCGGAGCAACTCACTCAACTCATTCTGATTTCAAGTGAGAAGAGGGATTTTATCAAGTAAACTTACAAAGCTCATTAGATCTCTAATAACAGTTAATATACTCAAAGAAATGTTCATAACTCCCAGGATTGTCATCTCTGTGTCACTCAGAGGACCTCCTTGAAATCAGAGCAATGAAACAATTCTTAACGGGTATAAGAAACTGATATTCAGATCAAAAACATTAAACCCATACCCGAAAGTAAATTCATAAACTGAAATTCGCAATTTGCTGGAAACAACTACAGGAAGGATAATTTCTGACAATAGCATTCACTTAATGGAAGCTGGGTTCCTCACTCATCGAATTACACACTACAAGATTCCGATTATAAGAATAACTGCATTATGAAACTGGAGGAGCCGAATTCCAGAAATTTGTCCGAATCTCCAAACATTCCGTAGTAATTTGAAAGAAATGAATTCTCGTATTCACCTTCTCGTCTAAACGATAACAACTTCGCCTAAAATAAAACGAAAACTAAACGATAATTCTAATCTAATTCTAACTATCAACCTCCCTCTCTCTCTCTCTCTCTCTCTCTCTCTCTCTCCCTCTCTCCCTCAAGAAAAGAAAAGAAGAAAAGAAAACTAAAAAAATAAATAAATAAATAAAGAAATGAGCTTTCAGCCTACCCGTACCTGCCTCATATGTCACGCCGTTACCTTTATGAGCCAGAAGCCAGATGTATGGTTTCGGGCCATTCTAATCCCAATACGCTTTGTGGATTTCCCAAGTGGGTCGCCCATAGCACGTGTTCAGTCGCGACTAACTCCCTTAGCAGACATCATCCATGTCTCGAAGATCGATCTCACGTCGCACATCGCCTTAAGTCTTCTCGCAGCCTTCAATCTCAGGTAAAATGCCGCCTCTTCTGATGTCGCCATGATCGTTCTTCACGCGACATCACTTCATGCTCCTTTGCGTGTTTCCAACCGATGATTCTGATGTCGCCACCCTGATCCACGTCGCTAATCTAGCCCGCGCCCCCTCTCGCAAGATTCAACTCTGCCGATGCCCACACTCAACTTCTCGTCGCCACACTCAACCCAAGGATTTTGCGTTTCAACTCGGTTCTTCGCGATGCTCTACGACATCAATATGTTGTCTTTAATAACATCTCCTATTCTTGTAACGACTTCAACCGAGTTTTCTTATGTCGCAACAA
>JAEQBH010007636.1:0-266578 GCA_016808115.1 Tetrastigma voinierianum
AGTTCCTTCTACTCATTTGAAGCTACGGTGCTAAGGGTTCTTTTCCAATTGGAATCATCTAATTTGGAATACCATAAATCCATATATGTCCTAAATAACTGGGACTGCTCTATTTTCAAAACAGAACCAGTAACCAGTCTTTAGACTCAAATTCGAGGGTCTTAAAGTCATCTTAATACTTTAGGATCTCCTTGGAAAATGTAGTCACAGGTCTTAGGTTTCCTCTCCAACTGGAATTTCCTAAATTGAAGCACTCTAGACCAAGTTATGGCTAAATAATTCACTTAGGGTTTTAGGGAAATTTTTTGACAACATTTCCCCTAAAACCCCAACATTTCCTTTATACTAAAATTCCTCAATTGAGGACCACAGCCAAATAATAATCAAAACCAACTTTAAACCAACAAAAACAAAAAAACAAAGAGGGAGAGATTATGGTAGTTTCCTAACCTTAATTTTCTTGAAACCTTCTCTTCCTCTCTTCTCTCTTTCTCTTCATTCTTCTTCCTTCTTCCTTTCTTCTACTTTCTTCCTTTTTACTTGCACATGGAGAGCATGGAAATGGATTGAGCAACCAATTTGGTATCCTTCACACTACCACCCGAATGTCCTAGCTCCCAAAATCCAAAATGGGAAAAAAAATGATTTCTAGAGACAAATCTTTGGTCTTATCTCCACTTGTTATAAGGCCATGTTTGGCAAAAGGCATTTAGCTCCAATTTTCCATCTTTTAAATTTATGTCCTCCATGGTTATTTCATCTACACATCTAATTATCAAAATTCCTACAACAACATACAATCTTCTAGCTTAATGTCCTTTGAGTCCTTAAGTTGATAATTTACCACTTATCCTTTGTACTTCTTTAAAAATTCCGATTATATCATTTTTTCATACTTAACTCCAAATTCTCCTAAAAACATAATTCGACTTCCATTTTATCATTTTAAAACATGTTCATAAAACTATTAGGGTATAATTTGGGGTGTTACACCCCGTCATGCTTCAACTGTCTTGAGGCATATGCCACCACTTTTTTTATCTTGCATCAATACACATCCCAAACCAATCCTTGAAGCATCACTATACATGGCATATTCTCTACTTGGAGTAGGTCGAGTCAACATTGGTGCTTCAACCAGTATTTTCTTTAATTGATCAAAACTCAACTGACATTTGTCATCCCATTCAAACTTCACCCCTTCCGAGTAACTTAGTAAGTGTAGAGGTTATGACAGAGAATCCTTTTACAAGCTAAATCCAAGAAACTTCTCACTTCTGTTACATTGCGAGGTTGTTTCCAACTTACAATCGCTTCAATCTTAGCAGGGTCAACTCTAATGCCCTCTACAGACACAATATGGCCTAGGAATGACACTTCCTTAAGCCAAAAATCACATTTACTTAACTTTGCAAACAATTGTTTTTCTCTCATAATCTGCAAAACTATCTTCAAATGATGTTCATGTTCTTGTGCATCCTTAGAATACACTAGGATGTCATCAATGAATACCACTACAAATTGGTCCAAATAAGGGTGGAATACCCTATTCATCAAGTCCATGAATGTGGCCGATGCATTAGTCAACCCAAATGGCATTACTAAAAACTCATAATGACCAACAAAGGTTCTAAAGGTCAAGTTTTCGAACATCAACGCCTCTCAATCTCGGTTGATAATATCCCCATCACTATCTATCTTTGAAAGACACTTGCTCTTCAACAAATCGAAAAGATCTTCTATTCTTGACAACAAATATTTATTTTTTACAGTTACCTTATTTATTTTCCGATAATCAATGCACATCCGGAGAGTGCCATCTTTCTTTTGACAACAAATTAAAGCACCTGTGGCTAAACACTAGCCTCGACGACCCTTTGTCCAATAAACTCGTAGTTGAGTCTTTAACTCTTTTAGTTCAGTTGGAGCCATACGGTAAGGTGCTCTAGAAATAGGAACTGTTCCAGGTAAAACTTCAATAACCAGGTCTACTTATCTTTCGGGTGGTAAGCCCTATAATTCTTCGGGAAACACATAAGGGAATTCCTTTATCACTGGAATATCTTCTAGATTCACCTGTCCCATCTTAGAGTCAAGCACAAAAGCCAAAAAGGCTTCACAACCTTTTCTAAGAAAATGCCGAGCTTGCATAGCGAAGATTACATTTGACATTGATTCAGATCGGATACCATGTACAACTACCTTTGACAGGTTAGAACATTTAAGCACTACTATTTTCTTATCACAATCAACTATAACCCGATGTTTGGATAACCAATCCATCCCCAAATCAAATCAAACTCATGAAAAGGCAAATCAATCAGGGTCCGCGGCAAAGAACTCTTCTTATCATGAAATCATTATCGGGTAATTCTTATATAATTTGGTTAACATTAACACGCCTCAAGGGATCGGTCACATGCATTTCATATTCCAATTACTCTACCGATGGTATTTCATCAAACAAATGCTCTGGGAGCAAATATAGAATGAGTAGAAATGGATCTATTGTGCCATACATTCCATATCATAAAGAGAAAAAATACGCTTTATAACTTCGAGATCCGAATCTTCACAAGCCTTCATAAAGATAGACTCGTGTCGTGTCAGAGAAAGGTGGCGATCTACCTGCCTCTAATTTCGCCCTCTTGTTGTCCTCAAAACACCTCGACCTCCACCATCATGAGTCGCTGAGGTGCATTTGATCCTCCTCGGCCACTGCCTTAAGGATTCCTAAATTCTCCAAATTCTCTTAGACAGCTTTCCAGTGAGATGGTCAGGCCTTACCATTCGAAGCATTCTCCACCGCCATCCGCAACACCCGAATGTTGTTTATGGCAATGAGGGCATTCCGAGATTTCACCTTGTTCAGTTGAAGTGCCTCTACTGGAACTAGGTGCTATTGTAGGCCCTTGTCTTCTTCCCCTAGTAGCAGCGCTATGTACTGATTCAACTTGAGAGTATCTAATTCTTTTACCTGAGGAAAAGCCTCCCCTTGAAAACTTTATCTTATGAGTTCTTTCTCGATTACTCATTTCAGAATTTTCCACCTTCATATATAGCTTCTTGCACCAGTTGATAGAAATTCACCTGCTGTAGAGAAGTAACAAGTGTTAGATACCTTTTTATGGATTCATTTAAACCATCCTCAAACTGTCTACACTGGAATGCTTCAGTAAGGACTACTTCTAGCGCATATTTACTGAGGTGGCTAAACTTCTTCTCATATTCAGCTAT
Source organism: Tetrastigma voinierianum (assembly GCA_016808115.1). NCBI lineage: Eukaryota > Viridiplantae > Streptophyta > Magnoliopsida > Vitales > Vitaceae > Tetrastigma > Tetrastigma voinierianum. The sequence goes on from JAEQBH010007636.1 coordinate 3,238, forward strand.
TGATAGATTTCTTTGCTTCAAATTCAAGAATTGCTTCTACTTGACCTCTTTATACATATCAGTAACATACTTCGCCTGAAATTCCCGGACAAAGAAATCCCAAGTCATCGAGTTTGGAAGCCGTGGACGCCTTAGGACAAGCTTCCACCAATCATAGGCCCCACTTTGCAGAAGTGAGACCGTACATGAAACTTTCTGCTCATGAGGACGTCTTACTTCATCTAACACCCTCTATAGCTTCTCTAACCAAAACTCAGCCCTTTAGATTCTTCTAAACTTGTTCCATGAAATTCTTCAGCTCCATGTCTTCACCCATATCAATCGAGCTTTTTAGGGTCATTAATCGCTTCCAAAACCCGGAGCCATATCAAGTGAAATCTTAAGCAAAGCTTCTATTGGCTCGGAATCATGGTCACTTCTAACCGATTCAGAAGGATAAGAAGCTGATGGACCTTGTTCCCTAGGATTGACACTTTCATTAGCTTCTTCAATGGTGTCTCAGGGTCGGTCCATCCTATTCATAAAACAAGGACATCCGCATTAGGCCAACACATTGTTATACACATGCATTTCTAACTTATGAGCTATCTAGAATCACCTAAACCTAGGCTCTGATACCACTTAATTGTGACACTCCTTCCCCTAGTTGTGGCAGGTGAGGGAACGTCACACAGGACCGAGACTTCTTAACCTGATTTTCTAACATTAGTAGGCTCATTTCATTCATAAAGTCATAATGACATCAACTTACAAGACTACCACTGTAGTGGCGTCATGTCCCTGCATATATGCTTGAGTCCATTTATCGTATTTATACAAGTTCCATCTATTACAAATTATTGCATTTTACATTTCAAAACAAATGAAAAACCTACATAAGGTGGACTCCTAATGCAAGGTCGCCCTAAATAACGCCTGACGCTCCGATAAACTCTTCAATACCTACACGGATGAAATGCCCGTGCTAAGCTTATAGCTTAGTGGGAAAACATATAACGTATATGACCACCTGTAGTGGTCTTCAATTACAGTATACATGTAAAATAATTCACATATCAGAATATTCATATCTCCCGTAGGAGTACATAACATAAATCTTGTAATAGAAAGTACCCGTTCCTTTTCATGCTCTTGTTCATTACTCATAACACATATATTTCAAAAGCACTTGCATGCACTTGTTATTCATTATTATTTATATATTTTTTTTATTTTTATAACCGAAGCCTTATGCCTGCATCTTCCAATGGAAATGGATAACAACAATAAGTACCTGTAGGTACATCACTGCATAGGACAGTGATTATAGAGCAGAGTATGACCCAAACGGGGCCTAAGTAATTACCCAAACGGGGCCCAAGTAATGACCCAAACAGGGCCTATAAAACGATAAACCTGTAGAGCATCGAGATTCCTATGCATACTCTATCTCTGGCCCACTACTCTACATAAGCATTCAGTTATTTATGCTTCCAGATTAGTCATACCAGTATCCTTAACATAGGTTCTTTCACATATTTATCATGATCGATTTTTAACATTAATGCCTTAATTCACATTAGGCATCATCCAAGAAAGTTAGGCAAATGCCTACATTATAAACCAATTATGCCTAAACAGTACGAGGAAAATCTTAAGTCCATTTTCAACTATACTTCAAACTCCAAGAATGAGGTTTTAGACAAAGTGATCCACTTAAAAAATGTTCACCTTTGTCTTAAGTTTCCAAAGGATCATGAATTGGGTCATTTGGACCTTTAAATTAGGAGGTATAGCCTAAACATTCCAAACTGCTCCTGGACAATTTCCAGGAACAGAATATGCAATTGTGTCCTATATTTGAAAATTTTCTAGGAATGATAGGGACATAATTTGACCATACTTTCTTCATGAAAGTTACGTTCCTAGGTGTCTAGTTTAAGTATAATTTTGATTCATCTCATTTGAATAAGTATAACATAAGATATGGTCCTAATATCCGGACTGTTCCGAGATAGGTTTTAAGGACATAATTGTTCCCTTTGACGAATTTATGGTAACAATGGGGACTAAATTTGGCTATACTTCCTCCATAAAATTTGTTCTCCCAGATGTCTAAATTGTACAGAAATTTGAATCACACTATTTGGATCAACAAAACTCAAGTTATGATTCAAACAACCGGAATTACTCCAGTTCAAGGGACTATTCTGATAACCTGACTTCAAACTGAATTTCAGGGGTCTTAAGACAGGAATTCGATCTAGGTCCCTTCTAGGAAAATGTAGCCATGGGTCTTGACTTTTCTTACAAATTGGAATCATTCATCTTGGAGATTGGTGGGCTAAGTTTTGGCGAAAACAAGAACATAGGGTTTGGGGAAAATTTGACAACATCTCCCCTTAAAACCCTACTTACCTTTTTCACAAATTGTTCCTCATTAGAGGTCACAAAGTCCAAAACAAACCACAAAACTGACTTAAACCAACCAAAACACCTTTAGAATGAGTGTTAGGGTTTTCCTAACACCAACATAGACAAATAGGGAGTTATGCTATTTTCCTAGCCTTAATTTCTTGACACTTCCAACATGCTTTCTTCTTTTCTTCCCTTCCTTGAGCAAAGATAGCCAAAACCATAGAGAGGAAGAAACCAAAATGGGTTCTTCTCCCACAAGAACCGGATGCCCTACTCCTCCAAAAACCAACCAAAATGGAATCCCCACCCTAAGACAAGTTTGTTGTCTTAAGGTGAATTTTTAACAAATTTTGCCTTTTGCCACTAAATTCTTCTTCTTCACTCTATTTACAAGTCAACTTATCAAAATTTCATCTTAACATATAATCTTCTTATCTTATGTCCTTGAGTCCTTAATTAGCTAATTATCATTTTACTCTTTAGACTTCTTTAAAAATCTCGATTATGTCATTTTTCATATTTAGCACTTAAATTTTTGAAAAATTATACCCTACACATGTTATAAAACTAATAGGACATAATTGGTGCAAGCAAAACTCACTATTACCAATGTTTTAAAAACCAGATTGAACCGACTGATCGAACAGTCAACCAATAGGTATTCCGGTCCGATTCAAGCTTCAAACCAGCATAGCAATTGGGCAGATCAAGAACCGCCCAAACTGGTCAAAAACCGATGAATCACCAACTCGCGCGGTTCCTTAAGAGCCAAACGATTCAACTGCATTCTATTTAATAATGCAAAAACAGTTGACTAATTGCATTCTAGAACTTTATTTCCCATTCCGATGTGGGACAAGAGATAGAAATTTGAAGTTAAAAAACTGCAACTTGCAAACAAGAGATTTGAACCCCCGATAAAAAACTTACAACCTAGGTGACAATCCAATTATCCAACATTCAACTTGTTAAATTTTGAAACAAATAACAATACATATATGGTTTAACTAATATGCATATACAAATAATAAAAATAAAAAATCATATATATATGCTTTATTTTTAATAAATTTTGTATTTAAATATAATATATATTAATTATGTTTTAATAAAAGTTAAAATATTAACTAACTATATAAAAATGAGTAAATAATATTAAAATATTAAATATATATTTTGAATTTTTAAAAACATAAATTTATATATTTATAACACTATCGATTTAACCACTGAGTCCGACTAAAGAACCTAGAATCCTTCCCGTATTACTACCACCCTAGCTTTTAAACATCGTTTATTACAACCTAAAAATTTATTTAGTAAACAATTCAACAATTAAAGAATAAATAGGATTATTATTTAAAGAAAAATATAATAAATCACTTTATTCCAAAATTATCTAAACAAAATATATTAAAATATTATTCCCTATAATTACTTATATGGAAATGACTACATAAATTATTTTATTATACATAAAAAATTTTACTTTACTTTTTAGATAAAATGAAAGTATTTATTAGATGTATTAAATTTATTTATTGAAGATATCAAAGAAATATTTTTTATATTATTTTGTTGTGATTATACTTAATAAAAAAAAAACTCTCATGGATTTATGGATGCAAGAAAAGATGGAAGAAGATATTGTTCGGATTATGAAATAAAATTTTATATATAAGGATATGTGTAAAAATACAACCTTTTACATTATGTTCCCACTATGTTATATAATAAAATGATCATTGAGTTATAAATTTTAAAATTTTGTTATGGTGTCACTTTCTTAAAATGACACCATAAATCTAAATATATATATATATATATATATATATATATATATATATATATATATATATATATATATATATATATATATATATATATATATATATATATATATATATATATATCCAATATGATGAAACTTTTCAAAAAATGACACCATAATCTAAAATTAGCACCATCTAGCTACTACAACACTTTTTTTTTTTTTTTAATTTCATATGGTTTCACTTTTCAAAAAATGACACCATAAATCTAAAACTAGTGTTCGCAATTAAATATTTTTTATATGATGTGTCACTTTTATGAACTTTAAGTCATACGGTGTCATTATTTTAACAAATGACACCATAAACTGTTTTTGTAGTACTATGTTCCACCAACTGTTAGGACGTGGAACTAAAGATTGTCATCCACATAGATTTGAACCACCATTACTTCCCTTTAACTCTACCAAATGAAAAGAGTACAATCGATTTGCTCTCCTCGAGTGTATCCCTTCTGATGAGAATCAAAGCACAAAGGATCTGTAATGCAGGAGCTAGCTTCTAGAACATTCATTAGGAATCCAATCTTAATTATGGAAAATTCATATTCGGGAGGCTATGAAACCTTGGAGACACCTAATATATTTCTATTTCCAAGTGTTTTGAGTTTTATTACTATTTTGATTTGGAGTTATTTTATCTTAGAAAGATTTATTTCTCCAAGTCAAAGTAGAAGTTGCTTTATTTAATTTAAAAAGCTTGTTTTGCTAGTCAAATAGGAGTTGTTATTTCTTTGTGAAAAGATTGCTTCAGATTTGGTGTTGGTTTGTTGCTGATTAAGATGATTTGTTGCTGATTTAGTGGGATGATTTGTTCCACTGCTATTATTTTGGTTTAATTTGTTCCCGATGGTGCCGATTTAATTTGATTGTTGCTACTTTAGAGTCAATGGTTCCCGATCCGTACGATTTGTTCTTGATTTGCTGATATTTTAGAGCTGATTTGTTCCTGATCTGGTGCTGATTTGTTCTTGATTTGCTGATATTTGGTTTCATTGATCTACTGGCGTTGATTTTTATTACTAAGTCTTGTCCTAAAATTATATAGTTTCCTTTCTTGTTTTGGCCAAAATATTTATTTCTCCTTGTGGTCGAATATTTACGCTTCTATTCTTGATATTAGCCTATTTTATAGGCTCGTTATCCCTACATTCTTCAAGTTTTAGCATTAAATAAAATTGAGAGTTTAAATTTCTCTTTTGCCTAAAAGAACTATTCAACTTATCTGCTATTTCAGGCGTCATCAAGACTTATCAATCGGATATCCATCACCGATTGTGGTGTCCTCACATACCAAGGTTATTGCTTCTCTATAAGCAACGGGTCGAAGTCTTCCATCCAAGACAAATATTAGAGCAGTTCTTCAGAGCTAATCCGATCATGGGTCTCCTCACAAGTTGATGGGGTTCGGTATTTGGTATACTACATAATACGTACACTTCTTCATTAGGAACCCATTTAAGAAAGTACTTTTGTTGATAAAGGGTATTCAAATAGAGTAAAATAATCCTGTCAAGCTCTGTTTTGAAACATGCAATGTATACAAAATGTATCAGCTAAGTACGTAAGGGAAAGTTTTACACGTAAAAGATAAAGTGTAACAGGTAACAGTTATTGATATACGCAAACTAGATACTAACCCGATTGCAGAATAGGAACTGTGATAGAACTTTAGGTAGATCAAGGCTAGTGTTTGACACTATGTCCTTAAGATAGATTTCGCCCCCACTCTTGGTGCTTATGGAATACCGAGCGTCTGCCTCCCAGGATACAATGATCTTCACACAGATAGAAGTATCACTTTGATCTATCTGTCCAGCGAACCAAACTATGTTTGTGTACTCTCCGAAGCACTACCTTAAATGCTGAAAATTAATGCACAAAAGGCTGCTGAATGAAAATGACTGAAATTCATTTGCTATTTGAAGAATGACAATGAACCTGAGTATTTATAGACCTCTTGGTGACATTCCGGACAATCACCATCCTAAGAGACACGACTCAAAACGAAAAGACACAACCCTAAACGAAAAGACACACCTCAAAATGAAAGTCAGAGACACCTTTGAGTAGTCAAGCTCTTCATGAATGTGACACAACAAATTTTGAATCGATAAATCCAACCCATGGATACCAGAATTCAAATTAATTAATTTCGATCATAATTCACGCCATTAATTAATTCAATTTTCTTCAAAAAGATAGGGCTATTTGGCTAAATCACACCTACATGGGTGTCAGAGTGGACATTGCTTCATCAAGAGGCTCATTTCTTTCTAACAAATATGTTAGAAAATATGGACCAAAGGACTTGGAAGTCCTTGCCCTTTTATTGTGTCTAAGTGCCTCTTCAATTTCATCATTTATAGACTCATGGTCTATATCAATAGTCGCAGTATCATGAGTTCTTTTAAGAGAACTCCCATCACATGCATTTTTACTAGGAAATATATTTTCAAAGAATGATGCATTTTAATCTACCTATTGTATTGACATGTATATCGTAAATATCGATTTATGCACTAGGAAAACGATATGTACTACTATTTATTGCATAACCAATAACATAGCAATCACTGGGCCTTAGGGTCCTATTTAATCTCTTTTAGGAATAGGAACTATCACTTTGCCAAACACCCCCACACTTTTAAACACAGGAAGGACCACCTTCCTAATGAATAAGGGGTTTTGTCTAACTTCTGTGGGGTAATACTAAAATATAATTTGCTGAAAGCAAAGCTTCCCCCACAAGTTTCGAGGTAATCCCGAAGTAATCAACATGGCACTCACTGTCTTTCAATGTTCTATTTACATTCATCAATTCCATTTTGCTAAGGTGTATAAGGCGCAGAAGTTTGGTGAATAATCCCATGTTCTTGACAGAACCGATCGAACGATGCGTCATATTCACCACCTTGATCACTTCTTATTGCCTTAATCTTTCTACCAAGTTGATTTTCAACCTCATTCTTATAATGCATAAAATTTTCCAATGCTTCATCTTTACTCCTTAGCAAATATACATAGTAATATCTTGTGCAATCATCAATAAAAGTCACAAAATATTTCTTTCCTCCTCTAGTTTGAACATATTTCAAATCACATGTATCATTATGAATTAACTCTAGAGGTTAAGTACTTCTTTCAATATTTAGAAATGATGTTTGAAGTTAACAATGATTCACATGTTCACATATCTATGATTTGCATCACGATAAATTTAGCACCAATTCTAAGTTCATTAATCTACGCAAAGTATCAAAATTAACATGTCCTAATCTACCATGCCATATTAGAGGACTCTAAGCATATGTTAAGATGTGTTCTTATTATTAAAATTAGATACAATAGTCATTACATTCATCTTGAAGAGACCATTGCTCATATATCCCTTTGCCTACATAAATCCACTCTTAGTGAGTACAAATTTGTCGGGACTAAAAACCAACCTAAAACCTCTTCTTACTCAACAACGATCCGTACACAAGATTCTTCGAATTTCCGAACATGCAAGACATCATCGAGTAAAGCTCTTCTAAGTCATCTTCAATATAACCTTCCTTTGCCTTCAACTTTGGAAGTGGAGGAATTTCATAAAGTATTGTTCTCCATCATTAATTGTTTCATATGAAGAGAACATCTCTTATCCGAACATATGTGTCTAGCGTCTCTGTCCACCCACCATTCCTCGTATTTCCCACCGTTGACTTCTCGATACTACAAAGAGGAAAACTTATGTTGTAGCTTATTTCTAGAAAGTTTTTCCACCCCTGCTATATTGGCTTGGGTTGTCTTCCTCTCAGTATTCACTCAGGCTTTACTGGGCTTCGACAATCCTTCGTGACGATGTCCCTGGGCTTGTCGCACACAAAGCAATCTTTGAATTTCTTGAATCACCACCCTTAGCCCCTTGTTGGCCAACATACTTCCTTCTTGTTGGTTTTATGTCCCTTCAATCACACGTGCCTTTGACCTGGCATGATTGCCTACTTTCTTTTCGGAGACTCTATTGTCCTCCTCTATCCTCAATCTCACGATCAAGTCTTCAAGCTTCATTTCTTTGTGTTTGTGTTTCAAATAATCTTTGAAGTCCTTCCAATTTATCGGTAGTTTCTCAATAATTGCAGCCACTTGAAAAGATTTACTAAGCACCATTCCTTCGGCATGAATTTCATGTAGGATCACTTGAAGATCTTGAACTTGACTTATGATAGTCTTGGAATCCACCATTTTATAATCTAGGAATCTGCCCACAACGAATGTCTTCATTCCGACATCCTCCGTTTTGTATTTTCTATCCAAGGATTCCCATAGCTCTCTAGCCGTCTTGATTGGACTATACACATTATATAATGTGTTATCCAATCTATTGAGGATATAGTTTTTGCATAGAAAATTAGAGTGCTTCCATGCATCCACCTCAAGAATAACTTGGCTATTTACCATTCTCACTACAACAGAGCATCCCCTACTTAAGAAACTTTATGATTCAACGTGGTGAGATAAACCAACATTTTTGTTGCGACCCTTGAAATCATTCCCATTAACTTTTGTGTTTCTCTCATGAGACACATGAGTAGAATAGGGCACCACTGTGCACAACATGATTTGTAGTAGCAAGTATAGGAATATCATTTGCATCCATTTCTGACAAAGATTACAAACTATTTAAACAATAGAAAAACAGTAAGTGAATTAAAATAGAAACAAAGTCACTGTTTTAAATCAAAACCAGAACCACAACAAGCGACACCCAAAAGATAGTAATGAGCCCACGAATCTTGCCGTGGCGAGCGACGAGTGCGGTGTGGCTGGAACAAGAGGCATGTGTGCTCGCCCGCTCATAAAACCGTGGGGTACTGGGCCCCAACCCATGAGAAAACCCTAGCCTATATGTCCATGTTGAGCCTCTTCCTAACTAATGTGGGATTGTGTCACAAACCCACATTACACTTCCTTTATTTCCACATTCACAAGAGGGTCACTTGGGAGCCTATTTTCTCATTCATTTCTTACTCAATTTGAGCAAATGAATATATTACATTATTCTCCTCATGGAGTACAATATGAATCCATCAAATATTGTTCAAAATAACAATTGGGTCCCACTTTAATTTAGGCTCAAAGTCAACCAATAACTCAGTTTTTACACTTAAAAAACTGTTTTGGTCCAACACTTTTTACATCTATTTGATAAAGTTTGAACCTGAGAGTGCATGCAAAGGCCATCAACAATCGTATGACTCTAATCAAGTTTCACTTAAAAGAGTAATTTGGAATTCCAAAATTTGATCTACTTAGTTATACATGAAATCAAAGCATTCTTGAATATTATGATTATAATTGAGGATTAAATGTGTACATCTAATAAAAAATTTGGTTTATTTACATATTAAAGAAAAGTTAAACTCTATTATATATTCATTTTCAATAAAATTTGGCGTCTCAATGTGTTATGGTGAAAATATTATTATTATTCACTTTTAATAAATAAAGCAATTAATTACAAGTATATGAAAAATTAATATTAATAAATACATACCTTAATTTGAATTTAAAACTAGTATTAGAAAACATGCCTAAACAGCACTATATTTTTAATTTTAAGGAAAAGTGAAGCCAACTTAAACGGTCTTTAATGAAAGTAAAGATTCAAAATTAATGTTTGGTATGATTTTGATTTAGAACTTGGTTGTTTAATTTATATTCTTGATCAATTTTGGTTCAATTATTTTTTAATGTAAAGTTGTCTCTGCTTTATTTTTGGAAGTATTTGATTAATAGACCTTTGAAAATTTAACTTTCCAACAATTTCTGGTCTTATTTTGATAATGTCCTTCTTGCTTCTTTAAAAATAAAGCTTGTTTCAGAGACCAACGCAAATATATGAAATGGATAAGGGCATTTTTGTATTAAAATAAGTTATTTTCAAGAAAAAAATGGGAAAAGGCCTATTTGGTTATAGTTTTTTTAAACTATTTTTTCGTTTCTAAAAATATGAAATGTTAAAATAGTGAGAAAAATATTTTTTTGCTCTAAAAATAACAATGTTAAATGTGAGAACATATTTGTTTCCTCTAATTTTTATTTGTTCTAAAAAATTCAAAGAATACAAAAAACATCAAATTCAGATATCAGTTAACGATTTTCAAAAAAGCTCAAAATATCAAGTATATTAAAACTGTTTCAAGAATAATTTTCAAAATAAGTAACTAAATACATTTTTATATTCACAAATTTAAATATGAGTATTAATCATGGAGGAAATGAAACTTTGAACGAATGTCATAAGTTGATGTCTTTTATATATATATATATATATATATATATATATAGAGAGAGAGAGAGAGAGAGAGAGAGAGAGAGAGAGAGAGAGAGAGAGAGAGAGAGAGAGAGAGAGAAGAAAAAGAAGAAGAAGGGAGCATTAATCATGGAGGAAATCCCAGAAAGTGTACAGAAACTTTGGAACGAATGTCAGCTACGCTCGTTGGTTCTAGTAAGCCTCTTCCTACAAGTCTTCCTTATCATCTCCGGCAACCTATGAAAGCGCAGAGACAGCCCCCCGCATCAGATTCCTGATTTGGTCGGTGGCGTACTTGGGTCGGCAGACTGGGTGACGACATGCATTGGTATCCTCTGCAACAACCTGAGGAGATTCGAAGTTGGAAAGTAGTAGCTGTGGATCCAAACAATAATAATAATTCCCGATGGCATTTTGGGCACCATTCCTTCTCTGCACCTTAAAGCCCAGACAATATCACGGCTTACTCCTTAGAAGATAACGAGCTGAGGTCAAGGCACTTGCTAGGACTAGTTGTCCAAGTTGGATAGCATTTTACGTTTTTATGAGGTCATGGACTAATAGAAATCCGCTCTCATTTCTGTCCATTCCAATGTTTGTGGCTGGAATTATCAAGTATAAAGAGAGGACCTGGGTGTAAGATTTTCTTAATGTGGGCTTTATTAATCAAACGAATCGAATTAATCTTATTTAAGTTATATATGCGATTCTTAATTGGGCCATTGGGCCTAAGTAGGGCATGGCCGAAGACGGACCTACCAGAATGAGTGCCCGCCATTAACTCTATAAATATAAAAGTTCTCAAGATTCCTCCCTAACCCTAGCTGATACGTTATTTTGACTAATATGACAGATTCGGGGAGAGAAGATTTTCTCTCTTAACTCGTGGAGCGGGAGCTCCATGGTTCAACACATAAATCCTGATAGCGGTAAGATCTGAGATCGATTTCATAGACTTCACTGATTCGCATCAAGAACTAATGATTCCAAATCGTGATTATTTTTAGATTCTATCTATTATTACGTTGTATTCTAATTACGCGCATTCAGAAGATTTTCACGTGTCCTTACGTTTCAGACGTAGAGCTAACTATGGATTAGAATCAAACATATGAATTGGAATATTTTATTTTTTAGGGTTTTATTCAAATCAAAGTTTCGCCCGCTTCGAAATTTTCTTCAAATCGAACTCAATTTATCAGATATTCGAATCTACTCAAGACGAAGACGGTGGTGGCACGCCACGGGAGGCCTGACTACCACGCCGCCACTCGCCTCCACACTCCATTAGTAAGACGGGCGCTGAGCACACGCGCCGACGGAACCCCACGGGTTACCGACGCCATACCGACGCCGTACTGACCCATTCACATCGAATCTACCAGACCGGCTCAGTTGCCAGGGCCGACGCCACGCCGACGCTATCTCGACCTGGCCCGAACCCCGACCGGATTTTGACCCGACCTGGATGGCGCCACGACACGCCATACCGACCGCCTGATGATGTCATGCTGACGCCATCCGGATCGGATCCCGAATTCGACCCGGGACTCGACCTGCTCAGATTCTCCGCGCTTCCGACGGTTCCCGCGGCGCGCGTCCAAGTCCGCTGACGATCTTGGTACCGACGCCAGACGAGATGCTCTATAATGTGGTATATTTATTTTACATGTTTGAAGCTGTTAAAGATTCAAAAATACGTGAAGAACTCTATGTACGCGTATTTTTTGGGTATTTTTGCGTGTTTTCATATTTCTATGGTTTTGGAAATATGTATGATAGCTCACATGTATATTTCACCACATAAGGACTATGTAGAGTGTAATTCATTGACTATTAATGAATTAAACAAAGATATTCAGTATGACATGTAATGTATAAGATAATTTTACATCCGGGCATTACATATATATATAAGGAATGTGATACATAAAGCTAATATCCCCTGTGATGCAGGTTTCAAGGATTCACCTGGTCAGGACCGCCAAAGTGGCACACTCGACCGGGCTCAGAAAATCATCTCATATCAGGCTGGATGTCTCCTCGTTTTATCAAGGTGATCACTCCCAAAGGAGGTGATCCCGTTACCAATGAGGATACATGCATGCGATGCTATTAAACGACCATCTTAGCTGTTCATACACTCCAAAGGTGGTGATTTCACGAAAATTAGAATATATTCTCATGGTCGCCATGTGGAGAGTGTACAACCGCATGTCATATTTTCTCATTTCCAAAGGCGATTATATGATGATGTATGTAATTCCTCAGATAAGTATTCACATGATGCCGATTTCATATTGTTTGTTTTGTTTTTCAAATTTCAATTTTTCCTCAGAACTAGCAATTCCACTTCACCGAGGTCCCATCGGATTGAACTTTAAGAAATGGAAAGAGATTTCTATTTGGAATTGAGTCAAGGGATGTTCACATCAGTTTACAAAGGATAAGCTCTACAGAGATATCACCCACCCCAGACAGTCGAGAAAAACTGACTATGCTACCCGGGAAAGAGCAATCGGATTTGCTTATCGACAATGAAGAAATCCATCCAAGAACACTTAAAAAGTGGTTTACCACTGGATCAGACCGCTTAAGGAAATGATGGCAAATTACAGCTAGAAATCGAATTTCATCTAACGCCGAGGCCGGAACACTTCTTCAAAAGCCTTCAACATGAAGTATGATGGTAATCATTGGTTAGAGATTATGTCCTGAGGATGGCATCTAAAGACGAAGCTCGCTCTAATGTTACCATTCCCGATGCTTGCATTGTGCATCGTCTCTAAACACCCTTCCACCCGATTCGTGATTATAAAAAGACAATTACAATTCCTAAGACAGACTTGGCCGCTTAATGACTTAATAGCAAGGGTGGTGGCAGAAGAAGAGAAACTTACATGAGAAAGAGCATCCGCCTTATATGTCTCTAGTTCCCATAAAAGAAAATACAGGTTCAAAAAGTCGTACTCATAAAGGTACTCATGAAACTACCTACGCTTTGACAATACGGGTCCAAGAAGACATTCATGAAAAGGATGGTGATCACGCTTCTTTGTAAGAATAAAGGTCGCACTGCTATGAATGTGCAAAATTTAAAGCTCGATGTCCAAACGCGGGGCTGCTGTGCAATGATTCTTTAACACTTGTTTGTGAATCCAACTCCATTCAAGCACCATCCGCCGTGGCTCGACACAGAGCAACTAATCATGTTGCGTTTACCATACAGGGATTCATAAACCGGAGGAAGCCAAATCAGGATGAATCAAAACTCATCGGGAAACAACGAGAAAGCCGATGTCATGTTCGCGAGATGTGAATTCTTAAATTCTGTGATTCGTTTTAAATCACGTTGAAAGATACTTTTATGGCTCTTCCTTGTGACCTGAATTTAGCTCGCATCGTGGTTCGATTTATATGATTACTCTTTGAAATCAAAAGCACGTTATTTCAATATTTCTTAATTCAAATAAGGTCAGGCCGGGCTATACGTCCAACGGATTATACTGCATCGAGTTTATCTCCCAATGACATATACGCGCTTATAATACCAAAGGTTGTTTCTAAGAGACCATTACCTAAGGAAGAGTTCATGCATCAGGGCATAAAACTGGCCATTACATTCAAGGATGTGAGTAGAAAGGTCAGATAAAGACTAACATCCCGCCCGCTCTAAAAATGACTTAGAGATATGCATAGACTCACAGTAGAGGTAAAATGACCAAGATAAGAAAGAAAACCCGCAAATCGAAGTTCTCAATTTGGTTGATGTCATTCACACCGATATATGGACCTTATACTGCGAACCTCAGGTAGAAATTTATTTCATCACATATTTATCGATGACTATTCTCGATATGGCTGTACTTGATTAAAGAAAAGGCCGAGTCTCTTTGACAAGTCTAAGACTTTCTGAGCAGAAGGAGAAACAAATTTTGGGAAAAGTCATAAAGGTTGTTAGATCCGACCGAGGCGTGAGGAGTATTATGGCAAGCATGGCGATGCTTTATTGCTTAAGAGGCCATTCCGCCAAATAATTTAGAGGATTCTGATAGTGGCACAGCTTCATTGCGCCCGGGAGTCCGAGCAAAATGGTGTAGCCGAAAGGCTAATCGCACTCTTATGGAAATGGTAAGGAGAAGGATTAGTGTGGACAAATTTACCGCTTTCTACGGGTGAAGCTTTGAAAACAAATTTTTGTACATTCAATCGTATACCTACAAAGCCGCTTTCATCACTTTTCGAAGTTATGGACTGGGCGTAAGCCTAGCTTAAACCATCTTAAGGTTTGGGGATGTCCTGCAGAAGTGAAGTTGTATAATCCAACATTAAGTAAGTCGACCTTAACCACTCTGTTACTTTGTATCCACTTTAACATTCGAAGGATATTTGCCTATAATCCTAATGGAGGCAATAAGAATTATGGAATCACATGCCTAAGTTTTGAGTTTGATGTGGCCGAAGAAAGTAGCCGGCCACAGACTATTATATTAATAGTACCGTGGGTAATATGGTATCTTTATCTCCTCCCATACGTATAACTGGGAACTCCTACACACCCATATCAACCCGCTGAGATTCGGATCCCGCTTGCTGGTATTGCCTCCTAATGAGTTCATCAAGGCTCTCAGTAATGTGGATGTGGCTATTACTACCCAAAGAAGGGAGATCCACTAGGGAAAGACGACGCCTATATCAATCGACTATTTAGTCTATATAGGAGAAAGCAAGATTCACGATATCTTGGCTCATGACCGATCCAATAACTTATGCGAAGTCAAGTTGTCTCGCCGAACCGTGGTTGATGCAATGAGAGATGAAATTCACCCATGAGGCATAATGGAGTTTGGGAACTAGTTGAATTACCTCGAAGGTCATGCACTCCATTGGCCGTAAATGGGTGTATAAGACTAAAAGGGACCCTAAAGGAAAGATTGAGAAGTTTAAAGCCGACCGGTAGCCAAAGTTGGTTTCACTCAGAGAAGGAGTAGACTATGAAGCAACTTTTTCCTGCCTCTTCTAAAGATTCTTTCTCAGAGTGATCATGGCATTGGGCTTGCTCATTTCGATACGGAGTTACACCCGAAGGATGTTAAACCGGCTTTCTCAATGGAGACCTTAATGAAGAAGTCTATATGATGCAACCCGAAGGTTTTGTGGCAAATGATTCAGATTAACTTGTATGTAGACTGAAAAAGTCTATTTATGGTCTCAAGCAAGCTTCTAGACAATGGTACTTAAAGTTTCATAGTGTTGTTGCCATATGGTTTTGTCGAGAACAGCAGATCAATGTATATACCGCAAGGTCGGTGGGAGGGAAATTCATTTTCCTAATACTCTGCTGTGGATGATATCCCGCTGTGCTGACCTTGGTTTACCGTATGAGACTAAGCGGATGTTGTCAAAGAACTTTGATATAAGGACCTTGCGAGGCTGCCTTTCCGCCCCGGGCATTGAGATTCATGTGAATCGCTCACTATCGGGTTTATCTCGAGGGCATATGTTGATCGTGATTTTAGAAAGATCCAACATGCAACAATGTAAACTAGGAATTGCCCCCGTCTCAGAAGGTGATAGTCGAGTCCGTCACAACGCCTCATCTCGGTGATATCGAGAAAGCCCAAATGAAGAATGCACCTTATGCTAGTGCACTCGGGAGTATTATGTATGCCTGGCATGCACTAGGCCGTATATCGCTTTCGCAAATGTGACTTCTAGGAAGATATCGCCAACATGTGACATGATCATTGGGTTGCTCAAGAAGATTACGAGGTACTTAAAGAGGACAAAAGACTATATGCCGATTTACTAAACATGTTCGGGACTCATGCCTAGCTGGGTATTCTGATTCGGGACTTCTACGGGCCGTCGGGATGAAAAGAAGTCAATAACAGGTTACATTTTAAGTTAGCAGAGAGCGCAAAGATCATGGGAAAAGTGAGAAATGTAAATCAATAGCATCCTCTACCATGCAAGGAGTTCAGAGATGCTTTTCAGCCACTACCGTGCACGGCTCCGAAACCCTGGCCATTAAGGAGTTAACCGTGGATTTGATTTTGTGGATAGGCCCATACAAATAGATTATGGATAATAACTCGCAAAGGTTGTTTATTAACAACAAATGCAGGTCTCAAGGGGTCTAAGCACATGGAGGTCAAGTACCTGACTATAAAGGAAAAAGTTCAAACTGACATTGCAGTGGAGCACATTTCAACAGATGATATGATAGCAGATCCGCTAACTAAAGGCCTTCGCCCTTGTGTATTTGATCGATATGTCATTAACATGGGCTATATCAGGCGTGGGATAATCGTAAATTAGTGGGAGCGTTTAAGTTTTATGTTACTCTTATGAAGGTTGGAATCCGATTTCATTACATTTTTTGTAATATTTGAATTTGTATCAACTCTTGCATTCAATAAGGTATTTGTGAATGTAGATTTACTGTTGGAGTACATATAATTGTTGAAAATCTCGATGCATTGTGTAAACCTTGAGTACAGGCTATGGGGCATTCTTGGCATTAGCCTTAACAATATGTCTTGTTACACATAAAGTAAAGTTACCTATCAAGGTAACACATATACAGGTTCGTTGGAACCATGATGGATATTCTCTGGTGACACACTAGGTTTTGTGACACTTAAGGAGAGAGAATTTGGACTAACAAAATGGATAACACATGAAGTATCACTCATTATGAGGTATCATTCATTTAACATACTACCATATTGAATCCATATCAATAAAGTCGAAAAGCACTTGTGACCATGGAAGGGTCCTCGCGTGAGTACATGCAATTACCGCCTATGATTCAAGTTGTTCGACTTTATGGATGGGATTGACTATTAAGAATAATCTCTAGACCAATATGTAGGTGCGCACATGCTTTGTTTCACTAATATCTGCCGAGAATTAAGATTTTCTTAATGTGGGCTTTATTAATTGAAATGAACTGAATTAATTTGGTCTAATAAAGTGAGATATGTGGATTCTTAATTAGTTTAATATGGGGCTGGCAGGTGTGGGCTGAGTACGGCCCGACCCGTAATGAGAGGGCCCGTGGTCAGAACTCTATAAATATAAAGCTCAAGTCCCTCCCTAACCCATACACGTTATTTTTACTCATATACAGATTCGTGAGAGAAAGACTTTCTCTAACTCGTGAGGGCGCCCCATTAAGCCGTTGTCATAAACTGGGATAAGGGAGTAAGATCTCGAGATCGTATTTGCATCTTCACCGATTCTCATCAAGCAACCATGGATTCCAAATCAGGTATGCTATTTTTAGATTCTCTCTATTATTATGTTTTGTATTCTAATTATGGTGATCTAGGAAGATTTTCACGTGTCCTACACTGGGTTCTCAGATCTGCAAGCAAGGATTACTTCGGAGATAATATGGTTCTATCTACCGCTCCTACTCCTACTCCTACTCTTACTCCTGCAAGGATGTATGAGAACTGCTCCATCTATGATAAAGCTTACTTCTTATTCAACTACCAATTCATGCATTTGCATGCAGACCTCATCCTCAGCTTGGATAACCAAAAAACTAGTGAGGGCATCATCAAATCCATGTCATCGGAAGATGCCTTCCAAGTGGTGGAGATGGAGCTTAATTTCATGTATGATGTGCTCTACACAAAGGCAACGGTGGTTTATACTCCACTGGGAATTCTGCTCCGCTGCATCAGCTTCTTCTCCACTGTTTCTACCCTAGTGGCCTTCTGCTTCTTCTTCATCCATTAGCATCATTATAAGAACTTCTCAAACATTGACATCAACATCACCAACACTTTACTCTTTGGGGCTACTTTCTTGTAGATTTACGCTATCATTATGCTGGTTTCGTCGGACTGGAGCACTGTCTTGTTGAGGAGTAGTAAGAAGAAGAAAACAAGTGACAAGAAATGGTCTAGACGCATAGCACTATCTTGTTTAGGAATTCATCTTGGAGAGGCACTGGTACGTGACCTGGAAGGAGTTGGATGACAACGTGAAGGAATCCATCTTCTGTTGGCTCCTAGAGATGATAAATAATGTCAGTGATCTCAAGAGACAACTTAAACGTAGAGGTGATTATGTGATTGATAAAAAGGGGCGGATTGGGACTCTTGGTAAGCATGTAATCGATGTAGAATTTCATCACATTATTCTCATCTGGCATATACTACAGACCTCTGCTCTAGTAACGGATCCGAACATAGCAAGAAGAAACGTGAAACAATCAAATGCTTGTCTGAATATATGTTGTACCTGCTAGTCAAGCGTCCATCTATGATGCCGAAATTGATATTGGGGGAGTTGAGGTTCCGAGACACTTGTTCAGATATCAAAAATTTTTTAGCCAAAAATAGCAAGTCCCAACCTAGTAATAGAGATGACGCTGGCACACTGTTGCTTGGACATGATACGAGCTTTAACTACAAAAAAAAAGCATGCAGATGGACTTTACCATCTGCATGCAGGCAGGGGCGGACGTATGTGGGGGCTATGGTGGGCTACAGCCCGGGGTATTTTTTTTTAAATTTTTTTTACCCCGTTATTATCTCTAGTCCCCACTTAGTCTCGACCAATTTCAACACCCAGCCCTGTGATTCAACGATACCATCACTTCCCGCACCATCCCTGAGGGAGAAGGCCGGAATGTCGGTTTCCGCATGACCTGATCTCGGGATCTAATTCAGTCTTCCGAGATCTCGCCGTCGTCCCTCTCTCGGTGAGTTCCCATTCGACCATCCATTTCGCATTTGCCCGAATTCTTGCTTCCCCTGTTTAGGGTTTGGTGGCATCAGATCTGGTCGGTTCTGGTTTGTGTTTGCCCTGCTTCTGGTTGCAGGGTAGGATTTGCATTTTTGGATTGGCTGCTCTGAGTGGCGTCAGTGTTTTTCCTCATTATATTCCTCTCTAATTTCGTCTCCACTTGTGGAGTTTGGTGATTGGTTGATTATATACTTGGTTGTTTGCTTCCTTATTTTTTTAATGTTTATTTTTTTGCTGCAGAATCTGCATTGTGGTTCTGAAGTTCTGTAATTCTGTTGGTGGGGTTTTTGATGATTTTAAGATTTGATCAATCAAGGTTATTGCGATCTGCGCACAGAAGTGCATACATTTGAATCTGGGCGCACATTAAAAAGTCATAAATGAGAAAAAAAGGACTATGGTTTCTGCAGCTGCTTTGAATTCTTTCAATAAAACCTCCCACAGATTTTCTTTCTTTCTTCTTCTTCTTCTCATAATTTCCATAAAACCCCAGTTTGAAGCCTTATTAGTTGTTTCTCTCCATTCTTTTGCGTTGCACGGTTCTCCCAATTCTCAATGAATTCTCGGGAGTTCCTCTCATTTTTGTTGTTGATTCTCCTCTTTTTTCCTCGTTCTTCTCTGCAATTTCCAAGATGGGTTGGAGATAAGAAAACGTTTGTATCTCTTGCTTCTCCAACAAGACTTGTTTTCGTATTGGAAAAACAGGGATCATGTTTTTTTTTTTTTTTGTTGGATTTTCAGGGGTGGATCGGTGCTTGAGTTGAAGCCACGTGGTTTTGCTTCTGGGTTTGATCCTTCTCGAGTGACCCAACTCTCTTGGCATCCCAGGTTTTTCTTTTGTTCTTCTCGAGCCGAATTGAGTCTGCATTGATTTGTGTTTGTTGATCGTGATGTTTTGGTTGTGTTTTGGGACTTTACAGGGCTTTCTTGTACAATGGATTTTTATCGGAAGAAGAGTGTGATCATCTCATTACTCTGGTGCGACAAGATTTTAATTTTTCTAATTCTTTTTGTTTGTGTTTTTTCTGTTTTGAAAATATTTTATTAGAGCTTGATGATTGATTTGGTTGGTGGGAAATATCGTAGAGGAAATAATGGGCACTAGAAAACAAAAGGCTTCCTCTTGGTTAGGATTGATACAATTGGAGGGCTTACATGGGGTTGGGTTGTCCATCTCTGAATCTGAAACAGCATAAAGCCTGTTTCCTTCTTTTCCTCGATTTTCTTAGCAACCAAACAAAGGGTTAAGGGATAACTGTTCTGATTTAGAACCAATTGTATTTTGAATTGTGATTTTTTGCTTGATTAAATTCTTGGGGGAATAGGCTAAGGATAAGCTGGAGAAGTCAATGGTAGCTGACAACGATTCGGGTAAGAGTATAGCGAGTGAGGTTCGAACAAGCTCTGGCATGTTTCTTCAGAAGGGCCAGGTTAGTAATCTCTGCTGTATGTTTGAATTTTTGGTTGCAGAATGAGTAGAATGATGGTTCTTGAATTATATTTAATTAGCATGATATTAATCATCTATCAATGGAGATTGACATACATGCCAAGAATCTTATTGGGTATGCCCATATTTTGTGATCCCTCTATAAATAGTTTCTGGCATGGTCTTAGAAATGGAAGTGTTAACTTAAAATTTTGGTGATTGACGAAGAAAATGCCTATACTTCACCCACTGGGAAGTGTGGTATTCCAGTTGGGACCTTTTCATTTTCTATTAAAAATTTTGTATAAAAAATGTCCCAGGAGGCTTTTCCTTCAAGTACGGAGTGATTTTGCGCCTGAATTGGATAAATTTCTGTATTGACTAGATAGTGAAACTAAAATGGCTTTAATTTTTAAATAACTCAGTTCAAAGCATTAATCCACTACTTGATTTTGACAATTCTCATGCAAAAGACTTTTATGAAACCGAAATATGAGCATCAGTCTCTGATGGATGTAATGAAACATCTTTTGATGGATTTATTTGATGATTCTTGGACTTGGAAGATTTATTCCGTGTCATTGTTTTCATTGTGAAGGATGAAGTAGTTGCCAATGTTGAGGCGAAGATTGCTGCTTGGACCTTTCTTCCAGCAGGTAAACTCCTTTCATTTCTATGATTGATTTGTTAAAATCTTAAGATCTTAAAGTTATCCAAAAAAAAAAAAATCATAAAAATACAAAACAACAGCTTATTCCTTCTTTCCTGAACCTGATCTTTAAATCAGAAAATGGTGAGTCCATTCAAATACTGCACTATGAGAATGGTGAGAAGTATGAGCCGCATTTTGATTATTATTTTCACGACAAGGTTAATCAACAACTGGGTATCATCGAATTGCCACCGTACTGATGTGTATTTATCTACTGTGGAGAAGGGAAACAGTTTTTCCCAATTCAGAGGTAAATGGCTTCTAATGATATTAGGACTCTTCTGCAGCCTCCTTTCCTATCTCATGTCATTGAACATAACTTACCTTCTACAGCAAGGATTTTCTCAACCAAAGGATGATAGCTTGTCTGATTGTGCCAAGAGGGGTTATGCAGGTATAAGTTTCGTATTGTTGTCTCGCAACCCTTTTTTTTCTTGCTTTTATGGGAAACGTTTTATATCCATATGTTCAAATTCCATCAAAAATATCAAAAGGTAATAACGAAGGAGAAACTGTTACATTTAATGGGCTAAACATATGAAAATCTCAAGTAGTTTTGGCTATGACTGGGGGAAGAAAAGGGATAAAAAGAAAGGTGGGAATCTGAGGTGTAGTGGAAAGGACAGTGCCACAGGGAGGATTATAATACACTGGCAAGGTAGGTTATAGGTCTCTGATCTTCATAGAGACAGTAGACCTCAGATCCCAGGCCCCGGTTTTGGGAATTTTGATAGATAAAAAAGATTTGGCCATATTCAGTAGTGTTGATGTGCTGCAAGTTGTGGCCCTTCTCTAAGTGTATGCATACCCTCTCTGCTTGAAGAGCTTCCTTGTTCTTTTTCTGCAGAAATGTTTACTCACTTAATAAAACATGCCAAAGTCTTGTGGTTTAGTGTTGATTTCTCATCTCCAATTTTGAAATTATAGATATCTCGGATGATGCCTATTACTTGTCAGTCAAGACTTCTAATACATAATTTATTATTCACTAGCTATAAAGCTGTATAAGAAATGGAGTGCCTTGCCTTGTGAATCTCCCTTGGAGATTTTAACCTGTATATTAACAATGGCTTTGTAAGATTCTGATTAGATATTTAACAATGTATATATCGAGTCTAATGTCATTTTTCTTGTATCATACTCATCATTTAGTTGTCATCCAAGTTCTTTGTGGTATGAGGTCTCCCTGTATTTCTTTTTCAGAATCTGTTATAGCTTACATTTTTGTTGCACTTTTGCAGTGAGCCCCAAGAAAGGCGATGCCTTGTTGTTCTTCAGTCTGCATCCTGATGCAACCAGATCCAAGCAGCTGCATGGAAGCCAAGCCCTGCTATTGCAGGAGAAGGGTCTGCAACCAAGTGGATCCATGTGAGGTCTTTTGATAAGTCTTCATCTGGAGCAACAGGGGAATGCGTTGATGGAGATGAGCACTGCCCTAAATGGGCTTCAGTAGGTGAGTGTGAGAAAAACCCTGTTTATATGGTGGGCATTTAGCTACACATATGTCATTACATGTTTATTAGTTTTTTACTCTAGCCCAGGTAATTTGAAATCTCAAGGCCCGCCCTCGCATGCGTGCTTGTCAGGAGTTGAACTCGAAGGAGATAGAGAGATGGAATATCAGCAATGTAAGGGGTGGAGATGTTGTGTTATATATGCTGCTGTAAATGACAGTGGATGGATTCCACATCGTTTAAGGCTGCCGAGGCGTGGAGCTACCACCATTGCCTCGCTCTGTAGAGCAACTCCAAGGAAGTTACAAAATGGGGTGCCAAATACCATTTTGCAACTCAATATTGCTAAGACTCTCAACAAAGATTTTTGCTCCAGAAATAAAACGTACGCCATTTTAATAATTAAATGCTTTTAAAAAAATATAAAAATCTAATCAATTTAAAATGAAGAATTTATAAAGTATACAAATAAATCTATCAATTATAAAATTTCTAATTAATTTATTGAATGAGCAATTTATCAATTAAAAATTATAAATTTATCAATTTAAATTTAAAAAATCAATTTGTCAATTTAAATAATGAGCAATTTATAAAGTATACAAATAAATAAATATATCAATTATAAAATTTCTAATTAATTTAAAGAATAAGCAATTTATCAATTAAAAAAATTATAAATTTGTCAATTTAAATTCCTAAAAATCAATTTGTCAATTTAAAGAATGAGCAATTTATTAATTAAAAAATTATAATCAATTTAAAAAATAAGTAATTTATGAAGTATATAAATGAATATATCAAAATAAAATTTATAATAAATTAGCAAAATTAGCAATATATCCGCTTTGAATCAAACATTTAAATTGCAATTTATAAGAATGAGATTTACTAATTTAAAAGTATGGCAAGTGAATTTAATAAAGAAGGCAAACACCTCAGCCCTAAAAAGGATTCCCGCTCTTCCTCCTCCCCCCTAAAAAACGAGTTTGCTCTCGCTCTTCCTCCTCCTCTTCCTTCGTTCCTTGCCTTCTCCTCCTCCCGTGACTCTCTGCACCAGACTCCGCCGCCTTCTTCCTTCTTTCTTTCTTCCTTCTTTTTTCTTCCTCTTCCCTCCTCCTTCTTTCTTTTTTCCTCTTCCTCCTCGCACTAAGTGCGCTGCCTCTAATGTGCCAAGTCAGGTTTCAAGTTGGAAGGATTCAAGGTATGTTTTTTTCTTCTGAGAATCTCCCTGATTTTATGATTTTCAAATACAATATACCAGTCGAATGTACTCCGCTGAGATTTACGGTGTTCATCAACTAATATTTTGCATCCTTCATCTCTTCTCTCCAAAGGTGCCAACATTTAAGACTAAAATCAAAGATGGCATTTTGCCACCTCCGATACCATCTCGCTGGGAGCATGGTTTTCAGATTCGGGCGCCATTTCTGCTAGCCATGACATGGCACTCAGATACCAACTCCCGTTGGAGTTGCTCTTATGTCTCACCTCGGTTTAAGCGGGCAATTTCAAATATTAAAAAAAAAAAAATGCTCCACTAGTACCGAAACAAAAGGAACCAAAACAGGATACGTTGGAACAAACTTCGATGGCGGTAAAGATTACTGTGGAAGAAGTGAGTGCCTGGTGGGACAGAGTAGGAGACTGGTTTAAGAATTTACCATCTCTCGGTGCCTCAGTCTCTTAACATTTCTCCCTCCATTTCTCCCTCACGTGCATAGTGAAGAGTTAAACAAATCAAATGAAAAGCTTTACATAAAATTTTCAAATTAATAATGAGGAATAAATTACAAAAAAAATGAATCCAATCAGAACCTTTTGTCAAACCATAAATGAATTGATCTGTGCTTGTGTTTATAATTGAATATATAGTTGGAATAATTATTAATTTTTGTTAGAACGTGTTTCATATTCCTAATTAGTATTAATTCATTTTTGTAAGAATAAAGGTTTTTAGGTAAAATAAAGATTCTTTAGGCTTGGTTTGGAACCTAAAAAGTACCGGGAAAAGAAAAAAATATTAAGAAAAATGATTTTCTCATGTTTCTAGTTTCACTATGAAAATTTAAAAGAAATCACAGGATCAAAATTTCTCAAAATTTACATATTTTTAATTTTTTAGTTTTTATATCATAGAGTATTGAAACAAATAAAATTAATTTGAATAAACATATAAAATTAATTTGAATAACATATAAAAAATAATTTAAAATTTGCCTATCTTTTTATTTTTCTTTTAACTTTGTTTCCTTCCACTTTTCCTCACTATTTCCCTTTATATTTAATTTCCTTAATAGTTTCCAAGTTCCAAAAGTAACCTTATAAAATAAGGAAAGTAGTTAACAATATCATTATAAATATTCTGAGTGAAAAATTATGAAAGATATGAGCTTATAAAGGTTATACAAGGTGTGCAGAGATGTGAGGAAAAACAAGGATATATTATCGGGTGGAGTTGAGGGATTTCTATGGTTCAAGATGGATACAAGGAATGGGAAAACATAATGTTTCCTTTAAACCCAATTATATGTTATTCTACCTTTATAATATTTTCTATTATAGTGAAAGATTATCTAAGTAATTTTATCTTTTTGTTCTTGAATTTATATTATCTATGTTAAAAGCTTTTGCTGAAACAACAATTTTCATTTTAGCATTTGGTAAAATGAATGAAAAAATTGACTTGTCAGCCTAGAAGGCGGACGCCTTATATAGGGTATTTACTCACGCAATGTAAACTTAATCAAACTAAACTGCCATAAATATAGAATGCTTTATGTGTTATATCCTTACAAGTTGGACAATGGTTTATCTTCTCAACTTGCCATGACTTGGTCATGATCTTAATTACTTATAACCCGATCAACTCTCAAAAACAAACTTTGTTTGGAATTATGATTGATGACTAAGCTGTTGTTTTCATCTTTATCGATCCATGATGATAATTAATCAGAAGAGAAGCCATTTTAAATTTGAAGTCCCACCAAACAAACTTAGTCATCCTCTTATGCAATCATTTTACTCTTTCAAGCTATTGATTCATTGGATCAATGGCTTTTGTGTTGTTCTATGTTTGCTTAATAATGCTTGTAAGTTGCTTTGCAACATCAGATGAGCACATACTAAACAAGGGACATGATTTTCTTCTTTTATTGATTGTTTTATTTTATTTTAATAATCGTGGGCTGTCCAAGTGGCGGGCACATGGACTAATCTCATGGGCTTAAACTATTCTTATGTATACAGCTGGTCCAAAATAATACTTTTAAAATAAAATAATACCAATTTAATATAGGTTTAAAAAAACGTTAAACTATCGCTGTTTTATCAAACCCTGTAGAATTCCATGACACGGTTTTTTTTTTTTTTAAGTTAAACAGAGTTATGAACTATTATGGTTTTAAGTACTAATTTGAACATGTTTTTTCAAATCTATACTAGATTGGTTTTTTTTTTTTTTTAAAGTTGGGACAAAATTTGTATACACAGGCATTAACGTTCCTAGAAGTGGGTGGATGCATGAAGATACTATTGGCCTCAAGGCATGCATGCACCCAAACATAGACTTCACGAGAAGATCTGGAGGCTTTTCCATATGAACTGGTGGTATCTTCCAACTAAAGTCATTGCTTGACTTTCAATGTATAATCTGCTCCACATAAATAACGAATCTCTTATCCTACCACATATATATATGAAGCATACAACAAAATATATATAATGGAAAATATAGGTTCAAAATCTCCACCCCTCTTTAATCTTCTGTTTAATTTTGTACGTCAATTCAATTCCTGTCTGATTTCTTGTATATTTAAGAGCTAATTTCTGTTTCTTTTTGTAATTAAAAGAAAAAAAGAAAGCAGAAGAAGAAATCTGGGTGCATGATGCTAGTGCCGGATAAGAGTTGTGAGTCTCTAGTCCATAATAAATCTAAACCCCAAACTCTAGATATAAATTATTCTAAAATAATTAAGACTATGTTTACCTTGAGACTCACAAAATGAGTTATTAACATAGGGTCAGAATGTAAAGAAGAATCTCAATGTATTAATTAAGTTAATTTTTAGCTTTAATATAATAATTTCTATAGAAATATGTGTTATAGATATAACCACACTAGATAGAAGGTAAATGGGGTTTGGACAAACATATTTTTAATTTACTTGAAGATTTAAGTTAGACTATTACATTGTACGAAATCATTAGATTGATTTATCAAATACCAAAAAAATAAAAAAATAAAAAAATCAAACAAGTCCTTATCAATTGTTGGTTTTCTGAAGAAAAGGCTTCATGTTCTCTTGTCAAAAATTGGCTCACTGAAGACTACAAGATGTTTATAGCAAAAAATGAGTCATAAAAAATCTTAATGTGTGTGTGCAAATAGGAACTACGATACATTTGAGGTTCAGATGAAGTTAATTAGTTTGATTTTTTCAAAAAAGTTATTTTTAGCTTTTAGTTATAAAATTAAATTATTTGCTATTAAATCATTACCTCATCAAATTGATATCGGAAACGCCCACAAAATCCCACCAATTTTCTGAGAGGGAGAGAGTTTTCCACAGGAAAACTATTTCATGTTCTTGTTGTCAAAGAAAATGGGGCTCACCATGCAAGGACAAAAAGGTTTCATAACATGAAACAAATGGTTATCATTTAGAAATATTTGGTTAAATAACCTCATATAATCCAATATTTTGTAAAAAAAATCCTTTTTCATGTTTTTTCTTAAAAAATAACCTCTTTTATACCAAAATGTCCTTTATAATCTTATATATCCACATATGCATTTGATAAGAAATAACTATTTTTACAAGAGAACAATAAGAATATTTTTATTAAACTAATGCCAAAATTTGATGAAGGCACTACAAAAAATATGATAAATAGGAGCGATTCCAAATTTGATTTTCCAAATGGCCTTTTAATCAAAAGGTCCTGCACCAAACCCTACTACTATTTATACCTAAAGCTTCCCCTACAATTACATATCCCTAATCACCGCAGCCATTGCAGACCACTTAAATTGCTTCCCATTCTTCTCTTCTTTTCTTTCCTTCTTGTGTCTTTCTCCCGCAGCTAGCCCAAGACTTCCGTGTGGCGCACTTGACATCCCCACAGGTCCACGGATACTCCCGCAGTCGCCAGAAGTAATGGGCCGATGACTTCATTTTATTCCGCCTCTAGCCGTGGCGGAAAACACCTTAACTCCATCAAAGCTTCCATAAACACAAGATTTTCCGATAAGTTCCCTGTGCCTACAACGGTCTCTACCGTCCATGGCCTGGTCGCGATTCGATGCACTGTGGTTCAAAATCGCCAAGTCCAAGACTACCCAATGATTCATAACCAACCTGGGCTTCCTCACCGCATCGATAATCGATTAACTGATACGAGACATTCAATGAGTCACTACTTGAAACTGTCGAACTCTAAGAAAACCTCGGCACCAACTAGACCGACCCTCGAGATGACTCCAGAACTCCTGCGGAAGACAAAAATGAATCTCTCAAGACAACCGAACCAAAAAATGTCTCAAAAAATTCTCCTTTAAGAGATTCCTCTGAAAAGCAAAAAAACCCGTGAACCAATTTCATAACACAACAACTGAACAACATCAATAAAAAGCGAAGAACGAAGAATTCCTAGATCTGAGATTTTGATATCGAAATCTCAAGAAACGAAGAACTAAGAAGAGGAGGAAAGCAAACTCGGGCCGTCACTCCGCCATTGCCGTCCCCGCAAGCCGATCGGGGTAATCCCGGTGGCCCAGCAGCTCGCCCACAGGACCGCGCCGTCCGGTCCGTCGGCCTCCGCTAGCCCGCCGGTCCAAAACCCCGCCGCGGCCGTTGCCGCCGCTCCAAAGACGTGAGATCGAACCAGCCCCACCGGCCGCCGACCAACCCTCCCGTCCCTCCTTGGCGCCCCCGGCCGCAATTGGAACGAGGAACAAGTTCCTTATCAGCATTCGAACCTTGGTGAAACGACGGTTTCGTCAGAGATAAACGACGTATTTCATTGTTTACGTATTTTTAAGTACAAAATAAACCACTGCTTAGTATTATCAAACCAAAACGACGCCGTTTTGGAATGTCACTACCAACCCAAACAACGTCACTAACCCAAACAAACGTCGTTTAAGTATGTGACAGGTTGATCGAAAACTGGCCAGTTTTGGACTGCCTTAGTATAGGCGAATTTAAAATAATTGCGACCTAAAACCACATCGTTTATCACGAGAGAATTACTCTAAGCCCTTCTTAATTTTGTTTCCAAACAAAAATATATTTAACATATTTACCAACTTCTAGATTTAAGTTCAATATAATA
Organism: Tetrastigma voinierianum; assembly: GCA_016808115.1. Classification (NCBI taxonomy): domain Eukaryota; kingdom Viridiplantae; phylum Streptophyta; class Magnoliopsida; order Vitales; family Vitaceae; genus Tetrastigma; species Tetrastigma voinierianum. The sequence goes on from JAEQBH010007636.1 coordinate 32,464, forward strand.
TTATAAATAAAATAAGAATAATAAATTAACAAGACATAAATCAAATTTTGTGAACAATATAAAATGCAAATAAAAATATTATTTTATTTATTTTACCAAACATAAATAAGATTAATTCAAAATTAATAATTTATGAAAAACAAGCATAAATAAGAATAATTAATCAACTTGTATTAATATTAAATTAATCTGGTAATATATTATAAATAAAATAAGATAAATAAATTAACAAAACCATAAATCATATTTTTGTGAACAATATAAAATAAAAATACAAATATTATTTTATTTATTTCACCAAACATAAATGAGATTAATTCAAAATTAATAATTTATTAAAAACAAGCATAAATAAGAATAATTAATCGAATCATCTCAGCCAACACATTCAAGTGATGAACAATTCTTTCAACCACATTCTCACTATGCAAATTATCGTTCTAATTTGTATGCTCGTCGTAGGACTAATGATGATGATGATTTTGAGTCCCCTCGTCATTCAACATGGTATTGATTGATGTATTTGGTGACATTTTGTTAAAAAGTTGTTATGTTTGATATAAAATAATTTCTTTTATTAACATTAGCATATATATCTTTCACTGAATGCTTCATTAACTATTTAAATAATGTTAAATATAAAAAAATTTGTTTTATTAAATTTTAGCTTCCTTAATTTATATATATTTCTAATAATTTATATATTGGCCTGTTTTATGAATTTTAAATATTTTAATCATCTTATTTTGCGTATTGTCGTAGATGTACGGCTGATCTGCCGCGACCGTTACGTCTTAGGACCGTCCGAGTTGGCGACCAATACCGCGACTTTGAACCATGCGATGCACAACCACCCCGGCTCTTGAGAGGCGTATTGCCAAAGGGCTCTGTCCTTTGCCTCATATCTTGGATAATACGTATTCTTAGAAGAAGCGAAGAGGAGATGTCATGGTTTTCCCTCAAGGGATGCTGCATACTCTCTTTGGATATCAATTTAAAAAAAAAAAAAACCTTTTCTGTCAAATTCTCTCTTTGGTTCATTGAGTGATAGAATTACAAACATTGTGTGCATTGGACCCCGAAGCAGTTTTTAAGTGTAAGCGAGTTATTGGTTGACTTTGAGCCTAAATTATAGTGGGACCCGATTGCTATTTTAGACAATATTTCATTGGGTTCATATTCTACTAAGTGAGGATAACCAGTATGTATATTCATTTGCTCCATCCCAGAGTAGAAATGAATGAGAAAATAGGCTCCCAAGTGACCCTCTTGAAAATGTGTTGTTTGGACTTTCAGTTTGAGTTGTGTCCGTTCATGAAAATGTGCTGTTTGAGTTGTGTCCTTTCATTTTGAGTTGTGTCTTTTCATGATGAGTTGTGTCTTTTAGGATGGTGACTGTCCGGAAAGTCACTAAGAGGTCTATAAATACTCAGGTTCATTGTCATTCTTATAGTGAGTTTTCTTTTTCCCCAACAAATTCGGTCATTCGTTAAACGAGGCGCACTAAGGCGAACTTTTAGTGCATTATATTCGGCATTTAGAGCGGTGCATTTGGAGAGTACTTAGCATAGTTTGGTTATTTGAAACGGATAGGGTGGAGTGCTACTTCTATCACGTGTGAAGATCATTAGTAATCTGGGAGAGATGCTCGGTAGTCCATAAGCACGAGTGGGGCGAAATCTGTCTTAAGGACATGGTATCCAAAAAACTAGCTTTTGATCACACAAAGTTCTATCCACCGGAGTTCTTTGTTCTACAATCAGGTTAGTATCTGGTTTGCATATATCGGGGGTGACTACGTGTAACAGTTTCATGTCACACTATCTTTTTAAGGTGTTACACTTCTATATATTGTTCATTTACTTATTCTTGTTTAGTATACTTTGCATGTTTCAAAGCGAAATTTCAACTTGATAATTTTACTATATTTGATTTGAGTCAACATTCCTACATTCTTACAGGCAGTTTTCAATTAGTTTAATTGCTTGTTGGTTCGATTTTATATAAACTTGATGACTTTGTTTCTAATTTAATTTAAAGCTGTTACACGAGCAGTGACTTTTGATAAAGCCCTTACAAAACGTTAAGTAGTAATTTCAAAGCGATAACATAGTCTATTTTGGTTTATAACTACTTGCTTTTATATTATTTGAATAGTTTGTAATCTTTGTATATCGAAATGGATGCAAATGATATTAATATTCTGCTACTACAAATCATGTTGTGCTGAGGTGCCCATTTACGTTTTTCTCATGTGTCTCATGGGGAGAAACCCAAAAAGTTCAATGGGAATGATTTCAAGATATGGCAACAGACAATGTTGTTCTATCTCACTAAGTTGAATCTTGCAAAGTTTCTTTGTGAGGATGCTCCCGTTTGTAGTGAGAATGAGGTCTACCGCCAAGTTGTTGTTGCGGTGGATGCATGGAAGCACTCTGATTTTCTTTGCAAAAACTATATCCTCAATGGATTGGATAACACATTATATAATGTGTATAGTCCAATCAAGGCAGTAAAGCGTGGGAATCCTTGGATAGAAAATAAAAGACAGAGGATGCCGGAATGAAGAAGTTCGTTGTGGGCAGATTCCTTGAATATAAAATGGTGGATTCCAAGACTATCATAAGTCAGTTCGAGATCTTAGTGATCCTACATGAAATTCATGTCGAAGGGATGGTGCTTAGTGAATCTTTTCAAGTGGTTGCAATTATTGAGAAATTACCGCCAAATTGGAAGGACTTCAAAAATTATTTGAAACACAAACGCAAAGAAATGAAGCTTGAAGATTTGATCGTGAGATTGAGGATAGAGAGGAGGAGACGATAGAGTCTTGAAAAGAAAATGGCGATCATTCCATGGATTCAAAGGCACATGTGATTGAAGAGGGACATAAAACCAATAAGAAAATGAAGTATGTTGGCAATAAGATAAAAGTCAGATATTCAGGGTATAAGGCAATTGCTTTGTGTGTACAACAAACCGGGACGTGCAAAGTTGTCGAAACCGTAAAAACGCAGTGAACCACGAGAGGAAATTTGCCCCGAGCCAATATAACCAAGGTGGAAAAACTTTATCAAATGTTTCTAACATGGTTTTACGCGGTAACAATCCGAAGTCAACTTGCTGAAATACCAGGAATGGTGGAGTGGACACCGGGGCCACTAGACACATATGTTCGGGATAAGAAGATGTTCTCTTCATATGAAACTAATTAATGATGGAGAACAACTCTTGCCGAAATTCCTCCACTTCCAAAGTTGAAGGCAAAGGAAGGGTTATATTGAAGATGACTTCCGGGAAAGAGCTTACTCTCAATGATGTGTTGCATGTTCCAAAAATTCGAAAGAATCTTGTGTTTGGATCGTTGTTGAGTAAGAAGGGTTTTAGGTTGGTTTTTAAGTCCGACAAATTTGTACTCACTAAGAGTGGGATTTATGTAGGCAAGGGATATATGAGCAATGGGCTCTTTAAGATGAATGTAATGACTATTGTATCTGATTTTAACTAATAAGAACACATCTTACCTTATATGTTTGAGTCCTCTAATATTATAGCATAGTAGATAGGGCGATGTTAATTTTGATACTCTGCGTAAATTAATAGACTGAATTGTTGAATTGATGCAAATCATAAGCTGTGAGATATTGTTGAATTAAAATTAACTAGAGCATCATTTCATAATATTGAAAGAATCTTTGAACCTTTAGAGAGAGTTAATTCATAGTAATACATGTGATTTGAAATATGTTGAACTAGAGGAGGAAAGAAATACTTTGACTTTTATTGATGATTGCACAAGATATTGCTACGTATATTTCTTGACGAGTAGAAAGATGAAGCATTGGAAAGAATTACATGCATTATAAAATTGGGGTTGAAGTCAACTTGGTAGAAAGATTAAGGCAATAAGAAGTGGCGAGGGTGGTGAATATGGCCCAGCACCGTTCGATCGGTTACATCAAACATATGGGATTATTCACCAAACTTCTGCGCCTTATACACCTCAACAAAATGGAATTGCTGAACGTAAAAATAAAACATTGAAAGAGATGATGAATGCCATGTTGATTAGTTCAGGATTACTTCAGAACTAGTGGGGGGAAGCTTTGCTTTCAGCAAATTATATTTTAAATAGATTACTCCACAAGAAGTTAGACAAAACCCCATATGAATTATGGAAAGGTCGAGTCCTTCCTACAAATATTTATAAAGGTGTGGGGTGTTTGGCTAAGGTGATGGATTCCCTATTCCCGGGATTAAAATAGGACTAGACTATTGATTGTATATTTATTGGTTATGCAATAAGTAGTAGTGCATATCGTTTTCTAGTGCATAAATATGATATTCTTGATATACATCTCAATACAATAATTGAGTCAAGAAATGCATCATTCTTTGAAAATATATTTCCTAGTAAAAATGCATGTGATGGGAGTTCTCTTAAAGAACTCATGAAAGCTACGACGTGATACAGATCATGAGTCTTATAAATGATGAAATAAAGGCATAGACCTTGATAAAGGTAAAGGGCTTAAGTCCTTTTGAAGTGAGATTTTTTAACATATTTGTTAGAAAATGAGCCTAACCATTGAAGCAATGTCGCTCTTTGATACCTATGTGAAGCGTAAATAGTGAAATTGGATCCATCATGCGGGAAATCACACACAGGAGTTGATTGATCTTTACTAAGAAATTAACCATTGGGTTGTAAATAGTTTTCAAGAGGAAAATGAAAGCTGATGGGTCCAATTGATAAGTCTGGTGGGCTGCGCAAGACTATAAACAAAAGGAAGATCTTGATTACTTTGATACATATTCTCTGTCACGAGAATAACATCTATTAGATATGCTCATAGCTATTGCGGCGTCCCATAATCTTGAGATACACCAAATGGATGTAGAAAACAACTTTCTAAATGGTGAGGAAGCCTTAAAATAGGAAATTATGTTGGAGTTCTGAGGCGAGAGAATATCGATATGATTTTGAACATAAATCACAGGTAGATTTAAAATTTTTATCCCTTAACCCCTGAAGGATCACATGCGTTTCATGGCGAAGGAAGGGTGTAGAGCTTACCTCTTGTAGATCGGTCGTCGACCTTGAGTCTGCGTCTTGGTTTATTCGGATGTTCAAAGTCTTCGGCGACCGCTACAAGTATCGCCTTGCGAACAAATGATGAGCGATCTTGTTGAATGATAGATTCAGAGTTAGTCTTCTCAACAATTAAGGTTTTCTTTTCTTTCTCTCTGTTTGGTTAATTCTTTAGAGTAAAGAGCCATTTACTATAAATATATATGTCTCACATATATATATATATATATATATATATATATATATATATATATATATATATATATATATATATATATATATATATATATATATCTATATATAAGAAGTCATTTAAGGGTTTCCAAAAAAGTCAAAAGCGAATTTTTTATATTATTATATATTTAAAATCTTTTTAAATAATAACAATTTAAATTCAAATCCTTATCGAACAAAGGAAACACATTTATATTATATATATTTAAAACTCTTTTACTTGATAACAATTTAAATTCATCAAAAAAAAAATAAAAAAACCCTTTCTGATTATTTCCTCATCCAATGAAAATATAGCAAATTAATTGTTTGTTATAATTTAAATCACAAATTTAAACTTTCTCCAAAATTAAATTCGAATTTAAATAACAAATAATTGTTATTGTAATTAAAATAATCTCATTATTTTAAATTACTACGAAGTAACCATAAAGATTATTATTAGATTTCTTATTAATGAGCCTATAGGTTCAATTAACATTGGCGGTAGGCACAAATCACATTTTGATCCTACAAGTCATAAGTGGCCTCTAAGCGAAGACATTATGATGACTACCCGAGTTAAAATGAAAAGCTCATGATCGAGGAACAACCTTAATATAGCTAATGGCTTGCATAATCCTTTTGTCTCATGATATCTTAAATAGAATATAAGGCATGGACAAAGTCAACCTTATGATTCTATCTTTGATTACTCGAGAAACCGATTAGGCTGACTAAACAAATGACATTGATCTCCGTCAATTCATTTTGAGCACGACCATGCATTTCTCGGTCTGATTATTAAAGAGGACGAGATATCTCTTATAATAAGAGGACAAATTCCATCTTAATCAGCTCATATCTCCTCACATGAATTGCCCAAATACGTTCAAGTACTATAACCTTTGTAGTCATCTAGATTAAAGACAGCGTTTGATTATATCAAAACACAATATTCCTTATGTTGAAGCCCATAGCGATCACGGTGAAAGGATTTAATGACACAACTATTAGAGATTAACTTATGACTTTAATCCATGTATTAATCTCGAGGCAGATGCATCGATATTTGTTCTCAATTAATTCTCATAGATAGTCAAAATGCCATGTCCATCTGATAGGCTGAAACCTTTATTACTAACAAATTTATATGGACCCGACGAAGGGTTTTATTTTAAGACGAGAGAAGAAAGTATGTAGACTTATTGTCCTTTATGGTTTAAAGCGCCTTAACAATGGCATGAGAAATTTGACAAGGTAATGATGTCAAATGGTTTCACAATTAATGAATGTGATAAATGTCTATATTAAAGGCACAAATAATAAATATGTCATTGTTTGTCTATATGTGGATGATATGCTTATTTTGGGTAGTAATAATTATATTATTACAACTACTAAGAAAATGTTGTCTAGTAAATTTAACATGAAGGATTTGGGTGTTGCAGATGTTATACTAGGAATTAAAATTTCTAGAACATATGGTGGACTTATATTATCTTAATCACATTATATTGAGAAATTGCCCGGCAAGTTCGCTGAAGATGAAAACAACATTGCTAGAACACCGATTGATATAAATCTTCATTTGTCTGTCTAAAATATTGGTCAAAGCATATCACAATTGGAATATTCTGTATCATTGAAAGTCTAATGTATGTCATGAGGCGCACTAGACGGATCTGTCTCGTTAGTAAGGCGAGTAGATATATGAGTAATCCAGGAGAACCATTGAAGGCACTATCGTAGTTCTAGATACCTAAGAGATATACCCAAAATTATGGATTGTGACATATAAGATATCCAACAGCACTAGAAGGGTAGTAATGCAAATTGGATATCTGATACGAAGGATACAAATCTACAAGGGTTGGTGTATTTACACTGGGTGGAGCAAATTGTGATCTGGAAATCCTCAAAGCAAACGTGTATTGCCATCCACAATGGAATCGAATTTATTGCTTTATATAAAGCTGAGAGTAGCTGTAAGGGCTTCATCAATTTCTAGGAGGATATTCTAATATGGCGTTAAACCTCGTGCAAGCACTCAGATGAAGATTTGTGATAACCAATCTACAATTGGTAGGGCACAAATGACATGTATAACGGTAAGTCTAGACATATACGTCATAGACATAATACCGTTAGGCAATTGCTCTCAAATGGGATTATTTCTATTGATTATATAAAGTCAAAGGATAATCTAGCGGATCCGCTTACCAAAGGTTTGATGAGAGAGCAAGTAAATTGCACATCGAGGGGAATGGGATTAAAGCCTATGACAAAAGAATCACCTTAATGGCAACCCAACCTAGTTGACTAGAGATCCCAAGATCTAGGTTCAAAGGGACAACCGAATTATGCGTGATTCAACAGAAGCACTAAGGAGATAATCTTTCCTACCTATTCCTATGACAAACTAAAGGCCGCTTATAGAGTTTATTGTGTGGTGTGCTTTTATGCTTTAATGATTCTTATAACTTGAAAATCCAAGTGGGATATTGTAGGATATTCCTAATAGAGTCACCTATATGGGTGTGAAGGGCTTTTTAGAGATTTTATAATCTGCTTGAATTTCTAAATCGAAAACTGTGGAGTTGTTTAGTACAAAATGAACACAATAATGAGAACAATTCGTGTTAGGAAAGAGACTGTGTGAAGTCTATTCGATCTGATTTATCAAACAGCTGAATAGTTCAAGACATCAAGTTCACTATTTAGCCGATAAGTCCGATAGGCTTTCACTAGGGAAGGTTCAAGGCCAAAAGCTACCTATCTCAATGCACGATCTTTCCAAAGATGTACTCATAAGTGTGTCAAAGATTATCATTTGCATACTAATAGCCACCGCCCATTCATGTGGGATCATGGACCAAAATAGTTTTTTAAGTGTAAAAACTGAGTTATTGGTTGACTTTGAGCCTAAATTAAAGTGGGACCCGATTGCTATTTTGAATAATATTTTGTGGGTTCATATTCTACTCAGTGAGGATAATAATGTAGTATATTCATTTGCTCAAATCGAGTAAGAAATGAATGAGAAAATAGGCTCCCAAGTGACCCTCTTGAAAAGGTGTTGTTTGACTCGCTGAGTTGTGTCCGCTCATGAAAAGGTGATGTTTGGACTTTCATTTCAGTTGTGTCCTTTCATTTTGAGCTGTCTTCATGATGAGTCAGGTCTTTAGATGGTGACTGGCCCGTAAAGTCACCAAGAGGTCTATAAATACTGTGTCTACTTGTTATTCTATAGTGAGTTTTTTTCTTTTCCCCAACAAATTCGGGTCATTCAAGAAACAAAGGCACTAAGGCAGCTTATGCATTATTTTTCTAAGATTTAAGGCAATGCATTTGGAGTATACAACATAGCCTTGGCTCGCTTGACAGATAGACGTGAGTTTCGCTTACTCTATCTATGCAAGATCATTGTATCCTCGGGAGGCGACGCTTGGTATTCCAGGCACCAAGAGTAAGCAACTGGCCTTAAGGACATAGTGTCAAAAACTAGCCTTGATCTACCTAAGTTCCCATCACGCCTGCTCGCAATCGGCAGATCTAGCTCAGATATATCGTAACTATTACGTAACACTTTCATGTCACACTTTATATTTTTCGTGTAACACTTCTATATAACTCATTACATTTAATGTATACTGTTTTAGTATACTTTGCATGTTTCAAAACTGAAATTTCAACCAGTAATTTTACTATATTTGAATACCCTAGAGTCAACATTCCTACAGTGTCCACTACGTTGGAGTGATTGCAAATTAAAGGTACTATTGTCGTCATTTAAAGGTCGTTTTATTCTGGGAGGCAGGTGTATGTCGACGTCTCGAGCACCCACGGAAGAAGACGAATCTGCTTTAAGGAGACTGTGCTGCACAAGACTCGATCTAACATTGTTATTTTTTTTCCTATGTCTTTGTAATTTTCCTCTTCTTCTTCTCTTGTTTTTTCATTTCTAATTGTACTTTTGGTTAACAGCTGAAAGCATATTGCAAGGGGAGGAGGAAAAAAAAAAAAGGAAAACAACCAATAAGGTCAGTGGTTGGTAGAGAAAAAAGGTACTAGAAAAAAGAGATTTTTTTCTAGCAAATCAGGAAGGCAAGAGGATGATTTGTTTTGTAAGGAAATTTTTTCTTGAAAGGTTGTTTTCACATCCATATGATGTACTTCAAGGTTTCTCAATGCAGCAATTGCCAACACCATCCTTATAGAATTTATTCTCGTTACAAGAGAATAGGTGTCAAAATAATCCAAGCCCTCAATTTTTCAGAGCCTTTTGATCACATGTCTTGCTTTCAGACTTGTTAATTGATCCATCTACTTTCCTTTCCTCTTGAAACCCAATTTGGAACTCAAAGGTTTACAACCCGATGGAAGATCCACTGCTTAAGTATGCGTTGCGTAGTATGGACTCACTCTCATCATTAATGACTTCTTTCCACATGAGGACCCTCCTCAGAGAGTTCACTGCCTCTTTATAAGTTCGAGGTTCCCCTTCAAGCATGTAAGTTACAAAATTTGGACCAAAAGATTTTTCTACCCTTGCCTCTTATCAGGTTCGGGTTCAACTCTACCATTATCATTTTCATCTTGACTATTTTCATTAATAGTCCCAAACACTATTTTTGATGAATTTGGCTTTACTTTGGATTTACATGGAAATACATCTTCAAAGAATGATGCATTCCTTGACTCCATTATCGTTTTCTTGTGAATATCTGGGACATTTGACTCATGAACAAGAAATCGATAAACAACATTGTTTTGTACATAACCCTTGAAGATATAATCAATAGTTTTAGGTCCTTTTTTCACCTTTTTGGGTGGAGAAACTGCCACTTTAGCAAGACATCCCCACACTCGCAAGTATTTGTCGGATGGCTTTATTCATTTCCATAACTCATATGGAGTCTTTTCTGCTTGCTTTTTAGGTACCTTATTCAAAAGGTAATCAACATATAAAATGGCTTCTCCCCACATGTTTTGTGGTAGACCAGAACTTATTAGCATTGCATTCATCATTTCCTTTAGAGTGCGATTCTTACGCTTAGCTATTCCGTTGGATTGAGGCGAATAAGGTGCCGTTTCATGTCTAACCATGTTGAGCAATAAAAGTCAACAAATGGCCATTCATACCTCACCACCTTGATCACTTCTCAAGACTTTAATTTTCTTGTTTGTTGATTCTCAACTTCATTTTTAGAACAAATTTCTTTATCGCCTCATCCTTACTTCGAGTAAGTACACATAACAATACTTCGTGCTATCATCCACCAAGGTAATAAAATATTTATTACCACCGTGTTTGTAGGGCCAAGCTTCAAATGACATATATCACTAAGTGAATTAAGTCAAGAGGTTCAAAGGTGTCTTTCAACACTTTAAAAAGATGACTTGGTTAGTTTTTGTCTCAACACAAGTTTCTGGTACTTATGCTTTCAGATCAATTTGAAAGTTGATATATGATTTAAGTTAATTACTTACGCAATGTATCACCAATATATCCTAATCTACCATGCATAAATTAGATGACTCAAGAATATGTTAAGAGCTAGCTTATTCATTTCTGACTTAATGATAGTCATTACATTAAGCTTCCACATGCCGCCACTCATATACCCTTTTCCGACATACATTCTGTTCTTTGATAGAATATCTTATTCAAACACCAACCGAAATCCATGACTATCCAAGTTCTTGCTGATTTCAAGTACATATAAGACATTTTTCAGAGTCAACTCTTTCCTAGAAGTCATCTTCAAGACCACCTTGCCTTGCCCTTTAATATCCAATGTGGCAGAGTTCCCCATGAACACCTTTTCTCCAGTCTCAATTGGTTCAAAGGTGGAGAACATCTTCTTATCATAACACACATGAAGAGTAGCACCAGTGTCAATCAACCATTCCTTAGGGTTAGACCCCACCAAATTCACTCCGGGAGATTACTACCGTGGAGGTCGCCAGATGTCGCATTACATCTTTGGTGATACCATCAACTACATTAGCTTCTCGTTTGTTCATCTTGGGCTAGCCTACACCGATGACTTTGACCTTGCTTCCCATAGTTGAAGCATGCTATCACTACAAGCCTCATGTTCATCGCTTGCCCATGTCTATCGAGTTTTATTCTGGATCAATGATATATGTATTCCAAATCGATTTCCAAATAAGTGATTGTGTTCTAGTATAGTATTTATTGGGAACCTCATGGATCATGGACCTTTTCCTATCCATATTTGTATGATGTTGTACACTTTGGCTTAAGCTCTTGTGATTTTGTTTTAGAAGCCCCTAAAAGGTCTCATAATTAAATTGATGGTGTCACGCTTGCCAACTCGTAAGATGATGAGTATATTTTATTCCCATTTTATCTCTATGTTTTGTATGTTATTTTGTAGTTTTTAGATATAAATAAGTGTTCTAATGCCCTAGATGTTCATCTTTATGATTAGGTCAACTATTTAATGCATACTAGCGAAGTCGGAGCGAAAACAAAGCAAAAAAGTGGAAAATCATCTAACACGGCTACAACATGTAGCAATAGCTACTGTATTTCAACCTTTTCAGCTATAATATGACCTCCAATGGCATCAATATTTGTATGGATGGATTCTACACTTTAAGAGTTTTCCTACAGTAATAAGAACGCCAAGTTTGAAGTTCGGACGAGAAAGTTATGGCCTCAGCAGTTTATGGTCATGACCAAAAATCCATGGTTGCGACCACAACATTTCATGGTCACGACCATGGTCATGATCACAACCTTTTTCAGCACCAATCGTGTTTTTCATCTTGCAGTGTGGTCGCGACCATAACACTTCATGGTCACGACCACAACCTTTTTTCATCAAATGATTGTGTTCATCTACAGTGTGGTCACACTCACAAAACATCCATGGCCACGACCACACAACGAATTGCAACCCAACATTAGTTTTATCTCATTTTCTGCCCATTCTCAAGAAGCCTATAAAAGGGAACATGATCTAGGGTATTAAGAGGACGGTTTTGGAGAGGCCTCTTATGGGAGGAAAGGGGAATAAGCCCCTAGGGTTCCTAACCCTAGGGCAAGGCTCTTAGAGGAAGAATATTGAAGAAGGAGTTTATTTCCATGCTTTTGGTTCTTCTTGGTCAGACATTTCTTCACCTCATGTTTTGATTTTATTTTCTAAAGTTTTAGATGTAGCTTGATTTTGATTTATGTATTTGAACATGGGTTTATATACAAATTGATATTTGAGGCATTTTTCTATTAATTGTTATGTCATGTTCTTAATGCGTATCAATGATTAGATACCATTGATATGTGATGTGGTTCAATTCGAGATCAGAGAAGTGAGAGTTGGATTAGACATGGGTAGAACATTGCATTTCACCATAGTTTGGAGATATTCATGGGTCTTGTGTGGTAGATTAGATCTCTCGGGTTTATTGTGCCCTTAGGTTTTTTAGGGTTGAGTGGAGATGCAAAATACCTAAGTCCTAGGAGTAAATGTGAACTACCTGACGAGAGATCTACATGTGTAATAGTGAGACTTACTATTAATAGGTGATTAGAATATTAATTGGGAATAAATTGGCCCGTAATACATAATGATTAATCAAATGAAATCTACCATCAAATCCATCATCCAGATAAAGTCAGGACTAGGACAATTTCAGTACTTAGTAACCTAATCCTCGTAGGATCGACACTCTTACTTTTTACACTATATTATTTAAGACAATGCGTGCACTTGCGCACATGGACGTATTATTTTACATACACGCATTCACGCCTATCATAAACATTTCCATTCCTAACCGACGTGCTGGACTTTGGGTTCACACCCAATAATCCTCATCTCAAACAAAGTTTCACCAATTCTCCACTAATCAAAATAGGATTTTTCTTGTCTTTACTACGTTTGGGCACATACTACGTGAAGCACCACCTGCTAGGGGCCAGGGGCTCACCACACCATCTGAAGGTCACATGTTTGATCCAAGCTCATTGCACCAATTGTTAGGAAACTCATGGACCCTTCCCTATCTATGTTGGTATGATACCTGATCCACACAGAAGCAATTATGAGCTGAGTAATCATGGTTACAAATAATCTAATTGCTCGGTCTTTAAAGACACCCAAAAACAAAATCGCAAGAAATTTAAACCCAAAATGTATAGTATCACACCAACGTGAATTAGGTAGAAATAGAATCCATCAGATTTACCAAAAGTGTTTCTATTGCTTTGCGACATTGTGTGCTGAGCATTGCTAATAAAATATTCCACCCACGTTTTTGGTTTTCTCGCCCACTGTGAAATAGAATTTCATAAAAAAAGCCATTAAATTATTTTTATAAGTTATTTTAAACTTATTTTTATAGAAAAAGAAAGGAGTGAGGAAAATATGCTGATTAGTGGTAGGGATGAGAAAGGCCACAAGGCCCACAACCAAACACCATAACATTATTCATTCGCAGATTATAAGATTAATCTTCAAACATTTCTGACAAAGCTTTTAAGGCCTTTATGGGACTAATCGAAATTGCATCATTTTGTTGGGACTAATCATGGTTTAATTTACCTACTAATTCGGTAATTCCATCCTAGTCCGAAATCAAAGCCATGCTCCCGTTGTACTTGGTGATGATAGAGTTATTTTCCGAAGTGATTTTAGTTTATTACAATTACAAGATAAATTATTATTATCGCTTTTTGGTCTTTAAGTTGGTAAAAAAGATACATGGGTTGAGTTAAGGGGAAAAAAAAGGAGCTTGCCATGGAGAATCTGCTGCATCTCTCTGTGCTAATTAATCTTCTGTCTAGTCATGTGAGTTTTTTTCTTAGTTAAGAAATAATGGCAGAAAGTAAAATGTGGCAGACGAGGATCTGAAAGACGAGAAAATTAAAGATTGAGATGTGAAAAAGTGAAAGACGAAAAAGAAAAAGAAACTGTACGTTTTAATTTGAGTGCTTAATTTCTTTTGGCAAATGTTTAAGCAATACTAAGTAAATACATTAAATTTTCTTTCATCGATGATGATCAGAAACTTTTTCAAGTAAATACACATGTTCATTAATATTTATTAAGTTTCGGCGGGTTTGGATGATCATTTTATAATTGGGTTGAGGATAGGTTATATATTTTCCAAATCAAATTTAGTTAGGTTATGCATTGCCCCCATGCAGTGGTCTCAATTGAACCCATTGAGACCCACCTATCACTGCTACAACTCTATTTCGTCCTTGCCTTCAGCTTATCAAGAAAGCGAGTACATCACTCGACTAATTTGTATAAGCACCAAAACTCATCCGAGTTGACCTAAACTTTGAAGAATCTTCACTCATACACCTCTAGAACCTTCTCGCCACCTGCCGCTCAACCAGCCAATATACGACAAATTCTATCCCACCCATGTTGAGATCTAATACGGAAATTAACACACAATATTCCAGATCATTGAATTCAAACTCATCTCTGATAATAAAATAATAATAATAAAAATATAGATTACATATCGTTTCAAGAACACGCAACCACAGAGATTTCCCTTCGCCTTTATAGATCTTAAATCCTTGATCTCTTTCCTTCGCCTTATAGATCTTAAATCCTTGATCTCTTCTTCTCCTTATCAAACTTTGATATACGTAATTGTTTTCAGAATTGATGGAAGAGCGCAACACGCATATGAAGGGTTTCTATATATAACTTATTGATAGGAGAAGAGGGCCAAGAATACACGTTCAAAAACCGTTATAAACGTGTAATTCGAATAACCGTTCTTATAATAAATTATATTTATTATAAATAACCGTTCTTATAATAAATTATATTTATTATAATTTACCCACTCCATCAAGGGTAAATATCTTTATAACAAGCTTAAAGATATCAAGTATTCTTTTAATTACAAATACTAGGTTAGTGGGCCACTCACTCTAATTTTAATGTGGAAATATCTCTCCCACTTGCCCACTAAACCGATTATGAAACTATAATGATCACGATTTCAATAAACTTAGCCAATACGTCCAAAATCATATACCATAATAATCGAATCGCTTAGATCATAAATGCGAGTCATACGGTCACATGACTCATAATGTCGTTTCCTTCCATGCACCACACACATCAATAACCCTTATTAACCTACCATAATGCCAAATTGCCCCTGTAATTTGTCTTGTCAAGACAATTCTTGTTTATCAAACAATAAAACATGCACCCATAATTGAAAACAAGAATAAACAGAAACAATTTTAATGCGCAAATTGTCAATTACATAACCACCATTCATTATGGATTACTCAAAAGGCCCACCCTCATAACATGTTCTAAATATGCCTTTGGAGGTAATCCTTGAGTTAATGGATCAAAGCAACCATAAGTGTGGTCCCAATATTTTCAATTGACACTTGTCAGTTTTCTCTCTGACTCTTTCTTTAACAACTAAAATACTTTAAATCCATGTGTGTTTCGATCCACTAGAAAATTTGGCTATATTCTTAGAGAAGAAAATAAACATGGTGTTATCACAATATATTCTCAAAGGTTTAGCAATAGAGTCGACAACACCAAGCCTTGAGACAAAATTCCGCAACCATAAAGCATGACTTGAAGCTTCAAAACAAGCAACAAACTTGGCCTCCATCGTGGATGAAGCAGTAATTGATTGTTTATCACTCTTCCACGAGATTGCCCCATTTGCTAAAGATAAAGACAACCTAAGTTGACTTTAAGTTATTGAGACAACCAATTTACAATCGAATCCGAGTAACCGACAACCCTAATTGTTCAAATCTTTATATGTGAGCATAACTTTGTCCTCAGAAGTACCTCATCACTTCTTTGCAACTTTCCAAAGGTTCAACTCCGATCACTTTGGTATCTTCCTAACATGCCAAAGAAAGCCGGAGCATTTCCTGTCTGTACATGTTTGAGCGTACATCAAACTCCCTACAATTCGATGCATAAGGAATTTTCTTCATTTGCTCCTTTCCATGTTATTCGGGCACCGTGATTTACTTAATTTGTCACCTTTCAATATAGGTGCAATAATTCGAAGGAACATGATCGCATATTAAATCTCTCTAAACCCGATCAATATATCCTTCGAGATAAACCTAGCACTTCCTCGAGATCGATCCCTAAAGATCTCGATGCCAATATAGTTTGCCTCACCTATCAACCATATGAAAGTTTTTAGAGAGATATTCCTTGGTTTCAATTTAAACTAAGATCATCAAGCAGCAAGTAAAATATCATCCACATACGTATCGTAAATATAAACTGCCCTACTAACTTTCGATATATACACGATCAACAATGCTCTTTAAATCCGAAAGATGTAATGGTATTATTAAACTTAATATACCATTGTCTGGAAGCTTGTTTAAGACCGTAAATGGATTTCTTTAATTTGCAAACTAGGTGTTCATTTCCTTTCTTTGCGAACCCTTCGGGTTGTTCCATGTGGATATCTTCATCCAAATTTACTTAAGAATGCGCTTAAGAACTATTTGATGTAACTCTAAATCAAAATGAGCTACAAGTGCCAGCGGATGATTCTAAGCGAATCTTCTTGAAATCCAGAGAGAAGGTGTATCTGTAATCGCATACCTTCCTTTTTGAGTGAAACCTTTAGCCACAAGTCCGCCCTTAAATCGCTCAATATTGCCTTAGCTGCCGCGCTTTGTCTTAAAGACCCATTTACAAATTGACTCAGTTTACAACTATTCTAAGAATTCGATGAGATCCCGGACACCGTTATGGGCTATAGATTTCAACTCTTCATTCATAGCTTCCATCCATTTACTAGAATCATCACTTTCCATGGCTTGTGAAAACGAAACGGGATCCTTCCTTATCCCAATATCAAAATCAAATTCTTGTAAATACACCACATAATCATCTGTAATGGCAAGTCTCCTTTCTCTTTGAGATCTCCTCAAAGGTGCCGGTTGTGGTGGCTCTACAAAGATTTTCACGGCAATATTTTCCGGGTGGTAATGAACCATCTCTATTATGTTGTTTCATTTTCCTCAACTTGTCGAACAGTCGAGGGACAATAATTTCGAGCAGAAAAGAGTGGTGGGGATATCCACTCTTATCTCTTCAACATCTACCTTCTCGTTCATTACTCCCACTAATTTCGCCATTCTCTAAAAACTGCATTACCAGCTTTCAACTATTCTCACACCGTGGTTATGACAATAAAATCAGACTTTCGATTTATCCCATAGCCAATGAAATATCCAGATATCGCTCTTTAATCAAGCTTTTCTCATGTGGGTTATAGGATTCTGCCTCTCGCTGGACAACCCCCATATATGTATATGTCTCAAGTTAGGTTTCTACCACCATAACTCGAAAGGAGTTATTGAACTCCACTTACTAGGAACTCGTTTCAAGAGGAAAGATTGCGGTTTTTAAGGCTTCACCCCACAATGAAATAGGCACAGAAGAGTAACTCATCATACTCCTAACCATTTCCATTAATGTGCGATTACGCCTTTCAAAGAATAATTCATTCCCCCGGCTGTATGCACTGCATTGTGTACCGAAAGCACGAATGCCATGCTTTTCAAGGAATTTAAGTAAAAGGACTGTGGATTTTGTCCCGATTCATCATATCCGAGCATAATCTTACCGCCTCGATCCGATCTCACAATTTAATATTTTATCTAATTGTCTTTCGACCTCCTCGTTATGAACATCTCGAAGATGTCAATGGCTCCGAGACTTTTCATGCATTAGAATAAACATAACCATAACGAGATAGGATCATCTATAAAGGTGATAAATATTTCTCCCGTAAAACATGGAATCGTAGAGTGGTCCACAAATATCTATATGAATTCATCTCAAGGAGCTCATTATTTGTGGGCACCTTCTTTGTATGTTTAGCTCTTGCTTTCCCTTTATGCAATCCACGCATACATGAAAATCAGTGAAGTCAAGATTTTGTAAAATTCCTTCCTTCACTAATTTCTCAATTCTTTCCCTAAAGATGTGTCCTAGTCTTCTGTGCCATAAGATTGAAGAATTTTCATTAATTAAGCCACGCTTGAACTAACATTTGAATGTGCAAAGGTTGTTAAAGCTTGTGCAAATTCACATGATTCAAGGAAATTTTATATAAACCATCACATGTATGGCCATAACCAACTCAGAATAAGCACTTAACACCAAACTTAATTGTCCGTGAATCGAATAAAACAGTATCTAGTAGTAGTATCTATTTTGGACAAGGAAACTAAATTCCTAGAGATAGAAGGTACATAAAAAGTGTTTAAAAGATCCATCCGATGACCTTGGCTCTAAGGTAAGCGAGTAGGTACCAACAACTATCACTCCAACTCGAGACTCGGCCTCCCCATATATGTGAGGAACTTTTCACTTTCCTTTGGTTTCCTGGTTGTAAGGAATCCCTGCATTAAATTAGTCACATGAGTTGTGTGGCTCCATAATCAATTCAAATAAGTATTTGAAGGAACTTCAAATATTGGATTCATAACATACAAAGAAAAAGATTTATACCTCTCTTTCAAACCAAGCCTCGCATTGATTACGCCCTTCACATGCCCTTCTGCCACAAAAGTAGCAACTTATCGTGAATTTTCCATCATGACTCTAGCTACCTTCCCTGTGTCCACTTTTCTTAGGTGGAAAGTTCTTCCTTTGGAATTTTCCTTTCTTCTTCGTGACTCCATGAGTTACAACAAGAGCAAGATTATGTCCTTCTTGTCTTAATCTCACTTCCTCTTGTATACATTTACTGGTGACCTCATTCAAGTTCCACTGATCACTGTTAGTATTATATTGGATTTTGAATAGAGCAAACTGTAATGGAAGTGAGTTAAGGACAAAATGTACCAAGAAGGACTCATCCATACCCATGCCTAGTGCCTTAAGCTAGAGTCTTTCACCATGTTTAAAATATGTTGTCGACATCTTTTCGACCATCATATTTCATGGTGGTCAATTCCAGCTTAACAATGTGCCCGCAAGGGACTTATAAGCGTTTGAAGCGCCCCACCGCTTTTAAATTCCAGGCAAACTCGGCTCGAGGGAGAGAGGTCTTGATATTATCAAAATAGTCATTCTCATAAACATCATATTGAGTTCATGAATCTTGCCTGGAAGCTTTTGATTGTTCCACTTGCTCCAAAGTACCGACATCCGTAGCTTTAGGAGGTTTATCCGTTATTAAAGCCAGTCAAGATTCAATACGCCTAAAGTGAGAATCAACCCTTCATACCATCTTAAAAGTTTAACCCATCAAAAACAAATATTCCAGATGCAAGAGAGTGTAAAGAAGTGGAACTGCATAAAAATAGAATAATGCTCACAATAAGGCCCTCAAGTATAAAATAAATAGCAATGAACTATTGATATCATTAAAATTCTCCTTTCGTGAATCTTAACATATCCAAGGTTCACTGGAGGAGCTTAAAACACCTTACTATTTGTGTCATTTATATGTTACCTTTGGGTATCCATTTTACCTTTCTAAACAACACAAAATAAAAACTATTAATTAATAATTAACAAATTGACTCTTCGGGTTAGTCTCATTCTCCTAATTATAAAGAGAATTATTAAGTGAATTTTATAAGTCTCCCTTTATTCCTTTATGCACTAATAAATAAGGCTCACTTTCAATTTAGGGTTAATGGCAACTATCTAAATTAGTTAACCTTACATTTATAAATTGTCATTCGATAAAATTTCAAGATGAAATTAATTCCTTTATTTGAGTTAAAAAACAAGGAAATAGTATCGTTAAAAATCAAGGAAATAGTATCTTTAATAATCATCTGATTCAATAATCAATCATAATAAAATCAAAGAAATCGACATTCATCAGATAATTTCACAAAGGTTCAAATCACAGGATATATGGACATCTTAAAAGAGAATTTCAGTTTCATATTCAAATAAGTGATAATGACAATCGGCTAACCAGTGTTGTGATTCTATATTTATCCTTTATTGAAGCTTGGTGTCTGAAGTGCACCTGAAATGGCCAGTAATGACGCCAACAATGGCGCCTGAAAACGGCCATCGGACTGATGCCAAACCAGCGCCTCACCGACATTGATCCAAGCCAAATACAATGAAAAATAAAAATCTTCCTTCTACGCGCCAGGTCGGTCAGTTATTTTAAAAAAAAATATTTTATTCATTTTAGAGCGAGACGAATTAATCGAAGATAAATCTCAAAATTTAATCTTTATAAAACAATGATTCTAAATATTTAAATTCAATCTAGCTTTGATACTGATTGTTGAGATCTAATACGGAAATTAACACACAATATTCCAGATCATTGAATTCAAACTCATCTCTGATAATAAAATAATAATAATAAAAATATAGATTACATACCGTTTGAAGAACACGCAGCCATGAGAGATTTCCCTTCAATTTATAGATCTTAAATCCTTGATCTCTTTCCCTTCAGTTTATAAATCTTAAATCCTTGATCTCTTCTTCTCCTTATCAAACTTTGATATACAAAATTGTTTTCTGTAATTGATGGAAGAGTGTAGTCATCGCATATGAAGGGGTTTCTATATATAACTTATTGATAGGAGAAGATGGCCAAGAATACACGTTCAAAAACCGTTATCAACGAGTAATTCGAATAACTGTTCTTATAATAAATTATATTTATTATAATTTACCCACTCCATCAAGGGTAAATATCTTTATAACAACTTTAAAGATATCGTATTCTTTTTAATTGGTTGAATACTAGTTAGCCGGCCACCTACCTAATTTTACCGTGAAATAACACCCACACTGCACGCCCTCATGCATGTCATCATTCATCAAATGTCACATTTGAAGACTACTTGCCTCACAAGCCAATATCCATTAAGGTCCACGCTTGATTCCCCACCCGCCAAGGGAAGTTTGTGGACGACGCAACATCATCGGGTCCCATCGCTTCATGGGAGGAAGAGGCATGATAGGCTAAGACTTCTTTGAATCCTATGGATATAATGATAAATTAAGGTCAGAGAATTCGCCTAGGAGATAATCTCATGGCTATTCAAACTAGAGTTATAACATGAAGTAGGACCCCACTCTAAAGAAGATTGCTTGGTGCCCGAGTTTTCTAATTTCGTTGTGACAGCTTGAGGATAATCTCGTTGAAGTGATCATGCTGGGAATCCTAATCAGATAATGATCCAGCCTTATTAAGGGTTCCTAATCTGATATTCAAGATGCTTATTTAATTCAGATTATGGAACGAGCTTCAACATTGCTTGAAGAAGAAGAACAAGAGCAGTACCAACGTGTAGAAGGGTGCAAATAGTCATTGAGGTATTGCACACATTAATTCCTTTCACTTTGTGTGAGAGATGATATTCATCAAGTTGATATGAAAAGTGAAGGTAGTATGTCCTATGTTGTAAGTAGGGAAACAAGGGGAGTCGTTCTGAATTCCACGGGGAATGATTAGGTGAGAAGTAGGCTTTGGAATGAGGGGGAGATCTCATTCATGAAACCGGTTGTAACCTATTTCAGAATAATGGAATTTCTTGCATTTTGACATAGCCCTGCGGAAATAGGCTTGGCCCAATCGCATAAACATATTTGTGTGTACTTTACTTTTTGTCCTACTTCTTTATATCTGTCTAATACTCACCACACATTTCACCATTTGTTCGAACTTGGTCACAACATTCGAACAGAACCAGAGACGAAGTGTGGAAGTGGGTTATTATCACACTGTTATATCTTTCAATTAGTATATATAGAAATCAAATCCTCTAATAAGAATTTTGATTTCTCTTGCTTTAGTACATCATCAGTTCACCTCAATCTTCTTCTATATTTCTGTGTGCTAATCTTCGGTTTAATCTTGCAAACAGGTTACTGTGATTAAAGAATTCTGGGTGATGCTCAAGAAACTGATAAAAAAAGGAGAAAGAAAAAGAAACTGATTTGAGTGAGTCCTTCTCCACCAAGACTCCAACTAAAACTTTAGATGGGGTTAACCCTTTCTCCATCTGGTTAAAGAAAATTCCAGAGGGACAAGAAAAAATGCCAGTAAATTATGGAAAAGAAAAAGAGAAACTGATTCGGGTGCTTTCCTTGTTCCCAGCAAATCTTCTTTTTCTTTTTCTTTTTCTTTTTAGTTTTTGAGCAAAGATTCACCTCACCGCTACACTCCACCACTACAAGAAAAGTGACTTATAGGGACATTACTTTAGTTGGGGCCAAAAAAATTTGCAACTAAAACATATTTTTAGTTTCATATTTATTGAGCTGCAACTACAAGCGACTCTATAGCTATGGATGTGATCGTTGTCTCAACCAAGTTTCGATTCTATGCTTGCATTTAGGATTGAGTCTCAACTAAAAGTGATCAGATAGTTGCGGATAGATTGCTTCAACTAAAAGTGATTCTATAACAGATTTAGGACAAACAACTAAAAGTGATTATATAGCTATGATATGATTGATTTTCAACCAAAATACTGAGAGCAGATATAGGATTGAGTCTCAACCAAATGTGACTCTACAACTATGTAAAGATCGAGTGCAACTAAAAATGACTCTATAGTTGCGAGTAGACTTGAGTTGCAACTGTAAGTTACTATATAGCTGCGACTAGACTTGAGCCGCAACTACAACTACAAATTGTTGATACTTTTATAAAATATTGGGATTTATTAGGGATTTAAATGTAAAAATCTTGAAAGTTCAAAATTTTAATACTATTTTGCAGCCCATTTACTTTGCATTTATATCATATAGTTGCACTTAGCCTTCCTTTTGGTTGGGGTTAGTGGCCCCAACTAAAAGGTCACTCCCTTGTAGTGCACCTTCATAAGCTTCACAAAGAAAACCATCATCTCACTAATTATTCAGTGAGTTTGCTACTGATTCAATAAATTACTTTTAGTTTTAACAATATGTTTTGAAAAGTATAAATCTTTTTTATTATATTGAAAAAATCATGCATGTGGTGGTTTTTTAGAAAAAAACATCTATTGATGATCCTTCACAACACTTTTAGGAAAATTATCAGTAAAGCTCATTTGACAAGAATCTAATATATAATATTAAAAGAATTACTTGTGATGTTTACAATAAAAAAATGATACATGCTTCTTTTCAAAATACTTTATGTAAATAGAAAAACACTGTTAGAAACATTTTCTAGCAGAAAACATTTCCATGTGTAAAGAAATAGTCTCATCATCATTTTAGAGCACACTAATCTCACCTCATGTGCCTTACAATCCTAAGGATTTGAGACATTTTTCAAAGGTACCAACTTTCTTTATATACATATTCCCCATGAACAAGGTAATGAAGATAGAAAATTTTTTGAAATATGAAAATTATTCATCACTAAAAAAAACATTTATCATATCAAAATTGCAACCGTTACTGCCAAAATTGTCATGTATTTCTTGACTCAGAATGCACCCTAATGATAGATGAGATTCTTGTATAAAGCAAAATAGGGAACAAATGAAAAAGAGAAGAATGATGCTTATATTATAATGAAGTAAAGAATTACTGCTTAGTGTGACCAACAACTCCTGCTCTCCATCACTTGCTCATATTCCTACTAAACTCTATTTTACATTATAAATACACCAAGAAGGGACTTGCAATTGCGAGCTACAAAGAGGAGTTCGAGGGGAGCTAATACCAACGATTTATTCAAGTCCTTAATTACTTGTAAGTGCATTTATATTCATAAAAGTGCCTTAAAAAGACTTCCTTTTTTCTTTTCTTTTTTGAAAGAAAAAAAAATCCAAATTCCCAAACACTGATCTTATCAAAATGAATTTTTTAAGAAAAAAAAACTATTTTATGTTATTTAACTTAAAACTAGTATAGGAAAACATGTCTAAAGGGCATTATGGGCTTGTTTGTTTTACGTTTTTTAAAATGGTTATTGAGAATAGTTTTTGGAAGTATAAAGAACACGATTTTGGGGTATGTTTGGTTCTTGTTTTTAAAATCTGTTCTTGAGAACAGTTTTTGAAAATATAGAAAACCACATTTTGGTATTCTCTCAAAGCTGTTCTTGTTACCTTTTTTTTTTATAGGAAAAAACTATGAAGAAATGACCCTACACATACGATTAGATAGAGACCCAGAATAATCTTCAAAACTAATGTTAGTAACATCCTTAGGGAAATTAGACAACCAAAATTTTGAATCCATAATACCAATACCTTTTTTGGCCAAACAATCAGCCAGCCGATTTGCTTCTCTATAGACATGTCTGCACTCATAAATGTTCATATCATAAGATAACTTCCAAGTATCCTCCATAAATAACATAATAGAACTAGGGATATCAATACTTTTATTATAGCAATCTATTTTAATCTTAGAGTCACCCTCAATCTATAAATTTGAGTAACCACTATTCTTGGTAGCTAAAATCTCATCTCTTAATGTTATGCATTCTACAATAATTATAGAGGACTTGCCTAAATGCCTGCATCCAGCCATATTTATAATACCCTTTGAGTCTCTAATGACCCATCCTAAAGCACTAGTATTATTTATCCTCGAACCATCAAAATTTAACTTGAAGCTATCATAGATAGGGGGAATCCAATGGATCCATATTTCCGTCATTCGAGAGCTCTTATAACCTTCACTTAAGTGATAATGGTCTATCAAATGATCTTGCAAATTTTGAAAAATTATAGTAGCTTTCTCAATGACGAGAAAGGGGTTAGGTTGAATCCTTTTAAATACTACTTGATTTCTATGGTTCCAAATATTCCACATGATTATTCCAATCTTTTCCATTGGGTGATTAAACAATTTGCAATTCATTTTGTAGTTTTTATGAATCATTTCTAATCACAAAAGGAAGTCCCCTCATAAGAGAGGTGGGACAATTGTATATGATGTGTCCAAATACTTTAAGTAAATGACAATCTTGAAAATAGATTGATATTTTCAATGCTTTGATAGCAAAATGACACCTATTTAAAATCCAACCCCGACAACAGAAACTATAAGTAGGGAGAGCATCTCTAATTACTAGCCAAAGAATTTGTTACAATGTAGTAATTAAACTGTCCCCACTATGACTCGAACCTAGGACCCCTCCCATCCTTGGATGTCCTGTCTTAATTTAGTGTTTTCTGTGTTTTTCAAAACAAAAAACAGGGAATCAAAACGTGTTCTCTTTGTTTTTGAGAATAGAAAAAAGTTTTCAAAAATAAGAACCTAAAGGCATTCTTAGTTCCTGTTTTTGAAAACTGTTCATGAAAACAGTTTTTGAAAAGACAAGAATACCATTTTTGTGTTCTCTGTTCTTGTTCTCTTAATTTAGTGTTCTCTATGTTTTAAACAAAAAAACTGGAACCAAATAGTTCTCCTCTGCTTTTCCTTATTCTCTTGTTTTTTGAGAACGGAAAACAATTTTTAAAAAGAGGAACCTAAGGGGATATTACATTCCTGTTTTTGAAAACTATTCATAAAAACAGTTTTTAAAAGACAAAGAACATCATTATTTTTGTTCTCTCTGAAAACTGTTCTTATTCTCTATTCAAAAAAAAAAAAAAAAAAATCTAGAATTATACATGTTCTCCATGTTGTTCTTGTTCTTCTCATTTTTGGGAACATAAAATAATTTTCAAAAACAGGAAACAAACATACCCTTGGCCTTGATGTTTATTGAAAGGTATTATTGCTCTCTGAATTTAGTATTTTTTTTGTAATCTACATGCAGTGAAGAGTGGCCGCACGGGAGCAATGGCGATGTTCCCAGAAAGAGTGCAAAAACTTTGGGATGAATGGCAGCTACGGTCGATGGTGCTGGTAAGCCTCTTCCTGCAAATCGTCCTCACCATCTTCAGCAACCGCCGAAAGTTCACAGTGGCGATTTCTGGATCAGAATCCTGATTTGGTCTGGCGGTTTGTCGGCAGATCGGTGGCGACAGTATCCCTTGGTACCTCAGCCAATTAGGAGATTCGAAGGGAACATGATGATATGGATCCAAATCATACCCTCATGGCATTTTGGGCACCGTTTCTCCTCTCTTACACCTTGAGGCCCTGGGTACAATCACTGCTTACTCTTAGAAGATAATGAATGGTTAAGGCATTTGCTTGGGCTGGTAGTCCAAGTTAGTGGCTTTTTACGTGTTTCTGAGGTCATGGACTAGTAGAACGCCGCTCTCATTTCTGTCCATTCCAATGTTTGTGGCTGGAATTATCAAGTATGGGGAGAGGACCTGGGTTCTTAGGTCTGCAAGCAAGCAACACTTCGGAGATACCAACTGCAGACTGAGCACTTAACCAAGAAAGAAACTACTGGTACGACAGCGGCTCTAGGACTCCAATCTATTATTGGTGGTGATCATGGCACTAAATTAATTTTGGGTGGAAAATATATTAACGAGGCTTACTTATTATTCGTGGAGCAATTGAGACATCCATATGCAGACCTCATCCTCAGCTTGGATGACCAACAGAAAAGTGAGGGCATCATCAGGTATTTGTCATCAGAAGAGGCTTTCAAAGTGGTAGAGGCGGAGCTTAGCTTCTTGTATGATGTGTTTCTACAATTGCATGTTGTGGCTTATTCTCCACTGTGGCATTCTTCTCCGCACTGTCAGCTTCTTGTCCATTATTTCTACCTTAGTGGCCTTCAGCTTCTTCCATCGAGAGAGGTATGAGTTCTCAATGTTGACATCAACATTACTTACGCTGCTACTCTTTGGAGCTATTTTTCTTGAGATTTACGCTATTGTGATGTTGATTTTATCCGACTGAGAGCATTGTCTGTCATGCAGCAGCAAGAGAAAGTATACCCTGCTGACTAATGAGTTTCACTGAGCCATTACCTCCTTTCCCATCGTTGACGAGTGGCAAGAGATGGTTCAGAAGCATGGCACAGAACAACTTAATCGATTCACCCCAGAAACAAAAAAACCAAGTTCGATCATGAGGTTAACAGCTTCTTGACAAGAACAAATTTCTGAGGAGGTAATTGGTACATTACTTGGGAGAAAGTGGATGACATGAAGGAGCCCATCTTCAGCTTCCTCCTAGAGATGACAAAAGATGTCGGCTGGGATCTGGAGAAGCTACTAAAACATAGAGGTGATTATGTGATTACAAAAAAAGGGGATTCTATTAGTAGCAAACTTGGTTGGAGCATAGTTGCTGTAGAATTCGATCACAGCATCCTCCTTTGGCATATCGCTACTGATCTCTTTAGCTACATCAATGATGATGATGAAGACCCCATTAATCCTAAATCAGAAAATGCCAAAATAAGCAAATACCCAGTTTGAGTATATGTTATATCTAGTCATGTGTCCATTCATGCTGCCAAAAGGAATAGGGAAGTTTAGGTTTCGAGACACTTGTTCTGAGGTTAAAACGATTTTCAAGCAAAGGCAGTCCATATCTAACAGAAAGGAAGCTTGCAGATTATTGCTTGAAGCTGAAACAAAAATTAAGCCCGAGTCCGGGGAAGCGAAAAGCAAGTCGGTGTCGGTGTTATTTGAGGCATGTGTGCTTGCCGAGAACTTGAAATCAGTGGAAATGGAGTTAGAAGAGAAATGGGAGATGATAAGTAAGGTGTGGGTGGAGATGTTGTGCTATACTGCAAGTCATTGTGGGTGGGCTCAGCACGGACAACAGCTCCGGAGAGGCGGGGAGTTGCTCACTCATATCTGCCTTCTTATGTCACACCTTGGCTTAAGTGAGCAATTCCAAATATTGAAAGATGCATTAAACATTCCATGAAGCTCCACCTCTAGTATTCAAGGCCCACATCTTATACTTTCAAAAATTATAAAATATCAAATTTTAATGTAAACAAAAATAAATAATACAAAAAAAATAAAAATAAAAAATCGTCTTGAATACTTATTCATACTTAAATTTTATACATATTTTACTTAACGAAATTTAAGATATCCATAGAGGTACATTTTTTATTATCATGATTTAATATGATAAAATTAAATGTAAAAGACAAAATCTTATCCCACCCTAAAAACACATTAGAAAGAACATACATTGCCATTAGAACTTTGCACCTTTTATTTATTTAGTATAAATATTGTTTTTTTTAAAGCTAAACATTTTAGTTACAATGTAGTAAACTTTCCCCATTATGACTCAAATTCGGGACTCCCATTCCCTATGTCCTTGTCTTTTAAAACTTTGAATGCTCTACCAGATGAGTTAAACATGATGGGCAATATAAATATTATTAATAACAAAAGTTTATATTTTTTTTAAGAGAAAAATAATTTTATTGATTCAAACTAATAATACATCGATTGAAATATAAAATCAAAATCATTAAAAACCATAAAGAATGAAATAGCATACAGGTTAATAGCATGATGAATCATCTTAAAACTTATACATTTGATAGTTGAACCTACACATTTGATATTACCATTGTTACTAGAATACATATGATTCTAGTTTTATAGAATATTGACGATCATTTATTTCATTTATCATGCCGACGGATATACTTTATTTGTTCAATCGTCACAACGACGATGACAAAACAAACGTCAGAACAAACGACGACAACCAAACACCGCACCAAGACAACGACAATTACATGCCGCACCAAGACAACTACTAAAACATGAAAAAACAAATGAAAATCAAGATCTTATGAAATAATCACTTTATTGATGAAAAAAACTATGGAAAGATGTATAAAGGTGATGATTTAGGGTCAAAAATAGCAAAAAAAATCACATCTTCTTACTTAAAAAAACTATGGAAAGATGTATAAAGGTGATGATTTAGGGTCAAAAATAGGGAAAAAAAAATCACATCTTCTTACTTAAAGGAGCAGAGACTGATAGTCACATCTTCTTACTTAAAGGAGCAGAGACTGATAGATAAAAAGTTAAGAGAAAATGAAACTAAGGTTTTTTTACATAAACAAATCTCCTAGACCATAGGTTATTCCTAACAAAAGTTCATAATTATTAACTAGGTAGTAGGTAGTGGGTCTTTTGATTTTTTTAAACCTAATTGAATTTGAATGAAAATCTACAGCCTAAATTATGGAAAGTTCATTAAAATAGAAAAGTAAAGTTTGTAATTATTAATTAGGTAGAGGGTTGTTTGATTTTTTTTTTTTTAAATTAAATGAATTTTAACGAAATTCCATTTAAAAAAAAAAAAAGAAGAAGAAGAGTAGTTGTGGACCCTGCATTTTTGGCTATTATGTGTTTCCTACTTAAAAATGCAAGATTCATTTTTTAGTTTTGAAAAACCATTTTTAGAAAATGGTTTGGAGTCGCCACTTATTTTTGTTTTATTTTAAAGGGGAAAAATAAAATAAGAAAGAAAAACCCTAAATGTGACTCTTGATAAGAAAAGAGGTCTTAAAACCGAGCCTAGTCCGGGGTCGGGACATTATCGCAATGACAGCTGGGGTTAAGATCACCTTGCTTCCCTAAAGTCGGGTCTCTATTAAACAAACTAAAGAAAACATGACTTTTGACTAATCAACTAATGAATATCGAAGATAAGCAATAACAATACAAAAACATGGAAGACATATATAAATAAATAATCATGTGTCAAGGAGAAAATGCACTATCTGGCTTGTTAGAAGCGCTACCAATTGGGAAACAATGTTAGTGCAATAACAAAATACAAACTATTCGCATTCAATTAAAAATTTGTTATAAATCATATGTCAAATTATTTATTAAAATGATACATGGAATGTCGGGCCCCACCCAAGCCCATTTATACATTACACAAATTAACTCCCCAGGATTCCATTTTATAGGAATTGTAGAATTAACCGTGTGTTTGAAATTTTGAAGACCGGTTTGAAATTGAAGTTTTGAAAATTGGAAGTTTGAAGTTGAAATTTGAAATTTGAAATTTGAGATTTTTGGGGACTTGAATTTTAGAAATTGAGAATTTTCAAAATTTAAGATTATGACAACTGAATCTTGAAATTGAGATTTTGAAATTTGAAATTGATTGCTTGAATTTTGAAATTATGAATTTTGTAAATTTGAAATTATAAACTTTAAAATTGGAAATTGGAAATGAACTAATTTTGAAATTATGACACTTGATTTTTAAATTAGGAATTTTGCAATTTTGAAATTGAAACATTTGAAAATTTGAAATTTGACATTTAGATTTTGAGGACTTGAATTTAAAATTGAAATTTTGAATTTTAGAAACGAAATTTGGAATTTTGAATTTTGGAAATTTGGACACTTAAAATTGAGAAATGGAAATTAGAACTTGAATTTTTTTTAAATTTGGGGATTTTATTAAATGGTGTATGAATTGAATTATAAGAAAAATAAATTGAATTATTAAAAAAAACATCAAATGTCTCATTTAATTAAACAAAAAGCAACAATATACTTAAGAAAAATAAAATAATAAGACTATAAATTAAATGACTAATTAAATATATACAAGACAATTAATTAAAAAAAATAACTATATATAAAAGAAGAATAAAAAGTCGAAAACTTGCTCGGTAGGCGGGTGCTCCGGTAGTCGCATCTCGAGAGTACGAAATTGCGTCAATAGGGATCGATCCCAGTACCCTCGAGCGAGATTTCCTCGAGGCCGTCTTATTTTAAATCAGGCCTTTAAACTTTGAGACCATAGGACCTCCCACTCAATGTGGGGAAGACACCAATAGTCTCGCAAAAAATAAGCCCAGGAACTAATAGAGCACAAATTATATGGTGAAATGCCTTAATATTTAATTAAGGGTCATTAGGGTCTCCCACTTTTTTAGGTGGGGAAGAAGGCCCATGGTTTCGCTTTTTTCTTCTCGAATCCAAGGGAGGCCCCTTTTATAGGGAAAGGAGGCCTCTCTCCTTATCCAGGCTTCAATGTGGGATTGCCTCCTTGAAGAATAAACCTTATAAGCCTTCAAATTTGCAGGAGCTATAAATGTCCCCTCTTGATAGAGGTTCACAAGTGTAACGAACACACGAGCAATGAGTGACGAAGGTGTGAAAGTGAGTGAAGTGAGATGAACTCTATCAAAGAAAAAAAAAACGATACCCCCCCAGTGTCGAAAAGGGACACTAAAGCAAAACAAGGGCCTAGACACCACAGGTGGACAACAAAAAAAACAAGATAACCTATAGTCCCGTCCATGATATAGATCCAACCTCCATCTAAGAAGGTCCTCTCAAAGGTGAAACCTGTATCAAAATCTTAAACAAGCAAAAGTCGACCCGCCTATGGGTGCTAGAATGGTCATGTGCACTGTATAGCAATGAACACCCGTCATGCTGTCATAAAAAATGTGAACGCTCAACAAAATAGTGAAACCCATTATAGAATAAGCTCTATAGGCAAATGGTATGCTAATAAACCCGTAATGGTTAGATGTAGACTCATGTGAGCTCGCGGGCTAGCGAGTGGAAAGTGAGATGTCAGGAAGAAGCGCGATCCACGATTAGGCAATGCTAGCGACCATGAATACTGGTAGCGATATATATCTTTGATAAAGATGAAATATGAGAGTCTGAACTATGGTGAAGGCATCATAATGTACGGCTTTAAAAGCAGGAAACTAGAAACGAAGCTAGCGCCTTTATTGAGATGTATAGGTAATCTGATGCGACGTCGATGGGCAAAAGATGAAGTCTGAAAGTCTAATTGCGGTGCTAGATGTGATGCGAATGAGTGCGAGACATACAATCCACTTATGAGGCGAGTCTTACGATGTGGCAGAGATGGAAGTGCGGATGTCTAGCTGGCGGTTGCTAGCCGATGTGATCTGGGATGAGTACGAGACATCGATTCATATAAGGTGAAGTGCGGATGCTGTTATACGAAGGCGAAGTCGAGCGTCACGATCTACGATGCTGGCAAATGTGATAGGATGGAAGTCGAGACATCTTATCCATATAAAGCGATCGAAAGCGATATACGAGAAGATGAAGTGCGAAAGTCTAAGCTGCGGTGCTGCATGAATGTGATCTGGGATGAGTCTGAACATCGATCCATATAAAGGCGAGTCTAAGCGCTGATATCTGAAAAAGAGTCTTAAGCGATCAAATCTGCTATCTTCAGGGAATGTGATGTAGATAATTGAACATCGATCCATATGAGCGGATTTGGTTTGATCTGTGAGAAAAGCGAGTCAAGCGTGATCTGCGAGCTAGAAAATGTGTCTGAGATGAAGTCGAACATCTTCTCATCACGCCACGATTCCCGATTGAGCCCCGTTAGAGTAGAACCGGTAGGTTTCGGTGCGAAACCATATCTTGGGACTCTTGCCTTTTTTTTTTTTTTTTTGAGCTGAACTTATACGTGGGTATCTGAGCAATTTTAGTAATAACGAAATCATTTACATATCTGGGAACTACTGTGGAGTGGTATCCATTAAAATCTATACACATATACAGTCTCAATTTACTTATACATGTACACTATCTAGCATACAAACATGAGAGATCGGCCCCGAATAGTGCTTATGCGAGCACCTATCTACGAATTGGCATCTTCATTGGTGTGGAATGTCACGCTCCTCTTTATCTCCTCTTGATTACCTACACGGATTGAACACGTACTAAGCTTTTCTGCTGTTAGGAACATATAAACAGATACTTGACCAATGGCAATATGTCGTCGTCACTATCTTTTTACATTTTCTTTTCCTTATGCATATAACGAAACTATTCTTATGTGACTTCTAACTTTCGTATCATATTGCTCGTGTAGATTTTATCCTTTTTGATTCCATATCATTATCTTGTTCATTATTACTTCCATGTGTCATGTCTTTTACAAGTTTTGATTCATATCTTCTACATGTGTAGCATCATGGATCATATTGAAAACAAACTTATACATCTAAATGTGATGATGAATTAAGTCTCTTATCAAATTCATATCTGGGAATTCGAATCAAACTAATACCAATACATATTAGACTCATGCATCATTATCAGGCCGAAGCCATTGTCGTCAATTAAAATACATTTCATGATGCGGGATGCTAGTTTAATTCTTTTAGTTATCGTTTTATTAAATTTTCATTTTCAAAGATGTAACGACGAATCCCTTACTCGGCAGGTTAGCGGATCAGTGAGCTAGGTTTACTCAGACATTTCCAATCAAAAACATTTTATACGGTTTATTAAATTTTATTTTCAAAAAGTGCTGTGACCGAATCTGAACTTGACGGTTGGATCAATGGAGCGGTTTACTCGACATTTTCAATTATCTTCCCCAAAACATTTATTTGTGTTATTCATTTAGACTTTTAATTCTGTAGCACTTCTTTTCGGGCAATCCATAAACACTTACAAATTCAAAGACCACTCTACATTCTACATTTAACAAAATGCATTCTGAAAATAATGCCTTTTTACTATGTCGTATGTCTAGCAAAAGATATTTAAGCAAATACAATTTTCCATGTCATTTTCACTTTTAGGTTTGTGATTTCACATATAGCTATAAAGTCGGCATTCACGGCTGGTTCATAGGGAATCTGTCTTGTTTGTCGTCGGTAGCCATGTGATTTCGCATTCAATTATTACCATCTCACATGGCTGCTAGAAATGGAGCATTCCGCGGCCAGTTCGCGGGGAATCTTGTCTGTTTGTCATTGATGCTTAGGTGGCAATTTCGCATTCCAATTATTTACCATCTCACATATGGCTATAGAAATGCGACATTCTGTGAGTTCATGGGGAATCTGTCTGTTTATGGTCAGGTAACCGTGTGATTTAGCATTCAATTATTACCATCTCATATGGCTATAAGTCGACATTCCTGACAGTTACTTGGGAATCTGTCCATGTTTGTCATTCGTAGTAATGTGATTTCACATTGCTTAGTGCAGTTTACCTTCGCGAATTGAGTTGGTGAGATCCGTCATGTTGGTCTTCGATAAAAATGTGATTTCACATTCAATATATTCTGATTACCTTCATAGCCAATTCAGTTGGTGAATCCGTCATGTCGGTCATTCAATGATACATTTCGTCAATTTACTTTTATGCGATAATTTGGCTTATGGTTCATGCATGCACACATGCATATGTGTAACATTCGAATAACAATAATTCAAATCGATATATGCATATACATATGTATTTTTTCACAAATAAAACTCATAATCGATTATAAACACATTACGTCTTCATGTCATTTATAACAATAAACATTTCGAATAACAATAATTCAAATCGATATATATATATATATATCTCCTGAATAGCATTCATAACTTATCATAATCACACTCATCTTCATATCATTTTATTACCTTTTACGGTTATATGATAATAATCATCTCAACTTAACCACATTATGTGTTCATGACATATTGCCCTTCATATTCGTATTCATGTTTCAGTTCGTTTTCATTTTCCATATCACATTCATGTTTCATGAACACAT
Source organism: Tetrastigma voinierianum (assembly GCA_016808115.1). Classification (NCBI taxonomy): domain Eukaryota; kingdom Viridiplantae; phylum Streptophyta; class Magnoliopsida; order Vitales; family Vitaceae; genus Tetrastigma; species Tetrastigma voinierianum. The sequence goes on from JAEQBH010007636.1 coordinate 67,174, forward strand.
TTATACATGTTGCATTTTCTATATTTTCCTTGTTTCATGCCTATTACACATGGCACTTCATATACTTGTAAAGTATGATATCTGAAATCATACCTCATTCATGTATTCTTATTCCTCCTATGAGTCTACTTTGCTTAGAAATTGGAATCATTCCAATCGGATCATCAAACTAAAGTTATGGCATTTTCATAAACTAGTCAATTCTTAGGTATTATTACACTTGGGACAGTTTGCAGCATGCTCATTTTCCAGTGTCTTGACTCATATTTGACACTTGTTCTTTGTACTCCTTGCAGTTAAAAGGTGCTAAGGGTTCTTCTCCAATTGAGATCACCCAAATCGAACACTAAAACTCAGAATTATGTCCTAAATAACTTGGGACTACTCTATGTTCAAAAAACGGGAGCAGAGAAATTTGAAGCTTGAACATGGCCCACTTTGAGGAATTTTGGGCCTCTAGAATCAGAGTACTGGGTACCTATTTCTGAATGTTTGGTTTCCTTGAAGTCTAGTTTAATTAGCCACTTGAATCATAAATCGGATAATAATTGAGCAATTTATGGCAAAAATACAGCTGAGTCAAATAGGCGGGAGTGTACCGCACACATTCCGCATATACGCGGTACGGGTTCGGTTACGGAGAAGTGTGCAGATTCACAGTTCTGGTGTACGGTACATGTCACGAAAAATCTCCCGAGAATGTGTGTTTTTAATTTTTCCATATGTTGATACCCAAATCAACCCAATACTCATAAACACGTCAAAATACTCTGAATTCATCTTGTAATCTCTTTTCTGCAATTATCTTTCAGCCACTCTTATAGACTCTATTGAACAAACATGCTTTCTATTCATCTCTTATACAAGGCCTAGAGGTTTTACTCAAGCCATCTTCAAGAAATCTGGGTTCTTGTCAAACCTAGAACAAGAACAAACATGTCATGCCTTACATAACATAGAACCCTGAGAAACATGTAATGGGACCTCACAGATCTTCTCATAACAAAACCACTAGAAAAACAAAGGGATTGTGATGATTTACATACAAGAACTCATTTAGGGTTAGGTTTCTCGCAACCCCGCAACCCACGAGCATGTATCCATACCACAATTCTATACAAAGTTTCATACCAAAAATCATAGAATCCAAACCTTTTTTATCTTGGCTTCTCTTCTCCTTCTCTTCCTCTTCCTCTTCTTATCTCTCTACGGTTTGTTCTCTTCTTCAAAATGAGACCAATTTTGGTCTTAATCCAATTTTAAGTTAAGGCCATGTTTGGCCTTTACATTTTTCAACACTTTTCTGATTTTTGCACTTAAGCCCTTCCTTTCTTTATTATTTTTATTCCATCTTTTCTCTAATTGCCTTGAATCCCATAACTCCTTCTATTTACATTTCATTTTCAAACATTTTAGACATTAACCCCTAGTCTTTCCCATTTATGACCACTAGGTCCTCAAGTGGTAAATTACATATTTACCCTTGGATTTATTATTAATTCCGGGTCTCTTGTTTTATTTCCCGAAAATTCATATTTAACTTATAATATACCCTAAACAAGTCCGAAAACTGCTAGGGTATGTTTCGGGATGTTGCATTATCCATATAAAGGCGAAGTACGAGCTGATATCTGCGAGAAGAGCGAGTGCGAGCAGTCGATCTACAATGCTAGTAAATGTGATCACGGATGGAAACTGAGACATCTAATCCATATAAAGGCGAGAAGTCGAGCGCTGATATCACGAGGAAGATGAAGTCACGAGAAGTCTAAGCTGGTGCTAGCAAATGTAATCTCTGAATGAAGTGCGGACATCGATCCATATAAAGGCGAGAATGCGAGGCATACGATGTCTGCGGAAGATGAAGTGCGAAGTCTAAGCTGGTGCTAGCAAATGTGATGCGGGGATGAGTTTAAACATCGATCCATATAAAGGCAAAGTCACGAGACACTTTATATCACGAGAGAAAGCGAGGAAGTACGAACATACGTCCCATTTAGCAAATGTGATGTGAGTAAAAGTCACGGACATGCGATCCATATGAGCGAGTCTTAGCGTCTAATCACGCTATGCTAGCAAATGTGTGATACATATGAAGTCGAGACATCGATCCATATAAGGCGATGCGAATGCACAGTATACGGCGAAGTCGAGCGTCACGATTTCTGGCGATGGCAAGGCAAAGTTAGAGGGGTATGCCTGATATGACATCCAGCGAAACATGATGAAGTCGAAAATGTCATAACAATGGCTCATTATCCTCGATAAGAAGCTGTCTGGAAAAATCGACTACACCTCAAGCGATCCTTAAAGATAAGAGATATGCCCCGATGCTTGACATCGCCAAAACATGATGAAATCCCGAAATTTCATAACAAGACTCCATCTCTCGATAGCAATTGTATGCAGCGAACAAATTCCTGATGATCGAGCGGATAAGGGTTGTGCCCAAGTACTTAGACATGTATGTCATCCAATGAGAGATGTGATGAAACCCCCGAATATCAAAATATGTCGACATCTCGTAAGAATCTTTCTACACAAGCAAACACATCAATGATCAGACGGATAGGGGTATGCCACTGTCACGGCATGTCGAGGTCCCGGTCTGAAATCTCTGCATCCCCGATAACAAAGGCAACCTCAGGTCATCAGGAGCCGCAACTAGAGATGGATCCCAAACGCTATGAGCATCTCTAGAAAAGCCACATAATAATGTCGGATATCAGCCAAGTCTCAAATACCTATCAAAGTAGATCTTTGTCGAAAAGAAAATATTAAATCAGCATGGTCTCGGGGTGGTCTTATGACCGCAGTTAGTAATGTATGGCTTAGGGTGATAAGGTAAAAGAAATGAAAAGAAGAGGAAACCTTAGGCTCAAACACCTAATGATCTACCCCATGCCTTCGTGTGTGGAATGCTACATGCATAAGAAGTCTCATGAGCCATGGACACAAGAACATCCAATGGAAGTGCTAATAATAATGATGTGATGCAAAAAGTGTAACATGTGGTGAGATAGGTAAGAGGAAAAGGATATAGAGTGAAACATCAAACTCGAAATCAATAAACATATGAGGATGATAAATGTGAAAATGAGAGGTATGAAGTCAAGAAGATAATTAACAATATGGAAAAAAAAAAGCGTGATGATATATGATAAATCTGCGAATCCTTTGCATAGGAAGACATGTCATCGACAAATTGGATGATGAATATTACACTGACTCGGAGCCCCTAGGAGAGGATCAGTCATCTCATATACCACTAATAAAATCTCAAAGTAAGCACATGATACTAGGATCTCGGGAAACCCGCATACGAACTCCCACAAGTAATACATACACTAAAAGACAATGATCCTCATAAATTCACATACGAACTCAAGGAATACTTATATTGAATACATATACATGTGCATTTATTTATATTTTCTTTTTTCTTTTTTCTCCATTTTTTTTCTTTTCTTTTTTTTTTTTCTTCCTTTTTGTTTTTTTTTTTTGTTTTTTTTCGCATAGACTAAATGAAACAATGAGAGACAAACCAATATGACAATAAATCAACATATCTCCAAGCGTGAAGGTACAATAAAACAACTCCAATGAAATGACATAAGCCTTTCAAACTAAAAGTCACTGAATAAATGTCGAGGGAATGAGTGAAGGGATGACATGACAAACCCCCATGCAGTAAAATGAATAGATCCTGCCAATCCTAAGTGAGAAAAATGAGATGAAACGAAGTCGAGATAGAAGAAAGTGGTGAAAACATAGAAACTATGAAGTAGATTGGATATAATGAAGTGAATGTGGTAAGGCAATGTAAGAATATGTCAATGTGCCTATGACTCAAAGATCCTAAACTAAGGCATCCACGGACAAAGGGCCCCTATCGTATGAAAGGCAAGTAGAGCATAGAAGAAAATAGGCCAAAATGCGAGTGTGAGGCTCAATGGGCTAGCAACGGTAAAAAAATGTGAGTAACAAGTGATAAGGTATATGGCTAACCGAAATGATGGCCACCCATCCTGCGACAAAGGTCTCAAACGTAAAAAATTTTCAGTTGATCCACATTGGTTGGCTCTGAGAATTGGTTTCCATCTAAGTCCATCAACCATGCGACTCCTACAGAATTCGACTCCCCAATAATGTAAGGTCAGCTCCATTTGGGTCCTAAACTTCCCTCTATGGTGGGTGACTAATCCTCTTAGGACTCGAAACCAAATCGCCTCGTCGTAGTGAATTACAGGCTTGACAGTTTTTGAAGCGCGAGGCCATCTTCCTTTAGTAAGCTAGAATATAGTCGTGACACTCGATCTCCTCTCATCAACAAGCTAAGTTGATCAGTAGGCCCCGAACCCTCGCCCTCCCGAAATCTGCTTTGCTCTGGAGCTACTCCTCAAGGATCCTATCTCTATCTCACTTGGGCAAAATAGCCTCCATGCCACTAAACTAGAGAGTAGGTGTGGCTCTGTAGAAGTGCGAGAAAGGAGTGAATCACCTTTATGTCACGAAAGAGCTTCTCAAACCAGTCTCGAGAAGTCTCAATCATCTTGCGCAAAATCCTCTTAATATTCTTATTCACGGCCTCTTGCTTGTTGTCTACAGCCTATCTGTGAGCAGATCTATGATGTTGGATGCCATATCCTGCGTAATAAAAGTGTCGACCTCACCCCTGAAGTACGCACCTACATCAGATGCTCGACTCGCGGGAACCCGTATCTGCGGATAATGGATCTAATAAAGAATTTGGCCACCACGGCGCATTTAACTTTGCATAAGAAGTGGCCTCCGCCCACTTCGTGAAATAATCAACAGCAACTATAATGATCTCATGACCACTAGAGACTTCGTGAAATCTTCCACGATAATATCTACTTTGAATGACGAGTGAGGTCAATCACGTACAACTACGATGGTAGGAATGTGTATGAGATCTCCATGCATCTAACACTTTCTGTACATCTCTGAACAAACTGACAATAATTTGTCTCCATGGTCAACCAAAATAGTCCAGTCCTCATAATCTTACGAGCCAACATATGTCCTCCATGCCCAGGGCTGCACAAACTTGACATAGACCTCTCTCATTGCCGTCAGTTGAATCATATCTAAGCTGTAATAACACACCATCAATTTATGCGCCTATATAGTGTCTCTCCATGTATCCGCAAGCGGGTGGCAGCGCACCGAAAGCTCTCTTATCCTTAGTCGTGTGGCCTCCAGGTATGTGCCGTATCTAAGCCGATAAATATTATGATACCGGAATGGAGACCATCATCAAACCTGACTCGTCAATTAAGCGACAATAAGCGGGAACGCTTCTAGTCTCTGACTAGCGGGCGAACTACCTGACCGAGGAGATGTCAATCATGGAAGCGAAGTAAAGAGCATCGGCGACGATTACATTACTCTAGGTAGGTGAGGTGTAGCTCGGAGAGTCGTCGAATCTCCCCTACTAGTAACTCACAAATAAAGCATGATATGGCTAAGCTTCACATATCTGGTCTTCGATCATACTGGATCTATCCCAATCACTGATTAGAATCACCGAATATCTCCGTCCTTCTAATCCAGAGGCTCGAGTGCGGTCTCTAGCCGAGGATATAGCTGCGCCTCATTATCTAGCGATGTTGTTTATGGGTACGGATAACGATCCATAAAGGCGAAACAGGCGATCTCGGGGATATGATCACCATGGAAGAAATCGATAGAACACCCATCCCATATCGAGAATGGATTCATTTTGCACCATCAAAGTACATGCGCCCGACTAGACACACTAGTCACCCCTACGATCTCCTCATCAGGAAAATCATCTGTCAATCACTCTACCTATCGATGCTTAGGAAGTGAGGCAAGTAATCTGCTAACACACTCCCTTTTATAGACTTTTGAGTGACATACTGAATACCAAACTCTGTCAAAAGTACAAGACATCTCATAAGTCTGCTCGTCAAAACTAGTTTGTCAAACATATATCTCAAAGGATCTAAACGAGAAACACAAGCTGCGGAATCTCTCTCGTACCAATGTCTCGATCGTAGAGTATGACGAAACTAAGAGAAGCGCTTCAATCGCCAATGTACCTCATCTCATACTCCAACATTCTCTTACTTAAATATGCCTTAAGCTCGCTCTACCGGAATCATCAAGCTAGGCTCTGAAACTGACAAATATAACAAGAGAGGTCGTCCAAGCATGGGAGGTACCTGTTTGTCTGTTTATGTATAGACTAAACCACTCAATTTTAATGCCTCTACTAGAGTCTTACAATTCCCCTATAGTGGACCAAAATTGGAACTAATTGTTTGAAAAGTAGAAAGTGGTTTTATGTTCTTGAAATTATAAAATGGGTTTAGTCTAAGACCTTTGCAAGTGCCAGGTCATACAAGTAGTAAAAATTTGGATGTAAGTCCAGATATCATTCCCTCGGAAGTTGTGAATTTTAAATCCAACTACCTAGCACTTTCGAATCCACACTATTTGCACCTCCTTGTAAATGTTTAAAAACTAGAATTAGATAAGATCATACTTATATTATATTTATCCTGACCAAAATTTGAATTAAAACAAAATAAATAAAGCGGAGTGAATCGGTCTGCTAGAAATTGACACTAATATGAAACTGTTGTGAAACAGTCAATTTCTGCATTATAATCCATTGATTTTCTCAATCCTAATTTTGGATATGGATTTGTCAAAGATGCCTAATAATGCAGCTTGGATTTCTCCACGATTCACTAATTAGAGGTCCCTGATTCTTTTAAAGACATGGATATAATCAGTTACCTATATTCAGAACACTCTTTATAAGATCTGGGTATTTTTCTTTTTCAATACTTCATACCCATTTCTTAAGACTATAGATTTCTTGCATCCCAAGTCTTGGTCATTGCAAAACCTCTACAAAATGGTTGATGACTCTTCCTTTAGATATGATGAATTTTTCTCTTTCCATGATTAGATCTCATCTAACACGGGATCAAGATCTTTCCATCAGATTAAGGTGAAATCTCTGATTATTTAAATTGATGAATAATCCCCTTCAACTTCAACTGTGAGTGAAATAGAAATTTATCTAAGTGAACTCTCAGAGCTCAGTATTTCTTCAATTGTAGTCTAGCATACCCACAAATTGAATATTCAAAGCTCTCAAGAATATCCATCTTTGTGTCACTCAGAGGGCCTCTAGGAAATCAGAGTATGAAACAATCCTTGAAATGATACTTGATACTACTATTGGGAACAATCGAATTTAAGAACAACATCGATAAAATAAATCCCCGATTTAAATTACTTCTCTACAATAATACGAGGCAAGTGTAACTAATGATAAATCGAGTTAGTGGAAATTTTGTGCTCATGTGCATCCTGAAGCGACAATGGTGCATTGATCAAATACACTAGCAGTAGTTGCAATTATCTAATAAGAAACAAATTCCAGAATTGGTCTGGATTCCATTAGTTTCAGGCAGTAATTGAAGAAGAAAATGAAAGATTAAATCCAGCCTCAACATTCTGAACAAGTTACTAGTTCATATCAAGAAAAGAAAATAAAATAAAAGAAAAGAAAAGAAAAATCTACTCTAAAATTATACAATTGAGTCTTCTTCAATCCCCCAAAGATCTAGGTTCCGGAAGAGCTACCTCTTCTTGGCCTTAGCGCTATTTATACATTTCGACAATTGGGCACGATTACAGGCTTCGGGTGGATTTCACGATTTTAATGTGACTTGTTGTTGATTCGCGACATTAGAAGCACATCGCCCAGCTTGTTAGGTCTGTCGTGTCCTTTGGAAGCTTGTCGCAACATTCTTTTGCCTTGTTTTTGCAATATTGAGTCGCGACCTGATGTCCTCTATCACGACATTGTTCTTTGCAGTTTTCTTCAGTTGGTTGTCGCGACATGAATTCATTGTCGTGACTACCCCTTGACTCTTTTTTTGTGTCATGTGTGTCACGACTTGGAAATTATGTTGTTTGCTTTTACTTAGCAATTTTCCTGAGAATCATCATGTTGCAATCGCGACTTGAATTGCTGCGTCATGACCATGTTTAGTTTCCAGTAGTGATGACTCGTATTGCGACCATTATTTCCAAGTATTTGTGTCGCGACCACAATTCCATGTTGTGACCTGGCTTTTTCTTCCTTTGTTGAATTATGTGTCGCGACCAAGTTTCTTTGTCGCAACACCATTTCTGTTGCTATCCCCTTTGATTCTCGTCGCGACAACTTTTTCTAGTCTCTAGGAATTAAGCGTGTCGCAACCACAATTTCATCTCATGACATTTGTCTTTCCTTTTCTTTTGAATTCTATGTCGCTATAACTTTTTCGTATTTGCAACACCATTTTACGTTGTAAGCGATTTGATCTTGGTCACAACCTCCCAGCATGTTGCGACATCATTTCTTGTTTTCTTCATACGAGTTACGACTCCAATTGTTGATATGTTTATTTTCTTGTCAGCGACATGAAATTAGGTGTAGCCCAAAGTCATTTCTTTCTTCTTGAAATTTACGTCGCGACTTCAAAATAACCATGACGTTCTTTCTTCTAATCTTGTCGCTGACCTCATTTTTTTAGTCTGGCAGTTTCTACTCAATTCAGCTTTTTTTTCTGGTCGCGACCTAGAAAGTGTGTCGCGAGTAAGTGATGGTCCTTCTTACCTTGCTCTGGTCCTAGTTGCTTAAACTTAGTCACAGCATGTTTTAACTGCTCAGCTTGTTTTAATGTCGCGACATGAAATCCTTGTCGCGACCTCGGTAGTGTCTGCTGGCTTATATTTTTGTCATAGCGTCAATTTTACGATAGAAACCTTGTTGACTCATCGGAGCCATCCATTCCTAAATCGCGACCTTAATTATCTATTGAGACTGAGTTGTCTTCTTTTTGATGTCGTGACCTCGATTCTCTGTTCTTGATCATTTGTGCCCGATCTTAAATTTTTCTCTCTCATGTTGACACAAGGATGTCGTGACACATGAAGTTTGTCTTACAAAGTTGTCGCGACATTATCAATCGGTCGTGACTTAAAAACGTTGGTGATGAATTCATATCGCGACCTCAACTATACATGCCGACCTAGGCTAGCTGGCCATTTATTTCGTTTTCTTCTAGATTCTTGCTAAAATTTCGACTTCTTACATAAATGCGAAATAAATTTGGTAAAATCTCCACATTTCATAAGAATAAGTAATTACATTGTAACAACTAATCGGAAAAATGGATTAAAAATCAATGAGTTTTTACTCGTCAATTCCCCCGAACTTAAATTTTCTTGTCCCAATATTGAAAGAAAAGAAAAGATTTGTTTGTCCTCGAGCAATTAAACTTTATTTTTAAGGACATTTTTACATTCTAACTCTGATCTTTTGATTCACAATTGACTTGAAACCAGTAGGTTGCGAGTATTATTTCAGAAACTTCAATTTTCAACTAAGAAAAGGAATGGTTTCAACCTCTATCCTGGAAATAGGCGATGAATCTATCTTTGTAAACAGCATAGTCGATAAATCTGTTTTGTTCGGTATGTGTTGAGTCTTCTTCCTTTTCTCCTTGTTAGATTGAGTTAATCTTACAGGATTCTTCTTGAAAGATTAGTCGAAGTCCAGCCGAACTGTTTTTCATATTGATCTCCACTAATGTAAGCAAATTCCAACCTTGATATCAATGAGGTCTCTTTTGGCTTGTAATGTTAGGCTTGGGTAGTGGGTAGACAATTGGAAAGTTTAGCAAATTACCAATTCCTTATTCAATTCTACTTAATAGCCTTCCTCTTTCATCCTTTCTTTCTTACTAATGTGAACTTTAATAACTCCCCCAGACTTGGCTTTTGTGCATCATCTTGAATCTTGTGGCCTTTTTTATTGCCACCTTCATATTTATCAGCCCAGTTCCCTTTTCTGGCATTATTTTTGTTCTTCTTCTCTTGTCTAAGTTTTAGGAATGGTGCGATGTTTGTCCTTTTTAGGCTTTCTATCCCTCTTAGGGAACTTTGGGTTAGCAACTCCATACCGATTGGCATAAGGGTACTAGGTGTTGAAACACCCCAATGAACTTAATTGTTCAAGAGAGATAGGCCACAAGACATAACTTATTCCCTTTTAATTGATTTCTTTTTCTCCCTCTCTAATCTTTCAATTGATTTTTCCTCATCCTTCCTTGCAATCCAAGAGAAATATATATTCCCCCAAACTTGTTCCCTTCTGCATATTACAGTTCTTGTCTTGAAAACTGGGTAATTTAGGGCTCTTTCTTTGTAGATTAGCTCAGGGAGTGATCTTGGTTTGGTATTGTGTGTTGAAATTAGGCATCTTAGCTCAAAGCATGGAACTAGAGTGTATGCATTTGCATATAATGAGGGTAAACAGAAAGATTAAACTTCCCGGAGATGGCCTCTATCGTTTCTTGTCAATTGTTTTGCACAGGATTTCGCCTTGATGATAATCTAACAAGTTCTAGGACCTTGTACCCTTGTGTGAATCAACTGAGATGTCCCTAATCTTTTCAATTGTTAAGGACTTCTTGAATCATGTGTGATGTTTTCTAGGATTTATACTGGCTTCGACTATTTACACATAGATTGAGAGTCTAAATCTATTCTTTCAATTGTTTATCTTTTCCTAATTCTATAATTTTAACTTGATTTAAACTAAAACTGCAACTTCTTACTTCAGTTCAATGAAACCTACTCCCATTTCTGTCACAATGTTCTTGGTTTGTCGATTGGTTGTTATTGCCATTTACCATTAAAAGCTTTAATAAAATAATCATTCCTTTGAGACCGAAACAAAGAATGACACAATCAACGAGTTCACTGTCGAATCAATGCATCAAAAGCAGTTCACATTTCCTCAAACTCATTGACCACCCGATCCCGGTGCGCGGTTCAACAACATACATGTTCTAATTGCAACATTATTGAGAGCAACAAACCAAATTGTCAAATCAGAAAAAGAAAAAATCACAAGACACTTCCAATGAACTATACTGGGCTTTTATTAATGTTGAAGACATAATACAATTAGAGAAGGGGAAGAGAAAAGAATTTTTGAGAATTCACTTTCTTCTCTTATAGGATTTGGTAGGTATGATATTTGGAGGATCAATGTCAAAGCTTTCCAAACAGGGAGGAAATTTTGGGAATGTGATATCTGGTTTTTTTTTTTTTTGTCAGTGGGTTCTTCCCTTCCAGAGGTGCATATATCATTTGTAAACTCCACCAGACTGATCAAACGATCTTGATTCTAACCCACTTTATTCATTGTGCTCTCCAACTCAAAAATACAACCCAGCATGTTTGACAAATTAGTGTTTATCATATCCAAGCTCTCATGCCAAATTTTCCTCTATAGACATCATTGTCCTCCAACTCCTTATCTCTTTCCTTCATCAGCCTACCAAACTCCTTGAATTGCTCTTTGTAGAGATACTTGAAGGCTTCTATCTTTTTTAACATGTTGCCTTCCATTTCAGCTTCTCTTTTTCTCAGAATTGTTAGTAATTCTGCATCTCTGTTGAATTGATTAATGTAGAAGGCTTTAAAGCTGGCCTTCATCTTTTCTTGCAGTTCTTTCTCCCTTCTGTCTATTTCTTCTTTCCATTATTCTTCTTTCTACTTCAAATTTGCTCCATTCTTTGATTCTTTCTTTTAAATCGAACACAGAATTCTTCTCTTATTTGCTACTATCTCTCCCATTTCTTCTCTCTTTCTTCCATTTCTTTCTTTATTGATATTAACACCTCCATTATTTTAGCATTTCCTTCATTTCTTTTAGAGCTCTCTGCAGGCTCAGGAAAATTGTTCCTCATATCAAGGTATGAGTGACTTAGTGGGCTCATTACACCTTTGCATATCCTCTCTTTTCTTATATTTGGAGCTTTTCTGAAATTTTCAATTTCCATGTTGTCATTCTCCTCTATAGGTTTTGCTTCCACCTCTAATATCCCCTTCTGCTTTTTATTCCTTAGCCCTCTTGTTACCCCTATAAGGGTTAGAGGTGAAACCACTGAGCATGCTTCTTCTTCTTCCCGAATCCACTTCCTCGACCCAGATGCATAATCTGGTGATGGTTGCTGGGTGGGGAATTAGCCCTCTTTTGTTGCTCAGATGATAGCCCCTGATGGAGCCTTTAATCAGACTTCCCATATTAATTTTATACCCCTTCAAGATTGCATATAAAATTATGGCTTCCTGTTCCCTGACAGAGCATAAGTGTTTAGTTGGGATTACCACTGATGCAAGGAAATAGAACCAAACCTTTGCCTCCTCTGTGAGAGATCCTCTATTGATGGCCTGGTGTGGGTTCCTGCCGTTGCTTCCACTTTCCCGCACATCATTTGTTAACGGGTTATTAATCTTCTCATAGTCTGGTTTTCAACCGCTCTTGAATTTCGAGCCATGTTTGAGTTCATGGCGAAATACTTCGTGAATTCTCTTGTACCCAAAAAGAGACCCCAGACCCCTCGTACATACATGAGTCATCTTCATCTCCACCATGTTTGAGTAAAATTCTCTTGCCGAACAAACGAAACGAAACCTTGTGCTTTCATACATAGGTCCTCCTTGTATCCTGCAGTTCTGTTTCTTCATTGTCCTCACTTGATCTGTCTTTTTGCTTTCCTTTCTTCCTCGATGGTTCTCCCGCTCGAAATTTGTGGGCTTACGGTTTCTTCAATCATGACTATCCCAAGTTGAGGTTCCAGGTGAACCACTTTCTCCCCATGAGCGTATTCATTCATTATCTCATTAAGATTCGGAACAAGGCTCTGGTTTTCTTCCATGAGTGAGAATTTGGAGTTTAGCTTTTTAGGAAACTGGATCTAGGGTTTTGGTATTCGAAGAGAGAAAGATAATGGAAAGTTGGGTGAGGATGCAACTGGAATGAAGTCTTGGAAGAAAGATGTCTGTTCAGCTTCAACTTTTTCCTATTGATGGGCTCAATGATATCATTGTTTAAATGAGTGTCACAACATTTAAGTCTAAGAATCACAACACTAATTGTTAGCAATAAGTATTTCTTTTAATGTTGCGATGCCTCAGACAGAACGTTTAAAACCTACAATTACGCCAGTTTAAACAATCAGGGTGAAGTGACCTACTTAGGTTTGTCGCGACTAGAAATAGTCTTGACAAATAAAATTGATGTCACGACAAACCTTTCTCTTTCTTCATTCATTCCTGGTCGCGACATAATTTCTATTGTCGCGACCACATTCCACACCGATCATTTGGTTCACACATTTTGTTGCGACCCAAAAATAAATGTTGCAACCTTAGTTTGTTCTTGACAATAAGGCTTGTGTTGCAACAGGAAATTTTCTTAGTTCTTATGTTATCAGTTCAAAACCTTGTTGCGACCTAGAAAATCTCCAGGTCTCTATAAACAATGTTTTATTCTATTTCACCCAACTTCTAGTCTCCTTTGATTGACTCAGATAATTCTCCCCGGGCACACTTGTAAAAACATGTATAACATTCAAGAAACCCAATTCAAACAAAAAGAAGTTCATCATTCAAATGTTCAACAAAGCAACTCATCAAACCATAAGATTCAATATTGAATTGAAAATCTAATTCCCTCAAAATTCAATTATGCATTCTTTGAAAAAAAAATTAATGCTAATCATAGAGTATTATACTTCCCCTTGTGTTCTTGTGTGCATACTGGAAGCATTAAGTGAAGAATCTATTTACCTTTGTACTCCCAGCATTTGCGAAAACACTCAAAATTTTAAGCAGTAGAACAACACCTGAAGTCTAACTAAAAACTTAAAATTTTATACACATTAATTGACTATAAAACATAAAATAAAATATTGTATAGATTGCCTCTCACAAAATTTGCTTTCGATTTTAGTCCTTATTGGACTTATTGCTATCATTCTCTTGTCTCAGTAAATTCTTGCTTCGATTACTTAGAATGTTTCAATTATCTTCCCTCGAGGTAATGCTTTAATCGACCATTCACTTTGAATTCTTCTCAGTATTAGTTTTCAATGTCAACGCTCCCGAGTTGTACTTGCCTCTATTGTATAGGGACCACTCCATTTTGATCTCAGTTTTCCTGGAAGGCGGTTTTAGTGCGGGTTGAACAACGAGACTGATCTCACACTTTGAAATTCCCTCTTGAAATTTTACGATCATGTCGTTTCTTTGTTTATCTTTGTAAATTACGGCATTATCATAAGTTTCGTTTTCTCAACTCTTCCAATTCATTGGTTGGAATTAATCTTTCTTCCTTATGACCTTAAAATCAAAATTCAATTTCTTGATGGCCCACATAGCCTTGCACTCGATTGAAGGAAGGTATTAAGGTTTACCAAAAACAGTCGTATGGGGACATACGATGGGAGTTTATATGCGGTTACGCGTAAGCCCACAATGCATCATCAAGCTTTAGAGACCAATCCCTTCTGGTAGAGCTTACAGTCTTTTCAAGAATTTCTTGATCTCCTAATGGAAATTCGGCTTGCCCATTTGTTTGAGGATGGTAAGCGAACTCATTATGTATTTGATTCCATATCTGCTCATGAGTTTTCTCAAACACCTTATTTACCAAAATAGCTCCCTCCATCATATGATAGTTACGGGTGTCATCTTAGCAAAATATTTCTGTAAGAATCCCACAAGCGTATTAAGTCATTTTTAAGGACAAGTTGTTGCTTCCACCCATTTAGATACATAGTTCATAGCTAGGGTATGCAGTTCCCAGTGAAGATGAAAATGGTCCCATGAAATATATTCCCCATACATCAAAAGGCTGCACCATCAAAGATACCTTGCGGGGGCATTTCGTGCTCTTGCTCAGATACTTCCCATTCTCTGGCATTGATCACAAAGTTTCACCCATGCAAAACAGTCTTTGAATATGGTAGGCCAATAAAACCCTGATTGGAGAATTTTATAGGCAGTTTTGTCTCCTACAAAATGTCCTCCATATGGTGATGCTTGACACTCATATAAGATCTTGCCTTGTTCACTTTCTCGCGCACACCTCCTGATTATCATATCATCTCCTCTTTTGAATAAAAGTGGATCATCCCATATATAAAACTTGCTGTCAGTCCTTAACTTCTTTCTATGCTGGTAGCTGAATTCTAGTAGCATTACTCCACGAGCTAGAAAATTGACAATGTCAGCATACCAGGGTGATTGGAATGACAACTGGAATAACTGTTCATCTGGAAAATTTTCTGCTAATTATATTACCTCTTGTTTTATAGTAGTCTTTTTAATTCTTGACAAGTGATCAACTATCACATTATCACTGACCCTTCACATCTTTGATCTACAGATCAAATTCTGCCCGCTCACTTGACACCCATCTAATCGGTCTTAAGCTTAGCTTCTTTCTTTGCCATCAAATATTTAGTACTGACATGATCGTATGGATGATGACATGGGATCCCGATATATAGGGCTTGAATTTTTTCACATGCAAATACCATGGCTGACATCTAACTATTAGTTGAGTGGTTCTCTTGAGCTTCATTGAAGGTTTTGTTGGCATAGTATATGGCCCTAAACATCTTGTCAGTTTTCTGTCCCAATACAATTCCCATTGCATAATCACTGGCATCACACATAATCTCAAATTCCTTAGTCTAGTCTGGTTTGGCCATGATGGGAGCTTCAACTAGTCTGGATTTGATCTCTTCAAATGAAGATTGGTAGGACTCATCAAAATTAAACTTGGCATCTTTTTCCAATAATCTACACAATGGTTTTGCAATTTTGAGAAGTCTCTGATAAATCTTCTATGGAAACCAGCATGTCCCAAGAAACTTCTTATTCCCTTGACTGTTGTAGGTGGAAAAATAGTCTTTATGATGGAAACTTTTGCTTGGTCCACTTTCGATACTAACTGCGAAATTCTAACGAGGACAATGCCTTACATTCTTAGTAAAATGGCATTTTTCCCAAGTCAACTAAATTCTTGTCTGACACTGTAGTCTTGTCACAATTTTAGGCAATGTTCAAAACTAGATCTATAAAGCTAGTGGTATCCATGAATATCTCCATAACCTCCTCTGCCCGAATCTGAGAACATAGACATCATGCATCTTTTAAATGTAGCAGGAGTATTGCATAACTCAAATGGCATTCTTCTAAAAGAAAAGTACCATAAGGGCATGTGAAAGTGGTTTTCTCCTGGTCCTCGGGTGCAATAGCAATTTGGTTATATCGGAGATATCCGTCCACGAGAAAAGCAATGGGATGTCCTGTAGCCTTTCGACATATGATCAATGAAAGGCAGGGGATAATGATCTTTCCTGGTTGAAGCATTCAATTTTCTGTAATCTATACACACCCTCCATCATGTCATAGTTCTTGTAGGAATAAGTTCACTCCTTTCATTTCTAATCACAGTGAATCCACCCTTCTTAGGAACCATGGTAAGGCTCACCCCAAAACTACTCGATATCCCACATAAATGAAGCCTGCATTTAACCATTTCAGCATTTCCTTCCTTACAAGCATCTTTCATTACTAGATTAGAGTCTCCTTTAGTGTTCAATTGGAAGTCTTTGCATTTATCTTCTAGCGAATTTTGTGCATGCAAATAGGGCCCGATACCCTTGAGATCTTGATTGACCCGAGCAATTATTTCCTTGTATTTCCTTAAGGTCTTTGCGGTTTACGTTCTTCATTCTTAAGTCGATGCAGCGGATATAATCAGTTTTTGTCTTTTACGATTGAAAGCATATTTCAGATGACTAGGCAATTCTTTCAATATCAACCCTTCTGCACTGGTTTCTTGCTCAGTTGCTTTCTTTTCACTGCTGCATGAATTTTCTGTATTTTTTTCATTCCAACTCAAGACTGTTTCTGTGTTTTGCAAACTGGAATGCAACAATTCATAGTCAACACTCTTAAGATACTGGAAATTCACCTCATTTTCATTGATAGAATCTTGAATATTTTAATCGAGTTTAGTTCTGAAGTTGGCCCAGACTAAAGTTTTCTCTGACCATACAATTTTCTTCATCGGCGATGGAAGCATGTCAAGCTTTTGTTGAGGTTGAAGTGCCTTTGCTTCATTTCCCACTCTCGGTCGACTCACCTTTCTTGACATCGTCGAGGCGCTCAATTGCTGAAAGGTCTTCCTAACAATAGAGGAACCTGTGTGTCTTCTTCCATTTTCATGACAACAAAATCAACAGGGAAAATGAATTTCACTACCTTGACCAGCACATCCTCAAGGACTCCTTCTGCTTGTGCCATTAACTTATCAGCCATTTACAATGTAATTGTTGTTGGAGTAAGTTCCCCCAAACTCAACCTTTGTACCATTGATAAGGGCATCAAGTTGATGCCGGCACTTGAGTCACATAAAGCTTTTTTGAATTCATATTTCCCAATTGTGCAGGGAATGGTAAAACTACCAGGGTCTTTCATCTTAGTTGGTAGGCTCTTCTGAATAACTGCATTGCATGTTACAGTTAGGCTCACCACTCCTTCATCAGCAATTTTCTTCTTTTGCTCAGTATATCCTTGAGGAATTTTGCATAGTTGGCATTTGGTGATAGCATCTACAAGGGAATGTTAATTTCTATCTTCTTGAAAATCTCCAAGAATTTAGAAAATTGTTCCTCCTTCTTTGCCTTTTGAAGTCTTTATGGGAAAGGAACTGCATGTGTGTAGGCTTGAACCTTCTCTTTCTGCTTTGGTTCACAGTTTTCCCCAGGTTATTCATTTTGCACTTTATTCTCAATTTCTACTGTCAACTCTGAACTGCTCTTTCTATTCTTTCTTCCAGTTTCTTCATCTTTTTCTTGCTCAGTCTTTTCTTTCATTTATGTTCTGTTGTTGCTCAATTCCTTGCCACTCCTTAGGTGGACTGCCATGCAGTCCCTTGGATTCTTCTGGGTGTCACTAGGGAAAGCATCCTTGTTCTTGTACACTTGAGTTGAGCGGTTGCATAACTGTGTTTCAAGTTCTTGAGTGAAGCATTAGTATTTGCTTGAAAAATTTGTGTGTTGGTTAAAGCGTCAGGCTTCGACAAATTTTTTGTTCATGGGGTTTAAGCGACTTTTGTTGTCCCCGTGAGCTAGCGACATTTGCTCCTCAAAGGACTGAGCCCTCTTTTGACCTTGATATTCATTTATGTTCTCTCCTTGTTGTTGTTGCTCTGTTGGAACCTTAGTGGATTATATCCTTGTTAAAAATCCTGCCCCTATCTGACCTGTGATGCTTCTCCACCATATGAGAGTTCTCACTTGGCCCCTGGTGATGGTGTGTAGTGTGTAGGCAAGTTAGGGTTAGGGTTGAAATGGTAGCTTCTCTGTTCATTCAAATGGTGGCCTCCTCGACTTGATAGGATCCTCATCAATTAGTCCCTCAGCACTTCTTAAGTTCCATCTCTTCCTTTGCTCCAGACCATGAGCATAGTGCATTCTCTTCTCTTGATTCCCTAACTTGTGCATTATTGCATCAAGTTTTGCTTCCATAGCAGTCATTTTATTGAGCTCAATGACTCCACTCCCCTTTGTTATGTTGTTGCTCCCTGAAGATTCAGATGGAGCTTTCATGTTGCATTTGGCTAAGTCTTCTATTAGCTGCTTTGCTTCCTTTGCACTTCTTCTCTTAAATGCCCATGTAATTGCATCTATGATGCCCTTAGAGTATCATTCAGGGTAGTAGGCATTATCCATTTGGGTCTTAGGGTCTATGCCATGCATAGACACCTTCACTTGACCTTTTGTACCATTCCCAAGCAGTATATAAGCTTTCATCCTCCCCCTGTTTGAACACAATGTTCTCCCTTCTTCTTTCTGTTGTAAGTGATGGGGGAAAAAATCTGCCTAGGTAAGACTCCACCAACTCTTCCCACGTATTAACTAAGCCATATGGCAATGATTCATACCATGTGGCGCAATATCTCTTAAGGAAAAGGGAAAGAGATATAGTTTGATCACCTCTGGTCTCACACCGTTTAGTTTTATTGTGTTGGCCATCCTGAGGAATCTCCCAATGTGCTCATTAGGATCTTGGTAGGGTGGCACAGTAAGTGTTTGTTGCACCATGGTGGTCCAGTGCTGATTTCTTGACGTTTCTTCTTGTTCAAGCGTCGGTATTTCTTTCTTACGCCATAATTATTGTTTCTACACCACTTTGTCCTTCCTTAAGTTTCAATGTTCTTCCATTTCAAGATTCAAGGGAAACAGATCTCGATTTGGATTCCTGCATTAAATAACTTCCCGAATGGAAACATATTGAGATCAATTGGTTAGTTGTATTAAAAATCATATTCTTTAAGCCTCCTAAAAGATCGCAGTTTATGTGCCCACCGCTCGTCAAAACTCCGCTTTTGTGAAAATGTCTAAATTAGTATTTTCTCTTTGTCGAATATTGATTTATTTAAATCCTTCACCCCGCAACGGCGCCTATAAAACTTGTTTGTCTCGTTTATGCATGTATTCAAACCACTCGATTTTAAATGCCACTTACCGAGTCTTACGCTCCCGTATAGCTGGACCCCAAAATTAGAGCTAATTGTTTGAAAAGTAGAAAGTGGTTTTAGTTCCAAACACCTACAAGTACGTGTCATACAAGTAGTAAAAATTTGGATGTAAGTCCAGATATCATTCTCTCATGGATTTACAAGAATTTTAAAATCAACTACCCTAACTACTCAAGATCCACACTATTTGCACCTCCTTGTAAATGTTTAAAACTAGAATTAAAGATAGATCACATACTTTTACATATTATATTTATCTAATTAAAAGAAAATTTGAATTAAAACAAAACAAAATAAACTCGGGACTAGATCAATCTCTCGCTTAGAAATTGACACTCAATATGAAACTACTGCGGAAATCCGGGCCAATTTCTACATTGTAACCATTGATTTTCTTAACCCGATTTTGATCTCGATTTGTCAAAGATGCCATTAACAAATTTTGATTTTACTTCGATTCACTAATTAGAGGTCCCTGCTTCTTTCAAAGACATGGATCTAATTAGTTACATGTATTCAAAACACTCTTTATAAGATCTGGGTATTTTTCTTTTTCAATACTTCATACCCATTTCTTAAGACTGCAGATTTCTTGCATCCCAAGTCTGGGTCATTGCAAATCCTATACAAAATGGTTGATGACTCTTCCTTTAGATCTGATGAATTTTTCTCTTTCCATGATTAGATCTCAACTAACACAAGATCAAGATCTTTCCATTAGATTAAGGTGAAATCTCTGATTATTTAAATTGATAAATAATCCCCTTCAACTTCAACTGTGAGTGAAATAGAAATTTATCTAAGTGAACTCTCAGAGCTCAATAGTTCTTCAATGGCAGTCTAGCATACCCACAAATTGAATGTTCAGCCTCGTGAATTTCCATCTCGTGTCACCGTGAGGGCCTCCCGAAATCAAAGTACTAATACCCTGAAAGGATATCGATACTACTATTGTGAACAATCAATTTAAGACAACATCAATCAAATAAAATCTCAATTTCAGTACTTCTCTCTAATATATGTAGAAAAGATCAGAACTAATGACAAATCCAAGTTAGTAAGTGGAAGCTGTATTCACTAAATCAGATCATAACGACAATGGAGCATCGATCAAATGCAATTCAAAGAATAGTTGCAATTATCCGATAAGAAATGAATTCCGTGACCGGGTCTCGATTCCATTAATTTCGTGCACTAGAGAAGAAAATGAAAAGATTAAATCCGGGCCAACATTCCGAATAAAGCCATCAGTTCGATCTCAAAATAAAATAAAAAAAAAAGAAAAATCTACTCTAAAATTATACAAATGAGTCTTCTTCAATCCCCCAAAGATATGGGTTCGGGAAGAGCTACCTCTTACTAATGCAAAAAACGCCTATTTATACATTTCCAGCAATTGGGACTGATTCCAAGGCTCCAAGTGGATTTCCTTAATTTTAATGGCCCAGCTTGCTGTTCAAGTCGCGACCTCAGGAGCCTGTCGCGACTTGTTAGGTCTGTCGTGTCCTCCTGAAGCTTGTCGCGACATTCTTTTCGCTCTGTTTTTGCAATATTGAATCGCAACCTCGATGTCCTCTATCACTATTACTGTTCTTGCGCTTTTCTTTCACCCGCTGTCGCGAGACACTCTCGTCGCGACTCACTCCCTCGAATTTCCTTGTTTTGGTCAAAGTGTGTGTCACACATGGAAATTCTTGCTCGCTTACTTAGCATTTTCCCGAGAATCATCATGTTGCGCCGCGACTTAATTCAGCCATATTGCGGACTGATGTTTAGTTGCCATTAGTGATGACTCGTGTTACGAGCACATTTTCTTATTTCCAGTATTTGTGTCGCGACCACGATTCCATGTTGCGACCTGGCTTTTTCTTCCTTTGCTGAATTATGTGTCGCGACCAAGTTTCTTTGTCACAACACCATTTCTGTTGCTAACCCCTTTGATTCTCGTCGCGACAACTTTTTCTGGTCTCTAAGTGTTTGTGTCGCAACCTGACTGTCCTTCCTTTTACTGAATTCTATGTCGCGACAACTTTTTCATGTTGCGACACCATTTCTGTTGTAAGCCAATTTGATCCTTGGTCACAACCTCCCTTTCATGTTGCGACATCATTTCGTTTTCGCTTCATGCAAGTTGCATCTAATTGCTGTGGGATTCAGTTTATTTTCTTGTCGTGACATGGAAATTAGGTCGCGACAAGGTCATTTCTTTTCTTACTGCAATTCCTGTTGCGACTTCAAAAGCATGTCGTGACCGTTCTTTCTTCCAATCTTGTTGCAACCTCTTTTTTTTTTTAATCACAACAGTTTCTACTCAATTCAGATTCTTTTTCTGGTCGCGACCTAGAAAGTGTGTCGCGACTGAGTGGTGGTCCTTCTTACCTTGTTCTTGTCATAGTTTCTCAAACTTAGTCACAACATGTTTTAACTGTTCAACTCGTTTTAATGTCGCGACATGAAATCCTTGTCGCGACCTCGATTGGTGTCTTCAACTTATATTTTTGTCACAACATCAATTTTTCTGATAGAGACCTTGTCAGCTCATCCAACCATCCATTCCTTATCGCAACCTTAATTATCTGTTGCGACCTGAGTTGTCTTCTTTCGGTGGTACCACCTAGATTCTCTGTCACGACGTCATTTGTGCAGTCTTAAATTTTTCTCTCTAGCGACTGATCACAAGGATGTCGTGACACTTCAAGCATTTATTCCATGAAAGTGTCGCAACATTATCAATCAGTCGCGACTTAAAATCGTCAACCGATGAATTCCTTGTCGCGACTCAACCGTCCCGTCACGACCAAATGCCGCCATTTATCTCGTTTTCTTTTGGATTCTTACTGAAATTTCAGCTTCTTCTATTAAAATCTGCAAAATATAAATTTGGTAAAATCTCCACATTTCTGCATAAGAATAAGTAATTACATTATAACACTAATCAATAAAATAGATTAAAATCAATGAGTTTTTTACTCATCGGTACCAAAACATGAGGGGAAAGCAAATACTCTCTAATCCGCTCAAACGCCTGCTGGCACTGATCATCCTAAACCTTAGGTCAAGCTTTCTCTAAGCCCAAGAGCAGTACCACAAGTATCCGTCGGCCCATCAATAAACCCGCTAATATTGCAACCAACCCAAGAAACCCTGATCTTAGTCTCTGGCCTCGTGGTGAGACATGTCAAGGATAGCTCGACCCATCAGATCCGCCCCAATACCTCCTCACTAACCATAGCCTAAGAGCCCTCGTAAGTCACCCAAAGTGCACTCGGGATCCGCCTAGATCTAAAGCATCTAATCCTCTAGAAAAAGCGCTCCAGAGCTGCCCAGTGATCCGCCCTATCACTGACTTCAATCATATCATCCACATAGACCCAACATCCCTATGCATCATGTCATGAGTCGCTGTAGTAGCCGCCTGGAGCAGGTAGCACTCCACGCTTCAACCCAAATGGCATGACTATATAACAAGAGGTGCCCACTCGTTGATGAAAGATGTCTTTCTCTGCACTCGTGAGCCACTTCAATCTAATTATAACCGTGAGAATCCATCCATAAAAGACAACATCGCATACCCCCGCAAGATTTTATCAACCAACATGTCAATATGGGAGAGGAAATCATCCTCGGGCTAGCCTTTATTGAGAGATTTCTAAAGTCCACACAAACTCTTAAACTTGCCATCCTTTGGGAACAAAGACAACATTAGCGCCCACTGGGTATTGACCACCTGGAGCATAAACCAACACTAAGTTGCTAATCTCCTCCTTCACCAGAAACTCCATCGTGAGGGTGTAACGCCCCAATTTTTGCTTAACCGATCTAGCATGTGTCGCAAGCGGTAGATGATGCCGAACTATGGCGGTCGGCATGGCATGTCCTCACAAGGACCACGCAAAAACATCCAAGTATGATCCGAAAATCCTGAGCAACCATCCCTCTCATCTATGTAATAAAGCTGGTACCGATCCTCATCTCTCTAGGTTAGTTTGTTGTACCAAGGTCAACTGTCTCAAGGTCATCAAAATGAGGTGAAACTCGCCACGCAGCTATGATCAAGTCGACCGTAGCTATCATCAAAATCAAAGCCGCAAAGGCCCATCATCAATATCATGAATTGATAGGGTGAATAGTGTTATGCATCAATATCATCAATAAAAGAGACAGGTGAATACTCGAAAATGCTCAAATCCATAAATTAAAGCAGGCACATCATCTGAATCGAGACAACCCCGACAAACATCAACAAAAGAAAGTGGTGGGTCCACAAAGATCGACTCTCCCACAACATGTCCTAGAATATCGTGATATGCACATCAACAATAACATCATTCGTAATCGCATCATCATCTGGAGCAGGAGTAGCATCCTCATCATCTCTCAAAGCAAGCACATAAAAAATCACTAAGTGTAGAACTGCCCTGGCCGACTAATAACTATCCGAGTAGCCCTCATCATAATTCGTCGACGATAACCCCATCAATACCCCCATAATCGCCTATCTCATCGTAGCACATATGAGGCACACTAGACCAATCTGTGGGAAGGAGGAGCGATCAAGGTGGTAGAAGTGTCGAGCCCCACCACCCAACCGGTCGTGAAAAAGCCGATGCACCAACATACTAGATATCGGCAGAGGTCGGGTCAATCGATCCTTACTGAGATGCTATATTTGGCTCTAAAGCCCTCACAAAATAGTCACCAACCTCAAATTGTGCGATCGAAGAGGATAGTCACATGAAATGTGACGGTCGAGATCCTAATCTCTCGCGCAGCTGTGCCATGCATCGAAAAATCGCTCTCCACGTACAAATCCTAAACTAAAGGGTGGTTTGTGGTCCAAAACTGTGATAAATTCTCTACTGCCATGTTGACGACGCCCTAAACCCAAACCAGGCATGTACGACATGCTCCTCATCATGTCCAAAACGACCGTGCTGCTATGCTAATCAAGTGACATGGGTACTAAATCTCTGACAAAATCCCCCGGCTCCACGGTCTGTACCTCATCAAAAGCGAATCCAGTCATAAGAAAATCATCACCCCTATGGCTAATCTCCAATACCGTCTTAGAAGTCAAATGTGCCCCTCCTGTAGATGAAATAGTGATCACTTGACCATCATGAATGAACTTCACGTTCAAATAAAGGGAAGATGGGATCACAAAGACTATGAATCCATGGGCTACTTAACAAAGAAGTTAAAGGATACAAGGATCCTCAAAATCAAACCGAAACTGAAAAGATCGCCCAATCATCGCCCTCGAGTCAAGGTGCCCATCACCTCTACGAAGTACCGTCATAAGCCTCACCGCCTATGTAGATGGCCTCAAAATATGTGGGCCCATATCCCAGAGCAATCGGGCAGCTGGGCAAGTGAACATACTTCAGGCGCGCATCCATCAAGCCTAAGAGGACAGACATGGAACACGACGAAATCTAAACAACCAACCGATATATGCAAAGGTCGAGAGTGTGGTCCGAACCCCTCCGTGAGGTAAGTCATCCCCGAGAAAACAATGCAACCGGCTCGACAAACCTAAGGAGCATATGTATCGTGCCCTAGAGATGTGGTCATTTCAACTCGAATCCGGCTCAGAGCCCTAATCAAAGTCTCTCAATGGGTGGTAGAGAAAGTTAACAAACTCCAAATAGAGATACGAGCATGTGTACTTTGTAGCCACTTATTTTTGTTTTATTTTAAAGGGGAAAAACAAAATAAGAAAGAAAAACCCTAAATGTGACTCTTGATAAGAAAAGGCAAGTCTGGGAAAACCGAGTCTAGGTCCGGGGGTCAGGTTACTTATCGTGAAGGTACGATGAAGCTTAAGACCCCAAGCCCTAAAGTCGGGTCTCTACTAAACAAACTAAAGAAAATATGGTTTTTGACTAATCAACTAATGAATACCGAAGATACAATAACAATACAAAAGCATGCAAGACATATATAAATAAATAATCAAGCAAAGTCGATGAGAAAATGTGTACTGGATCTATGACGTTAAAAGTGCTACCAATTTTAAACAATGTTACAAGAATAACAAAAATACAAACTATTCACATTCAATTAAAAATTGGTTATAAATCATATGTCAAATTATTTATTAAAATGATACATGAAATGTTAGGCCCCACCCAAAATGCTCCTAATCATAGATATAGCGCATCATTAGACCTTACTCCTAGTCACTAGCTCGGTCGAAAAGAAAGCAAGGAGCAACAAGTCTCCAACTACAAACACAAAACCAAGAGACACAAAGTCGACCGAGACTAGAGGTTTGGAGATAAGGGGATACATGTGCACCCCACATAGACATGCGATAAGGAATCATGCAGGAGAAATGTAGTCATGCAACAAACAGTCATGTAAAGCGCAGGTACATCATCCATATCTACACATAACGGCGAGGGAGTATATGATGACATGGTGAGTATATACCAAACAATGAGAAACAAGGACATAACAAGATGAACGTAAGAATATTCAACCAATGAAGCTACAACCAATACTAATGATACAACAATCGACATATGAAAGATACACCGCCTAGTCAGTCCTCAATGTGTTATACACAAAAAGCACAAAAAGAAGTATCTATCAATCAACCAATCAAACTCCACATTTTTCCTAATTTGTATTCAAGATTGACCCTCATTGTCCCCGCAAGAGTAGCCAAGCCATTTTACTGACCCTCGCATTTTTGGCTATTGGCGCATTTCCCACTTAAAAAGGCGAGACTGTTATGAAGCCCGTAGTTTCAATATCGCTCTTGCACACCCAAGGCCGCCAAGCGCCTTATATCAGGCTCCTCTACCCGCCTTTGACACGTTTTAAACCCGCAGGCCCGGCTCTCGCTGGGCCAAAGCGGACAATATCTTATTGGGATATGGAGCTACCACCAGATTTTGTGGCCCATACAGTCGCGATAGGGGGTGTTGTGAAGCTCGTAGGCTTCCCACATCGCCTCCCACACACCCAAGACCGCCAAGCGCCTTATATCAGGAGGCCCTCTACCCGCTTTGACGTATTTTAAACCCGCGTGAGGCTCGCCTGCTAGGCCAGCGCATAATATCCGACGGGATATGGAGCTACCCGTATTTTGGTTTTTTATTTTTGAAAAACCATTTTTAGAAAATGGTTTGGAGTCGCCACTTATTTTTGTTTTATTTTAAAGGGCAAAAACAAAAAAAGAAAGAAAAACCGTAAATGTGACTCTTGATAAAAAAACCCAAATTCCCAAACACTAATCTCCATACTTTTGCTGACTTATTCATCGGAAATGACCTCTCCATCTTTATGTGCCAAAAATAGGTTCAACAAACAATTAATCCAACAACAAAGCCAACCAAGCAAGAATAAATCAACCACAATGAGGCAACAATTTTTACGTGAAAAACCCTCAAATAAAAAGGGTAAAAGACCATGGGACCCATAGGCCACTTAAACTTCCATTATTTCAACAATGACAATAATGGTTTACACAAAGTTCTTCTCTAACAAGAAATTTAGAGGCTCATAACAACCATACATCAAAAATATCATTCTTGGAACACCAAAACAACAAACATCAACCCAATGATGGATAAATTAAAAGAAAAGATGAAATATTTCACCAAAAGGAAGATCGTACAGTTACATTGTGGTGTGAGAGCTAACCAAAATCAAAATCGCACGAAACATGGAAGAGCACCTTGCAAGGAGTCACTATGTCAAATTTGAACCAAAACTGATATTATTTGACCTTCCATCTTACAAGAAATTCAAAACCCCAACCCCTGTTTTCTCACTCTCAATACTGCTTTCCCCCTCTGTTTTTCATTTTTGGCTACTGCCTCCGGACACTTCTCTCTTGTGATTTGCTTTTTCCCTTTTTTTTTTCAAAAAAAAAAAAATCAAACAATGGGCTTAGCCTATTGGTCCAGCCCACACAAAGGGGCAGACCCAACACAATTAGTATAGAAATCAAATCCTCTAACAAGTATTTTCATTTTCATTTTTCTCTTGCTTTAGTACATCATCAGTTCACCTCGGTCTTCTTCTATATTTATGTAAAGCACTAAGACCTTGCAAACAGGTTACTGTGAATAAAGAAACCGATTTGGAGTGAGTCCCTTCTCCATCAAGACCTAACCCAAACTTTAGATGGGGTTATCCCTTCTCCATCTGGTTAAAGAAAATTCCAAAGGGACAAAGAAAAAAATGCCAAAATTATGGAAAAGAAAAAGAGAAACTGGTTCGGGTGCTTTCCTTGTTCCCAGCAAACCTTCTTTTTCTTTTTAGTTTTTGAGAAATGATTCATCTCACCGCTACACTCCACCTTCATGAACTTCACAAAGCAAACCATCATCTCACTAATTATTCAGTGAGTTTGCTACTGATTCAATAAATTACTTTTAGTTTTAACAATATGTTTTGAAAAAGTATAAAGAATTCGATAAAATATATGAAATATTTTTTAATATAAAATAAAAAAATCATTTATTATATTGAAAAATCATGTATGTGGTGGTTTTTTAGATAAACATTCATTGATGATCCTTCAAAAAAACACTTTTAGGAAAATTATTTCAGTAAAAACTCATTTGACAGTAATTCAATATAAAATATTAAAAGAATTACTTGTGATGTTTACAATAAAAAAATTATACATGCTTCTTTTCAAAATACTTAATGAAAATAGTTTAATTTATTAGAAATACTTCAAGTAAAAACACATTTCCATGTAAAGAAATAGTTTCATCATCATTTTAGAGCATACTAATCCCCTCATGTGCCTTACAATCCTAAGGATTTGAGACATGCATTTTTCAAAGGTACCACCTTTTATATATTATTAGTTCCCATGAACAAGGTAATGAAGATAGAATTTTTTTTGAAAATATGAAAATTATTCATCACTAAAAAACAATTATCATATCAAAATTTTTTTTTTTTTTTAACCGTTACTGTAAAATTGTCATGTATTTCTTGACTTGTGAATACACCCCAATGATAGATAATTCTGCATAAAGCAAAATAGGGAACAAATGAAAAAGAAAAGAATGATGCTTATATTATAATGAAGTAAAGAATTACTACTTAGTGTGACCAACAACTCCTGCCCTCCATCACTTGCTCATATTCCTACTAAACTCTATTTTACATTATAAATACACGAAGAAGGGACTTGCAATTGCGAGCTACAAAGAGGGTTCAGAGGGCCAATGCCAACGATTTATTCAAGTCCTCCTTAATTACTTGTAAGTGCATTTATATTCAAAAAGTGCCTTAAAAAGACAAATTTTTTTTTTTTTTTTGGGAAAGAAAAAAACCCAAATTCCCAAACACTAATCTTATCATAATGAATCATTTAAAAAAAAAAAGCTATTTTATGTTATTTAACTTCAAACTAGTATAGGAAAACATGTCTAAAGGGCATTATGGGCCTATTTGTTTTATGTTTTTGAAAACGGTTCTTGAGAATAGTTTTTGAAAACACAAATAACACGATTTTTGGATCTGTTTGGTTCTTGTTTTTAAAATATGTTCTTAAGAACATTTTTTGAAAATACTGAAAACACCATTTTAGTGTTTTCTAAAAACTATTCTTATTATCCTTTTTTTTTTTTTTTTTGACAACTAAGCACTTTGTTTTTTTTTATATAGAAATAAAATACGAACAAATGACCCTACACATACGATTAGATAGAGACCCACAATAATCTTCAACTAATGTTAGCGCGCCTTAGGGAAATTAGACAACCAAATTTTGAATCCATAATACCAATACCTTTTTTGGCCAAACAATCAACAGTTCTATTTGCTTCTCTAAAGACATGTTTGCATTCATAGATGTTCATATCATAAGATAACTTCCAAGCATCCTCCATTAATAATATAATAGAACTAGGGATATTAATACTTTTATTATAGCAATCTATTAGAATCTTGGAGTCACCTTCAATCTCTAAATTTGAGTAACCACTCTTTTTGGCAGCTAAAATCTCATCTCTTAATGTTATTCATTCTATAACAATTATAGAGGACTTGCCTAAATGCCTGCATCCAGCCATCTTTATAATACCCTTTGAGTCTCTAATGACCCATCCTAAAGCACTAGTATTATTTATCCTCGAACCATCAAAATTTAACTTGAACCTATCATAGATAGGGGGAATCCAATGGATCCATTTTTCCATCATTCGAGCTCTTATATTCTTAAGTGATAATGGTCTATCAAATGATCTTGCAAATTTTGAAAAATTATAGTAGCTTTCTCAATGAAAGGGTTAAGTTGAATCCTTTTAAATACTACTTGATTTCTATGGTTTCAAATATTCCACATGATTATTGCAATCTTTTCCATTGGGTGATTAAACAATTTGCAATTCATTTTGTAGTTTTTATGAATCATTTCTAACCATGAAAGGAAGTGCCACTCATATAAGAGAGGTGTGGGACAATTGTATTTGATGTGTGTCCAAATACTTTAAGTAAAATGACAATCTTTGAAAATATGATTGATATTTTCGATGCTTTGATATCAAAGATGACGCCTATTTGGAAATTCAAATCCCCTGGCAACGAGAAAACTACAAGTAGGGAGAGCATCTCTAATTACTAGCCAAAGAATTTGTTACAATGTAGTAATTAAAATGTCCCCCACTAGGGCTAGAACCTAGGACTCCTCCCTTCCCTAGATGTCTTGCCTTAATTTAGCGTTTTCTTTGTTTTACATAACAAAAACTATGAGCCAGCGTGTTCTCATGCGAGAGCGTAAAGCAATTTTCAAAAACAAGAACCTAAGGGCATGTTTGTTATGTTTTGAAAACCTTCATGAAAATGCATTGTTGAAAACACACACAACAACATTTTCGTGTTTTCTAAAAACTGTTCTTGTTTTCTTAATTTAGTGTTCTCCGTGTTTTTCAAAACCAAAAAACTGGGAACTAAATGTGTTCTCCCTATTTTCCTTATTCTCTTGGTTTTGAAGCGAAAGCAATTTTCAAAGCAAAATTTAAGAGCATGTTTGGTTCTACTTTTGAAAACTATTCATAAAAACAGTTTTTTGAAAACTCGAGGCGTCATTTTGTGTTCTTTGAAAACTGGTTTATTAACGAGATTTAATGTTTTTTGTGTTTTTCATAACAAAAAAAACTATGAACCAAACGTGGTCTCTCTGTTGTCCTTGTTTACCTTGTTTTTTAGAACATAAAACAATTTTCAAAAACAGTAATCAAACAAACCCTTTGCCTTGATGCTTTTTGAAAACTATTGCTGTTCCCTAGATTTAGTGTTTTTTGTGACCACCGTGCAGTGAAGAGTAGTCGCACGGGAGCAATGGAGATATTCCCAGAAAGTGTGCGAAAACTTTGGGATGAATGGGAGCTACGGTCGATGGTGCTAGTAAGCCTCTTCCTGCAAATCGTCCTCACCATCTTCAGCAACCGCCGAAAGTTCACAGTGGCGATTTGGATCAGAATCCTGATTTGGTTGGCGTACTTGTCGGCAGACTGGGTGGCGACAGTATCCTTGGTACCCTCAGCCAATTAGGAATTCGGAAGGAAACATGATGATATGGATCAAATCATGCCCTCATGGCATTTTGGGCACCGTTTCTCCTCTTACACCTTGGGCCCAGGTCCTGATCCTGCTTACTCTTTAGAAGATAATGAATTGTGGTTAAGGCATTTAGCTTGGGCTGGTAGTCCGAGTTGGGGTGGCTACGTGTTTCTGAGGTCATGGACTATTGAGGCAGCCGCTCTCATTTCTGTCCATTCCAATGTTTGTGGCTGGAATTATCAAGTATGGAGAGAGGACCTGGGTTCTCAGGTCTGCAAGCAAGCAACACTTCGGATATGCATTGCTCCCAGTTCCTGATCCTGGACCTGATTATGCGGAATTCGTGAAGAAATATGATCCGGAAATATACAAAATGCGTAGAACCAAGAAAGAAACCATTGGTACTACAGAGGAACGTGGACTCCAACCTATTATTGACGGTGGCACTACATTAATTTTGGAAATAATTTATATTAATGAGGCTTACTTGTTATTCATGGAGCAATTGAGACATCTATATGCAGGCCTCATCTCAGCAGGATGACCAACAGAGGAGTGAGGGCATCATCAGGTATGTGTCATCAGAAGAGGCATTCAAAGTGGTAGAGGCGGAGCTTAGCTTCTTCTATGATGTGCTCTACACCAAGGCTGTTGTGGTTTATTCTCCGCTAGGCATTCTTCTCGAACTGTCAGCTTCTTGTCCATTATTTCTACCTTAGTGTGGCTTCTTCATCCGAGATGCATGGTTCTCAAGTATTGATCAACATTACCCACGTTCTCTTTGGAGCTATTTTTCTCGAGATTTACGCTATTGTGATGTTGTTTGTCCGACTGGAGCATTGTCTGGTTATGCAGCAGCAAGAAAGTATACCCTGCTGACTAATTGGATTCCACCGAGCCATTCGTCCTTTCCATCTGTCGGCAGTGGCAAGAGATGGTCTAGAAACATAGCACAGAACAACTTAATCGATTCTTGCCTCAGAGACAAAACCAAAGTTCGATCATGAGGTTATCAGCTTCTTTGACAGAACAAATTTTGGAGGAGAGGTACTGGTACATGACTTGGCAGAAAGTGGATGACATGGAGGCCCATCTACAGCTTCCTCCTCCGAGGATGACAAGCGATCGCAGGGATCTGAAGAAGCTACTCAAACATAGAGGTGATTATGTGATTACAAAAAAGGGGGATTCTATTAGTAGAAAACTTGGTTGGAGTGTAGTTGATGTAGAATTCGATCACAGCATCCTCCTTTGGCATATCGCTACCAATCTCTTTAGCTACTATGATGATGATGAAGACCCCTATCCTAAATCAGCAAGATGCAAAATAAGCAAATGCACGTCGGAATTATATGTTTGTATCTGCTAGTCATGTAATCCATCCATGCTGCCAAAGGGATAGGGAAGTTTGGGTTTCAGGACACTTGTTCTGAGGCTAAAGATTTTTCCAGCAAAGAAGGCAGTCCATATCTAACAGAAGAAGCTTGCAGATTATTGCTTGAAGTTGAAACAAAAATTGAGCCCAGCCAAGTGAAAGGAGATAAAAGCAAGTCGGTGTTATTTGAGGCATGTAGGCTTGTCAGGAAGTTGAAATCCTTGGAAATGGAGTTGGAAGAGAAATGGGAGATGATAAGTAGGGTGTGGATGGAGATGTTGTGCTATGCTGCTAGTCATTGTGGATGGGCTCCTTTTGCACAGCAGCTCCGGAGCAGAACTGCTCCTCATGTTTGCCTTCTTATGTCACACCTTGGCTTAAGTGAGCAATTTCAAATATTGGAAGGTGAAATTGTTCCAAAAGCAATACCTAATCTACCCACCACCATTGCACCTTACCCTTTATGGGAGGTGCAAGCCAACTGTCGCTACCGCTTGAAGAAACTCAAAGAAAGATATATCATGCCTGTTTTTTCTTTTCACATCTATTCATTTACAATACATACATACATACATATATATATATATATATATATATATATATATATATATATATATATATATATATATACCCAGTGATAAACATAAGAAAATTTTTTTAAGGATAGAAAAAAATATAATTCTTTTAAATTAAAATAAAATTATAAGGAGTAATTTTTCTAAGGAACCTCGGTATGAATAGAAAGAAAATTTCTTATTAATATAACTTTGTCGTCTCCACTAGCCTCCTCTCTTGATCGTAAAACAATGGAAAATCTAAGTCATCAGACATAGGATTTGAAGCATTGATTTCAAGTGGTAAGATTTTTCCCCTCGATCTTATTATAATGAATACAAAAAAGAAAAAAAGAAATATTATTTCCGTTCTTCCCTAAGGAGATGTTTTCTTGTTCATAGAAACTCAGAAAGCCTAGGATGTCAAATCTAAGGTTGAAGAAGTAATTCGAAAGGTAATATTTTTCTCCTTATTTATTTCTAGATTTATTTGGAGTAAATTCTTTAATTTTTCTTTAAATTTAGATCAACCTTGAGGAAAACAGGTTTAGATTACACTCTCTTTTGTTAAAAATAAAATAAAATAAGGATTATGATGTTGGACTAAATTGTTTTGAGAATGAGAATGAAAAAAAAAAACGAAGAAAGAAATGTGGTAATTGTAAACTTTGAGTTTGTGAATCAAACAAAAAAATAATAAGTAGAGGACCATTGTATAAAAAATAAATAAAAAAGTAGGTACCACAAAAAAAAAAAAAAAAAAAAAAACAGAATTAGAGATTATAGAGATGGAATCGTAATAAAGATTACTTAAATAGAGGTTGAAAAATAAAAAAGAATCTTAACATAATTTTAAGGGTGTAACTGAAAAGACAAAAAGGGGCAAGTAGTAAAAAGTTACAAAGGACTTGTTATGGTTAATATCATTATATATAAAAAAATTAGGCCTTAAAGTTTTCATAAAGTAATCCTAGGAAACCTATTTATAAAGCATGCCTAATAAATCTAGGTAATGATGGATGTTGAAAAGAAGAAATTCTAGATATTCCAATTAGTTTTCCAAAAGATAAGTAAATATTTGATGATAAATTCTTATAAAATAATAATGAACAAATATGATATGTTTAAAAGTTAAAGTTTTATAAATATGTATTGTAAGTATTTATGAATATATTTTGACAAGTAAATATTTACTAAGATTTAAGAATTTATTTAGATAATATTGTGATGTTTAAAATATATGAAAAGTTAAAGTTTTATAAATATATGTATTTAATAAGTATTTATGAATATATTTTTGACAAGTAGATATTTATGAAAAGGTTTTAAACTCATTAACTAAATTATAAATAGTTATGATGTTTAAAATATTATTAAGCAATAATATTGACATTATAAAATCGTTGATTTTCAAACCTATAATTTTAGGTGAATAATTAATGATGATAGTTCCTCCTTATTATGCTAGGGGGTGAAATTGTTCTTCGAGATTCTTCATATTAGTTTCTTCAAAATTCTTAAGTGTTTATTTTAGGTAATGGATATTGATATAGATTTTCTAAGAGAGAATTATTTGTTTTTACGCCATTTTTGTGATGAAAAGTTTTGAATTGAATTATATATGATCTTGATTTATGAAAAGTTTTGTTTTTTATTTATTTGATTATTCATGAATCAAACATTGATTTTGTATGAAAGTACATTTTAGAATTGTTTTGTTGCGATAAAAATGAGGACATATAATATTTGTGATTTGAACTTTTAAATGAAATATTTTGATTCTGCAGTTGGATTTTACCACAATTACTTGAGAATAATAGTTGACACTATTCAGCCCTTGTCAACGGTAATAATAATTGACCTTTACAATCCTTGATGGCGAATGTAATTGATTTGAACCCTAGCCTCAAGGGGTTTCAGTTAAAGATTACTAATACTAGTAGTATTTGACTTCGTCCACCTTAAAAGAAACAATTTATAGCTAGCCACCCATTTGAAAGTCCCACATGGCTGGGCACCATTTGAAAACTCCCACATGGTTGGGCACCATTTGATATTTGTTGACCAGAGGAAAATGTAGTTGATTTTGATATTGATAAGAAAATGTTATGTTCGAATTTGATATGAAATTGTTTGAATCATATTTTATATGAAATCAATTTGAAATGTATTTGAAAATGTTTTGATGGAAATTTTTTAATGTTTTACCACATTTGAATACAAAGGTTTTGTGAAAAATAAATCTCTTATTTGTTATACGATATGATTGGAAATCTTTTGATCTATGAAATTGTATTAGTATTTCTTATTGAGCTCAAAGCTCACTCTTATTCATTGATATATTTTTAGGTACCTTTAGTTTCCACAAGTGATAGCTAGGTTGGGGATTTTTCATTGTTAGGATTTTGATTTTGGAATCTGTTATGGACTTTGTTTAGTTAATAAGTTTATGTTCATTTGGATTTTTTTGTTTTTTAGAGTGGCTTGAAAGTGTATAGATAAATTATCTTGAACATTTATGTTAGATCATACATGAATGTTGAGAGATAGAAAATTTTTGTTAGTATGGAATTTTGGATGTGATAATTGATGATTTTAGAAAGTTGTGCATTACTCTGAACAGGTGTTATGTAATTGGCTCAATCCAGTTACAAGAACGAATAGGGTTTGAGGTGTAAATTGACAATCATGCTTCTAGAGTGAGTTTTGGGGCATGATAGAGTGGTATCAAAGCCGATCCCCGATCCCAATGTGGGGGTCTGTTTGGCCCCTTAAGGGGTGTTTGTTTGTTCTGTTTGGCCCCTTAAGGGGTGTTTGTTTGTTCGGTTTGGCCCGCAATCCCATAGGACACAACAAGGACGTTGTGTCTGCGTTGGGGGTGTTTGTCACATCCCACATTGGATAGGGGAGAAAGTTCCTGGCACTATATAAGTATAGGCTCC
Source organism: Tetrastigma voinierianum (assembly GCA_016808115.1). NCBI lineage: Eukaryota > Viridiplantae > Streptophyta > Magnoliopsida > Vitales > Vitaceae > Tetrastigma > Tetrastigma voinierianum. The sequence continues at coordinate 103,054 of JAEQBH010007636.1, forward strand.
TCTCAACCTAATAGACGTGTTTTAAAGCCGCAAGGGCTCCTTAGGCCTAAAGCGGACAATATCTACATGGTTGGATCGACTCGTTACAAATGGTATTAGAGCTCTAGATTATGATCTTGGTGGGACCTTGTTTAAGTTTGTCTATGGGGATAGTTGAGTGATATATTAGTTGATGGTTCATCTTCGTTTGTATATTCTTATCATTCTTTACAAGTCTAAGTTGGTTAGTTGGATTCTTCGTGACTACTAAACTTTCACTACACTCTTTTGCCTTAGTATTGTTTGTTGAATTAGAGGATATACTTTTACCAATATGAATTCTTATTTGATTTTACCACTTTTGTGGAGCATGTCATTATGGACAATATGGTGATTTAAAGTTGTCATATGATGGTTAATAATAAGAATATGTGAGTTGATTTAGTACTCCTCAACCTTTAAAATTTTGATGTAATTTTGAGGATTAATTATTTGCTTCCTACCTTTTTTTTTATTGACAAAACGATGAATTTCCATATTCTTAGTTATCTTGAAGGTTAGTTGAAGGAAAACATGTGAATAAATTGTTGTGCATAAAGCTTAGCCTTGCAAGATAGTTGTTTGCTTAGAAAGATTGTTAAGTCTTTTGGCCAATGTAATGAGTGATGAAAACAATTTGAAATTTGAAATGATCTAATAATTTTGAAGTTTCTTGGGATTTATTGATTACTACAAATAAATTATTGAGAGATCTCCAAGATCATCCTATATTTTCATGTTTACATAGAAAGGAGTTGAGTTTGATTGGTCTAATGACTATGAGGATAGCTTCCTAGAGTTGAAGAGAAAATCAGTAGTAAGTACTCTTTGATTATTTCATTGAATTCAAAAGGATTTGTTTCGCATCATGATGTCTTTCATTAGGATTTAGGTTGTGTTTTTATGCAGCATGGAAAAATCATGAGTTGTGCTTTTAGACATTGAAATCTTAAGATAAAAACTACCTTGTTATGATTTGAAGCTAAGTAAAGCGATTTTTTCACTTAAGAGTTGGAGGCATTTTTCTTTTAAGGTGAAATTTATGAGATATTAATAGATTATAAGATTTTGATATCCTTGTTTCTAAAAAGATTTTAAACAATTACTTAAGGATATTGATACGATTACTTAAGGATCATGACAACATTATTTAGTACTAATAAAGTAATGACGATCTTGTGGTTGATGCCTTAAGCAAGAAATTAATTGATTCATTGTAATTTATTAGAGGTTGTAACAAATGATTATTATATGTTTTGAGATGTTTAGAAGTTCATGTCATACCTTTGGATTTTAGAGTTTTTATGTTGAGCATCATAGTGCAACCAAACTTGTTGGGAGAATTAAGACCCTACAAGGAATTATCTGAAACTAGTTGAACTCTTGGAACAATTGATTGCGTTTAATCATATGATGAGATCTTGAAATTCAGGACTAGATTTAATGTCTAAAACAATGGAGACATAAAATTTTGAAGGAAGTTTATTACTTTAAGCTTACCATCCACCCTAAAATGATGCAAAAGTATAAATATTTAAGGTAGAATTTTGATGGTCATATATGCAGTATGGTATTACATTATTTACGACTATGGGTTTAGTATGTTTGTATATGGAGGTTTACATCAAAGAGTTAATAGAGTTTTGAAATTACTTTGTATTTATAAATGAGTGTGGAAACTTATTACCATGGATTTTGTGATAGGGTTACCAAGAACCTTAGTTGATGATAATGTTTCATTGTGATGGTTTGTTTATGAATAAAGTCTAATAATTTTCTAGCATACTAGCTTCTCGGTATTAAGGAGATTTTGAGAATGTATGAAATGTTCGATTCTATAGTATGTAATAAGAATTCTTATTTTATTTCTAGATTTTGACTTCGTCTAAAAAGAAAAAAAAAAATCTAAGTACTAAGTTAAGTTTTGATATTAGCTTTCATACTTAGGCTGATGACTAATTGAGGGAAGTAATTGCAAGTTGGAAATATTTATTGAGATTGTGTTTGGACTTGAAAAGTAATCGAGGATGTGTCTTTACCCTTTGGTTAAATTTCCTTGTAAAATAGTTAAGCTAGCGATGAGATGATAACTTTAGAGGTTTATGGTGGAAGTTTATGATACCCTATGTGTTATGATCATATTGGAGAAAAAAAATTAAGACTTGAACTTGTGTAATTGACTGCGAGAGGATAGCCACTGATTGAATAAATTTAGAAAAACCCAAAATACACATAAGAGTTATCTTGATAATCTCAAGCAATATTTAGTATTTAATTTGGTGATTATGTTATCTTAAGTTTACTTGTTGAGTTATAATGAATTTGGAAGAAAAAAACTAAATCATTGGTTTTATAGACCATAAATATTTATTAAAGTAGGTGTCTTGGGTATTAAGAAGTGGTCTTAGTTTGAAGTATATCTAAGTTCATAATGAGCTTTTACATTTGGCTTTGAGTAAATAAGTTCTTGATCATGGCCTCTTATTCTATGAAATAGGAACCTATTCAATTTTTGGATACTAAACTTATGAAAAGTATATGTTCAAATGAGAGATGTGATGGAAAGAAGAAAAGAATATTGCATGCAATTGTCAAGTTAGTAAAGCTCTAGTGGGACAACCATAATATTTGAGAGATATTTGGGAGTTAGAAAATTTGAAGAAAATAGCATTCAAAAAATTAGTTAAGGACTTACTTATATCGAATTTAGATGACTAAACTTACATTGGGGAGGGGGAGGGAGGAGTGTGATACCGTAATTTTTTGAGTAGAAAAAAATATAATTCTTTTAAATTAAAATAAGAATTATAGGAGTAATTCTCTTAAAAACCTAACTATAAATAAAAATATATTATTAAAACAACTTTTGTTGTTCTTTGCATAGCCTCCTTTCTTAATCGTAGAACAATGGAAAATCTAAGTCGTCTGACCTAGGATTTGAAGCATTGATTTCAAGATGTAAGATTTTTCCCTAGATCTTATTACAGTGAATGAAAAAAGGAAAAAATGAGATATTATTTTCATTATTTTCTAAGGAATTGTTTTCTTGTTTGTTGAAACTCGAAAAACCTAGCTAGGAAATCAATGCTAAGGTTGAAGAAGTAATTCGAAATGTTAGATTTTCTCCTTATTTATTTTCTAGATTTATTTGGAGTAAATTCTTTAATTTTCTTGAAGTTTAGATCAACCATGAGGAAATCGGATTTAGATTACATTCTCTTTTCTTAAAGCTAATAAAATAAATTGTAGTGTCGGATGAATTGTTTGAGAATGAGAATGAAAAAAATGTAGTGTCGTAAACTTTAATTTGTGAATCAAGGAAAATAAAGTAGAGAACCCTTGTACAAAAAATTAGAAGTAGGAATTGTAAGGAAATGGGCCGTATGCTGTGTGGCAAATAGGGTTTGAAAGTAAAAAGCGAATCTTAACATGATTTTGATTGGTGTGATTGAAAAAACAAAATGGACGAAATAATAGTTAGTGAGTTTATGTTCATTTGGATTTTCACTTATCGGAAGTGGTTTGAAAGTGTAGATAATTATTATGGGTGGGCAAAAAAACCTAAGAAATCGGGCGGCCGAAATACAAACTAAGAAACCCAAATTGAAAAATAGGTTAACCAATCGAGTGGATTCGTTTGGTTTTTATTTTACACAAATCTTAGTTTCGGTTAACAAAATAAAAAAACCACGGTTTCGGCTAACTAATCGAAAAATTATATATATAGGTTTCTCAATTTGCGTGAGTTGTGACTTTCTCACTTCTATCTGTATTTTACTTTCTATTTAAAACCAAACTTTGATCATTTTCCTCAAAACCAAAGCATATAGGTTGTAATTTCTTTGGATTAGTTTCTTTTTCTACTAAAGTTGTTAATTAAATTATCTAATCTCATGCATTTCATATATTATTTGTATATGTATTATAAATGCACACAAGTGCATACTTGCAAATGAATAGATGTATTCATTTTTTCTTTTATTTTATTTATTGTATTTATAATAGTATTATAATTTGAACTGTACAGAATTATGGAATTGTAAATTTATTTTAATTATAGTTAACCGGCGATATAGTTAGCGAACAAATGGTTAACCATATTAATTGTTAGGTTTTTGGTTTATATAAATAACAAACCAAAAACCAATAATCGGTTTTTATTTTGTGTCACGGTTCAGTTAACCGAACCATGTCCATCCCTAATAATTATCTTGAACTTTTATGTTTGATCATACATGAATGTTGAGAGTTTATAAATTTTTGTTAGTATGGAATTTTGGAGGTGAAAATCATGCCCCTAGGGATAAAGAGAAGAGTATTTTTCTCACCCAAAAATATTCTCACTACCACCTTACTTGTGCTAATCCTCACTTTTTCTTTTATTTATTTTTTGAGATTCCCCTAGATGATAGGATTGATGGAAGGTGAAGGAGCAATACCTATTTATAGGCAGAATACACAACGACCCAAGCTACATTTTCTGACTTTCAGTCGTCTACCAAAACAAAATGTCTCTTCCTCCTTTGTCAAATTTGGTGCATAATTACCCTTTTCTAATATTGTTTTATTTAAAGTATGTAACTAGAAATTAAAACTTCCACCATCCTTATTCTTCATCTGTTTTTTTTATAATTTAAGTGGGGTGGAATCTCCATATTGGAGGGCCCAACCCACCACTGCCTTGATAGAGAAGACCACCTTTCTTGATGATGAGGAAGTAAAGAGGCTCCAGGCTTTCTTAATGGGTCTAACTTAGCCATGCATGCAACTAATGTCTTAAAAATCAGATTGGATTGATCCATCGCCATTTTTTGACCGGTTCAATCAGATGGGCTATCTATTGGCCACTTTTTCGATATGGTTCCAGAAAAAGGGCCGTTTAATCTTTCTATTAAGCCTCTAGTCATCTTTTTGCCCCACCTATGTGGGACTCCAGCGTTACCAAGCGTCGACATAAGACCCATTAAATTAAACTATACATTTACTATTATCCAAAGTAGTGAAATATTGATAATATATAAATTAATATTAAATTGAATATTTACTTAAATAAATAAGAATTTATATAATAGTTCAATTTGCAATATATTTTACATTTAGGTATGAAATATTTTTTTAATACACTTCTTTTTAGATGGTAAACTATTTTGTAGGTTTGAATTGTGTAACCTCTTTCGTATATCTTTAGAAGCAGTATACCTTTTTCGAAGCGATTGGGTAGCTCTATCATGAATTAGAGTATGATGGCGGTATGAAATATTATTTTAATCATACTCATTTTAATTTTTAAGAATATTTTAAGTTTTAATAAATATAGATTATATATTATGATGTCATTGATTCAATTGTGATTAAACTATCGATTTGATTATTGAATCGTGAATTAATACTTTTCCAATTCAATTTGTCAATCCGATTTAAAAACATTGCATGAGAAGCTCATCTAGTATTCAACCGCTCAGTCGGGTCCACCTCTTGTATTTTATAAAATTATAAAATATCAAATTTTAATCTCAAACCAAATTAAATAATAATAATAAATCGTCTTGAATACCTATTCATACTTAAATTTTATATATTTTACTTAACAGGAAATTTAAGATATCCATACAGTTACATTTTTATTATAGTGATTTAATATGATAAAACTAAATGTAAAAAGACAAATCTTATCCAATCGACCTTAAAAACACATTAGAAAGAACATACATTGCACTTATTAGAGTTTGCACCTTTTATTTATTTAGTATAAATGTTGTTTTTAATTTAGCGCTTTAGTTATAATGTAGTAAATCGTTCCCATTAGGACTTGAAATGCGGGATCCCTTCTCCTATGTTCGTGCCTTTTGAAAGCGTTGAAGCGCTCTACCGCATGAATTAGACATGATGGAGTATATAAATATTATTAATAACAAAAACATAATTTTTTGAAGAGAAAAATAATTTTATTGATTCAAACTAACAATACATCGATATAAATATATAAATCAAAATTCTTGAAAATCATAAATGATGAAATAGCATCCAAGTTAATAGCATGATGAATCCGTTCAAATACTATACATTTGATAGTTGAGCATACATATTTGAAATTATCATTGTGACTAGAATATCTATGATTCTAGTTCTACAGCATATTAACGTCCATTAATTTGATTTCTTGTAATTAATCTACTTACTCGTTTGAATCACCCTCATATAAATAAGCATCACAACACAACGATGACAAACAAATGTCGCACCAAGACGAAAACAGCTAAACGCCGCACCAAAACAAACACAATCACATGCCATACCAGGACGACTACTAAAACATGAAAAAAAAAAACAAATGAAAACCAAGATCTTATGAAATAATCACTTTATTAATAAAGAAAATTATGGAAAAAGGTATAGAAGGGTGATTTAGGGCTAAGAATTGCCAAAAAATCACTCCTCCTTACTTAAAGGAATAGAGGCTAAAGGAAAAAAAAAAAATTGATAAAAAAAGAGGTTAGAGTTTTTTTACATAAAAAAATCTCCTAGACCATAGGTTATCCCTGACAAAAGTTTATAATTATTAACTAGGTAGTGGGTCTTGTGGAGCAAATCTCTAAACCCTAGCCTCTCTTTCTCTTCACTTTTTCTCTGTAAGCCTCTTTTCTTTAAGAAAAGATGGGTGATTTTTTATCATTCTTGCCTTGAAATCACCAATTTACACATTTTCCTCTTTTTCTCAATAAAGTGGTTCTTTCACACAATTCTAGGTTTTTATATTATTTTTTTCATGATTTAGTCGTCGCCTTGATGCGCATTTTATTGTCGTCGCCTTTGTGCATGTGTAGTTGTCATCGTCTTAGTGCAGTGGGTGTGTCATCTCAGTACAACGGTTTGGTTTTCGTTGACGTTTATTTGTGTTTTAGTGATTGAAGCAATTGAAGTATATACGATCGGGAAGACGAAAATCAAATCAGTGGTCGTCAATATCTTGTAGAACGAGTTCGTATTCTAGTCACAATGAAACTATCAAGTATGTAGACCGACTATCCAGGCTCATATGGGTTTTAGTCGTTTCATTATGCTATTAGCTTACTATAGATATTGTTTCATCCTTTGCGGTTTAACATTTTGATTATATATTTTATCAATATATTGCTAGTTAGAATCAATGAAGTTATGTTTTCTTAAAAAAAACATAATAGTGGGTCTTTTGATTTTTTTTAAACTAATTGAATTTGAATGAAAGTTGTCTATAGCTTAAATTATGGAAATTTCATTTATTTTTTTAAATATAATTTTATAATTATTAATTAGGTAGTGGGTCTTTTGATTTTTTTTTTTAAATTAATTGAATTTCAACGAAATTTCATTTAAAAAAGAAAAGAAAAAGTAGCAATAAAAAAATAAAGGAAGGAAGATGACAAGAGCCTGATTATTAAAATGGTGAAGCAAAGTTTTGTGAGTATGATGGTTTTTAAACCCACTACTTGATGGGCCTAGGGCCCAGCCCGCTTGGTCCAAGGTCCGCCTAGCCCATGATGTGAAGCGGCCCAAGCCCACCGATCATATTAAAACTGATAGGCACTACCTAGACAGGAAATCCGAAAGCCAGTCTGTGAAAGTCGAGGTGTCCTCGCCAGGCTGAATCTTGGGCGGCCGTCTAAAGTTCCAAGTCCCCAATGTTTGTCTTTCCACTTATAGCGAGTTTGTTATGGTAATGGATAAAGTGAAGCCTTAAAAGGTATTTATCCACGAATTTTCTAGTTCTCAAATCCCTTACTTTTGGGAAGATTAATCCTTGATAAGAAAGGATTAGTCTTCGATAAGGAATGAGAGATTTTGTCCCAAAGAAGAGGAGATTCTTCCCTAAGAAAAAAGGGGGAGGGATCCATGAACCACTTTCTATAAATAGGGAGGGTTTCCCACGATGAGAAGGTACTTGATTCATTTGTGCGTACTTTCGTCTCATCTCCCATACTTTTTGCTGACTTATTCATCGAAATGACCTTTCCCTCTTTATGTGCAAAAATAGGTTCAACAAACAATTAATCAAACCAACCAATGGCCAAGCGAGAATAAATCAACTACAATGAGGCAACAAATTTTACGTGGAAAATATATGAAGACGGCAAAATCACGTGGTGAGCCAAAAAAAAAGCATCAAAGCCATTTTTTGGCTCCAAAAGGGTTACTTTTGAGATTTGGCTAAGTTTTATTCAAAAAGCATCTCCAATGATGAGCATCAAGTTATCTATCACCAAATCTATTCAATTTTACCCTTTCTCTTCCTTAATAATTACATCATATACCCTTCATTCATTTATATCACTCCATACACTATAAAATTGATTTAAAAAAATAAATAAATATTTAGTGGAAATTTAAAATAAATATAAAGATTCACTTAAAAATAAAATGACCATAAATATTTAATTAATTCAATAAAAATAATATAAATATTTTGAATTAATAATTTCCAATAGTTGAATTTTTTGGGTTATAAATAATGATACTTTTAAAAATTTTGTGCTTTTATAAAAATAATGAGAAGTTATTTATTTTGTAACAGTAGAGGAAAGATCACTACCATGATTTGGTTGCAAATAGATTTATAAAAATATGTACGCCACAAATGAACATAATAATTAGAAGTTATTTATTTTTTCATTTATAATATTATAACATTTTATTTTTCCTTTATTCAAAGCGAGGGCTTTTCATTTATTCACGAAAAAAAGGGTGGGGAGAGAGATCGCGCAGGAAATTGGTTCCGGTGACGGCCGGGAGAAGAGATGGGCGCCGGCGGCGGGGAGAAGAGATCGCGGGCGGGGGGGTTCCGGCGCGGCGGGGGGAGAAGAGATCGCCGGCAGGTACCAACCGGTTGAACTCCTTGAATTCTTCCCTTTACGTAGTTCTGGTTTTTGGATTTCTCATGTCGAAATCGTTTCCATTTGTTTGGTATTTATAGAATTTTTGTTTCAATTAGGAGTTCAAAATTGGTTCCGCGGTGTTAGTCGTTTTTAGGTCAAGGGTTCTCGTAATTTTCATATCAAGCTGGATTTGGTTCATCAAAATTGTTTGTTGGGTGTAGTAATTTTGGCTCCCAAACGGTTATATTGAGGTAGAATGGGTTTTTAGACGAGTTTTGCGGATGAGCAGTGATCGACCATATACTTGCAATTTTGGCGATCCTTTGTTCCCATATAATTACAGCTCATGTTTTGGTATTCTTTAGACATCATTTTCGATTTTAACGGCCAAAAATAACTGGCTCCGGTTTAGTATTCTTTATGGATGCTCTTACTCTTTATTCATGGAGCAATTGAGACATCTATATGCAGACCTCATCCTCAGCTTGGATGACCAACATAAGAGTGAGGGCATCATCAGGTATGTGTCATCAGAAGAGGCATTCAAAGTGGTAGGCGGAGCTTAGCTTCTTGTATGATGTGCTCTACACCAAGGCTGTTGTGGTTTATTCTCCACTAGGCATTTTTCTCCACACTGTCAGCTTCTTGTCCATTATTTCTACCTTAGTGGCCTTTAGCTTCTTCATCGAGAGACATGAGCTCTCAAATGTTGACATCAACATTACTTATGCGTTACTCTCTGGAGCTATTTTTCTTGAGATTTACGCTATTGCGGTACTGATTTTGTCCGACTGGAGCATTGTCTGGTTATGCAGCAGCCAGAGAAAGTATACCCTGCTGACTGATTGGATTCACCGAGCCATTACCTCCTTTCCATCATCGACGAGTGGCAAGAGATGGTCTAGAAGCATGGCACAGAACAACTTAATCGATTCTTGCCTCTGAGACAACCAAGTTCGATGTGAGATTTGTCTTCTTTGACAAGAACAGATTCTTGGAGAGTACCGGTACATGACGGGAGAAAGTGGATGACATGAAGGAGCCCATCCTCAGCTTCCTCCTCGAGATGACAAACGATGTCCGCAGGGATAGGAAGGAGCTACTCAAACATAGAGGCGATTATGTGATTACAAAAAAAGGGAATTCTATTAGTAGCAAACTTGGTTGGAGCATAGTTGGTGTAGAATTCGATCACAGCATCCTCCTTTGGCATATCGCTACCGATCTCTTTAGCGACATCAATGATGATGATGAAGACCCCATTAATCCTAAATCAGAAAATGCCAAAATAAGCAAATGCCTGTCGGAGTATATGTTGTATCTGCTAGTCATGTGTCCATTCATGCTGCCAAAAGGGATAGGGAAGTTTAGGATTCGAGACACTTGTTCTGAGGCTAAAATATTTTTCCAGGGAAGAAGTCTGTCCATATCTGACAGAAAGGAAACAGATTATTGCTTGAGTTGAAACAGAAATTGAGCCCCAGCGAAGTGAAAGGAGATAAAAGTCAGTGTTATTTGAGGCATGTAAGCTTGCCAAGATGTTGAAATCAGCGGATATGGAGTTGGGAGAGAAATGGGAGATGATAAGTAGGGTGTGGATGGAGATGTTGTGCTATGCTGCTAGTCAATGTGGATGGGCTCAGCACGGACAGCAGCTCCGGAGAGGCGGGGAGCTGCTCACTCATGTCTGCCTTCTTATGTCGCACCTTGGCTTAAGTGAGCAATTCCAAATATTCCAAATCCTTAAGGGAGTGGGCGTGGCCCCACTGTCAACGGACGAGCTTATTCTTAAAAGAATACTAAGCGTCCAAAATTCAATGCTTAAAGCCAAGGGAATCAAACCCTTGTCTTGACACTTGAAACAAAAACAGGTTGGAGTGTATGCCACCTGGTTATCCATTGATCTCTTACACAACATGAAAGTATTAATAATATATTCTTATTCTAATACTTCTATTAATTTCTCCTACCAATTTGTATACGTACATAACCAGTAGTGAAATAAAGTAGGTTGACATTATTAATATGAAAATGACTATATCAAAATCAATAAATATTTTCTAAATATTAATATTCATTTACATATTTTAATTTTAAGTATTTTAATTTTAGTAAAATATAAAATACATGTTTATGACATCATCGGTTTTGATAGGGTTTGGAAATAGGCGCGAAGGCCCACCCACGATAGCCCAAGGAAAAGGCAAGCCCAGTGAAACGCCCGGGGCCCTGGCGCCAGCCCGGGAAGGAAGCCCAATTTGTTCGCCCCAAGAGCCAATAGCATGGGCAATGTGAAAAGCACATGTCATATAATCAAGAAGCAAAATCCTTACTCCAGTAAAGGAAAGTAAGATAATTCCCAATAACGATTTATCCTCTAAAACAAACCAAATCTCACAAATAAGGGAAGTAGGATAATCTTCAATAACTGCTTCCTCATTATCCCTTAATAATCCGATAGCGATAAAGGCATAAAATACCCCAGCCAATGGGAAAGAATCCTTACCACCATCGGTTAGGAAGCTTGCATGCTATAAATGCCGAGGCCGCCCCATTAATGAAGGTACGCAAAATGTTAAGCCTCTAAGCGGTCTATCTTTTCTCGGGAAGGCAGCTTGGGCATCGGGCGGCCGCGAGCGAAGCCCCGGCAATACTCTTCTTTCTTGTCCTTTCTCACGGGGATAACTTATGGCAGGCTGGTTGGCCATTGTGCCGGTAGTCCCTGGTAGGCCAATGACTGATACGCTCCCGGCCCGGTCGGTTGAAATTGGGCTGCATCATCGGTTGGCGTCGATGCGTGCAGGAGCGATGGTTCCTTTACAAATAAAGTTGATTTCGATGTCGGTGGTATCATTTCGGAACACAAGCGAACTAAGCATGTCGTCCCGAAGATCACGGGACCCGATGATGGCCGTAGAAGGCCGACCTCCCTCCGGCTTTAGAAACAATGCAAGCCCGACACGGTTGGGTGGCGCTCAGCCTCTCACCAATAACGCTGATAAGAGAGTTAGAGCAACTCACGAGTAGATTACAACTTTGTGGGGTGAGACCAACTCGGGAAGGTCACAACATCACCCCTCATGAAGGGCAACCGCACCTTGAATTGCTCGGAGGAGGCTGAAGCGGAGGCGAATCCCGGTAGGTGCGGGGGCATGGACCACGACTCTCACGGAGAGGAAGGCAGAAGCAACACTTTCGAGGGACGCATTCGGAAATGGAACTAAACCCCCTCGGCAAGGAATGGGAGGGAAACGATCATGGGAGCGAGAGGTTCAAGGGCCTCAACGAGACTCAGCCGCATGAAGGAAGTTATTAGGGGCGAGCCGAGACTCCATGGGCATACAGTGCAGCAAGGCCCAGTCCACATTCACGTAGGGGTGCTCCACTTTCCTCTTCCGGCAAAATTCAGAATGTCGCAGATAGAAGCGTTAGATGGTGCCAAAGATCCCGTTGACCATCTCAATACTTATAAGAACCAAATGGAGCTACATGGATATCAGGACCCTGTACGGTGCAGAGCTTTCGTTATCACGTTAAAGGGCCCATCTTTGGCTTGGTTTAACAGGCTCCCACCATCATCAGTCTCCTTATTCAGAGAGCTCTCTATTGTGTTTGTCTCCCACTTCATTGGAGCCAGAACTTAAGAAGCCGGTTATCACCTACGGCCATGCGAGCTTGAAAGCTTCGAGATCTTATGTCCGGACAGTAAGAGTCTACGAGGGTAGATATACTGACGAGAAGTTCGCTATCACCGCATTCTTCATTTGGATTAAGGTACAATCAAAAGATTTGATGTTTTCCATCTCAAATCCTCAACTGACATGGCCAGGTGCTCGCTAAAGGCGGTACGTGCGAAAAGCCCTCATATCTAAGAAAGGAAGCTCTTTAACCCATAAGGAAAAAAACATGACTGACAAGCGACAGGGACGGAGCCCTAAGAGACAAAGAGACTGGGAAAGGTCCCCAAAGACCGAAAAAGAACGGTCCCGAGGTGTAGAGCACTTAGGAAACGTCCCAGGTCCTTTCGGCCGAGGCTCTTGACGGCCCAGTATTCACCTCGGCGGTTCACCCTGACGGCCTTGATGTCGCGAGGTCTTCACAGGTATAACACGAACAGTTCTTGAGATGGTCGTCCTAGATGAGGTTAGACCCAGCCAAGAGAGATAACACCAAGTACCGTGGAATCGGTATGTGACCACGTGGCATCGAACGGATGATTGCATACAACTCAGGAAGGAAATAGAATATTTGATTCGGCGCGGATATCTCCGCCGCTTCATAGCACCTGAAGGCCAGGACCAGGGTCAGCAACCGCAACCACCTCGGCAGACAACAACTCAACACCAACAACCCTTAGGGGAAATTCATGTGATCTTGGGAGGATTTTCAGGAGGTGGTGAGTCCAGCTCTACTAGGAAGGCCCACTTGCGCAACATCAGATCGGGAGAGGTAATGGAAGTACAAGCGGTGTCCAAATCCACCGACCGACACGTACCCATAACGCTCTGATTCGCACCGAAGGATGCCAACATCCACATGACGATTCTTTGCACATGGCGCTGTGGCTAACAAAACGATCCAATCGGTCCCCGGGTCAATGAATCTGAGTTGCCGACATCATCTTTACGCCGTGCCGACAAGATGGGCATTGGAAGGGAAAGCCGGTGGCGCCTCAACCCAGACCCGATGGTGTCGCCGGTGGGTGTCACACTTCTCGACCGGGACTCTTCCAACCTTTCTTTCTCGAGCCGACACCCGACCGCTTTCTCATTCATATGCACAATTTCTCGTATTAATAAAAAAATTCTTTTACATGTACATTATACATACCACCATAGTGGTATTCATGTTCTATACATCGAGTCCCATTACTTCTCAATAAACAAAGCTTATACCTATTCAAAATATTAAAGATTGCGGAAGCAAGGCGTGAGCACCCATCTCCGAAGCCAGCTCGCTTCCGCCGGGATGGGATGTCCCGTCCTCTATCCCCGTCTTCAAGCTTCGTACCTACACCTGACAAACCCGTGCTAAGCTTTACGCTTAGTGGGAAACATATACATATCCATTCTATGTATGTCACATTCGTATACATATATTACTTTCATGGTTATATACTATACCGGTTGTTATGTTCTATTTTCATGTACTGTTATCATGTACTGTTATCATATACTATATTCATGTACTGTTTCATGTACTGTTCATGTACTATTTTCATATGTTGTTTTCCTGTTATACTTTTCATATTACTTTTCATGCATCACGACTTGTTCATATACTTTTCGTGTAATCGCTCTTCGTACTTTCCTATATATTCGCATTCATATTAACTTTTCGTATCATTTTACATTCTTATACATTTTATATATCATGTCAAATCGTATAATCTCATGTTACAGAACTTATCATCACATAGCAGTGCTATGCTTCTCAGATCATATAATATCTTTTCACATGTCATATGCAAATCATTTGTTTTATGTTTCATGTTTGCATAAACCTTAGAAGTGGATAAAGGAAACTATAAGGGCCCGAAGGCGCTGTACTCACTGTGCGAAACAGTGGTCTATAAGGGCCCGAAGGCGCTGTTATCATTGTGCGAGACAATGACCATCTATATGGTCCGGCGGCCGTTATCAGACGAGACAATGACCATCTATATGGGCCCGAGGCGTCGTAATGACCCAAACAGGCCAACCGATCGCATGTCAGCAGACTTATTTTTTTCCTAATAGGCATGCCAATCTATCCTCTACCAGTTCTGCTGCATACAATCCATTTTATTACATTTTTCAGACATATCTCATCTAAGGAATAACTATTGTTATCATGTATGCCGATGAGATATACACTATTATTTATTCTCACCTGTAATGCCTTCACATATTTCTTAGCTTCAGATTGTTGTTCTCTATACTTTTACAATATGTATATTCATATCTTTTCTATCATTTAGTTTTTGGCTCTGATTATATATATGTAACTTATCATATATCATGAATGCATCTATGCAATTTTATATTCATATATTCATATATATATCTTTATCTATTCATATCCCTTATATCATTTATGCATCATATCCTTCAGCGCGTTTCTATCATGATTTAGCTTATTCATGTACTTTCTATATTTCTATCATGTATGCTTTTACTCATTCATGTGTTCCTATCATGTTCCATCTATTCGCTTATGTATGACAATCATATATTCATATCATATACTCATATTCATATTCGCGTCCTCTACTTGTAACATCTTATATCTTGTTAACTTATATCTTTCATGTGCTTTATCGGACTATCATATCTTATGACTCCATACCTATACATTCATACTTGTATGCTTTTTCGTTTATCGGGACCGTCTCTATCTCCCGTAGGGAGTACAGTAACGCAGACTCTTCCCTTTGGATACCTGGTAGGTACTTTTCTTATCTATACCCCTTTACATATCAAATCTACATATACTATTTCTTGTCTATATCTACATCCTTTTCTTACCATGTATTCCAATTAACTTAACTAAGCTACCAGTACACTGTACAACAATTCAATTCTTTCAGACAAGATGTGGCACCAAATGCCATTAAATAGCATATGGTTAGATTCTAGACTTGATGAGCTTCCATCTAATCCAATAACACCCATAATCTGAAATTCCTGTAACGAATGAGTTATGCAAATTGCAAGCCATGAAGAAAATCAGCAACTGGCAGCACCTGCAGTAGCAGCAGTAGCTACTGTCTTTTATCATTTTCAGGTATATTATAAGATCAATATTATATCAATCTATATATGGATGGATTCTAGACTCAAAGGGCTTTCCATAGAGTTCAAGAACACCCAAAACGGAGTCATAACGAAGGAGTTATGCAAATTGTAAGCCATGAAGAAAATCAGCAACTTGCAGCACCTGCAGTAGCAACAGCAGCTACTGGCTGTCATTTTCTAGGTGTATTATAAGCCAATATTGCATCAATATATATATGGATAGATTCTAGACTTAAAGGGCTTCATAGAGTCCAAGAACACCTAAAATCGAGTCCTAACGGTATTATGCAAGTTGCAAGCCGTGAAGAAAATCAGCAACTTGCACCTGCAATAGCAGCAGAAGCTACTTTCTTTGTCATTTTCGACTTATTATAAGCTCAATATTGTATCGCTTTTTATGATGATTCTAGACTCAAAGTTATTTCCATAGAGTCTTAGAACACCCAAAACGGAGTCCTAACGAAGGAGTTATGCAAGCGTGTCGTGAAGAAAATCAGCAACTTGCAGCACCTGCAATAGCAGCAGCAGCTACTTTCTTTGTCATTTCTTGATCTGGCTATAAGCTCAAGATTGTATCAAGCCATATATAGATGGATTCTAGACTAAAGGGCTTTCCATAGAGTCCTAGAACACCCAAAAACGGAGTCCTAACGAAGGAGTTACGCAAATAAGTGTTCGCGAAGAATCAAAGAATCTCATAAAGACTATAATACAGCTACTAGCCAATGCTTCCTTTTCATTATTTTCGACTTATTATAAGCTCAAGATTGTATCAAACATGCCAAACACACGGCATAAAACCATCCTACAATCAATCCCCAAATCACCCCAAAAGTAGGAATAAACCAAACTTCCATATCCATATAAATTCTACAATCCATCCTCAAAGGGGAAGATTCCATACTCCTAACAATTAATCACACTCCTTAACACCTCAAACCCTAGCTCATGAGAATTTCATATAAAAGTCCAATAAATTCACTCTCTTTGGTCCGGGAGGTAGTCATACTATCATATGTCTTTCGTAATCCTCATAACCTATCTTTATCACACTCGTAATTCATGACATTTTACCTTTCATCTTCATGTTCATATTTTCGTTTGTTTTCATTTTTCATAATATATTCATGTTTCAAGAAGAAATCTACATATTTCATTTCCCATACTTCTTCTTGTCTATGCCTATTACATACATGGCATTTCATATACTTGTACAAGATGATGCTTATGCATTCACACATCATTCATGTATTTTTGTCCCTATATATGAACTTATTTACTTAGAAATTGGAATCATTCCAATTAGATCATCAAAACTAAAGTGCATTTTCATGCCAAACTAGTCAATTTACCACCATACTAGGGACGCTTTAATACTCATTTTTCCGGTCTTAACTTCATATTTGACATCGTCTTTGTACTTCTTAAAGCTAAGGTGCTAAGGGTTCTCCTCCAACCGGAATCACCCAAATCAGAGCACCGGAACTCAAGTTACGTCCGAACAATCGACTACACTATGTTCAAAAACCCGGAAATGCACTGGCTTGAACATAGCCCCACTTTGAGTGAATTTTATGTCACATAGAATCAGAATTTGAAGGTATCTATTTCATGATGTTTGGTTCTCCTTGAAGTATATTTTAACCAGCAACTTGAATCACTCAAATCGGATTAGAAATGAGCAAGTTATGGCCAAAATAAGAACAATGGTCAAAAACATAAAACGTAATTACCCGCATGGTGCTCGAAATTTGCCTGCAATGTGGTTTTTCTTCACTTTTCCATATTTTGCTACCCAAATCAACTCAATACTTATATACACTTCAAAAATCACTCCAAATTCATCGTGAAATCTCAATTTTACTCAATTCATCTTTCATTACACATCTTTTCCTTTAAAATCTTCCATGAATTTCTTCCTTAAACAAATCTAATACGTGGGTCATAACCCATATTAGGATTTCATTCAATTCTCAAACATAGAGTTAGGATCAATTCCTAACTAAACCCTAGGTTTGGGAACTCATAAAATTTCCTAGAATTCCATACAAAACCACATATGATCCTTACTTTCCATGTCATATCCATACCAAAAAATCATAGAACCTATACAAAACTTTAGAATTTCCATACCTTCTTCTTGGCTTCTCCTTTCTTCCTCTTCTTTCTCTTTCTTCCCTTTGGCCTTCACGGTTTGTTTTCTTTGAGACCCAAAATATGAGATATTTTTTGTTGTCTCAAGCTCTTTTATACTTAATCTTTATAGTTAGCTGCACATAGGTCCTCCAACTTTCTATTTATTGCACTATACTTTATGTTATTTCCACTTTGGCCTCTCATCTCATCAACTGGGTGACTTTTGTGCTCCTTTTGACAAATTACAATTTTGTCCTTATGTCTTGTACACTTCCGGTTTCTCAATTTCCATGTTTCACATTTAAATTACGAAAAACTAATTTATGCTACAAAATACCCTAAACATGTCGAAACGACTAGGTATTATTTCGGCGCATACCTGAACCGTCACCGCGAGGATTCTCTGGAGAAAAAGTACTACCTCTGGGATCAATACAGTTAGTACTCACTTTGGGAGACCCCCCATGCCAGGCAACAACGGCAGTGAAGTTTCTCGTAGTAGATGCCCCATCTGCTTATAACATTTTGTTGGGAAGACCCTCTCTCAACGCCATAAAGGCCATTCCCTCCGCTTACCACATGATGATCAAGTTTCCTACCACAGTTGTAGAGTAGGAATGGTTCGAGGAGACCAGCGTGTGGCTAGGGAGTGTTACTCGACGTCCGTGAAGCAAAAAGCAGTCAACAACATAAACTTGGGCGAGCTCGACATGCGCGACGAGGTAAACACCCGACTTGAGCCCTCGGAAGAGCTGGAGCCCATACCGTTGGACGATAACCCTGAACACCTCGCCTATATCGGTTCCAAGCTTGCAGAAGACCTCAGAAGTATCCTCACCCACTTCTTGAAACAGAACAAAGATATCTTCGCATGGACACAGGCGGATATGGAAGGAATTGACCCCGCCATCATTACTCACAGGCTAAACGTCAGCCCATCTTTCAAACCAGTCAAGCAAAAGAAAAGGAGCTTTGCCCCGGAAAGGCAAAAAGCAATCAACGAGGAGGTTGACAAGCTCCTCCAGGCTGGGGCAATCAGAGAAGTGGAGTACCCAAAATGGTTAGCCAACTCGTGCTCGTCAAAAAATCAAACGGCAAATGGCGACTTTGCATCAACTTCACTGATATCAATCGAGCATGCCCTAAAGACTTTCCGACCACCATCGACCCTACTGCATTCCACAAATTCTACTATGAACCCTCAATTTCATGGATGCCTTCTCCTGCTACAACAAGATCAGCATGGATCCTGATGACCAGGAAAATACCTCATTCGTCACTGGCCAAGGGACCTATTGCTATCGAGTGATGCCTTTCAAACTCAAGAACGCAAGAGCTACATACCAGAGGTTGGTGAACAAGATGTTCCAGAAGCAAATAGGAGCATCCATGGAGGTGTACATAGATGACATGTTGGTAAAGTCGACCTCAGCCGCGCTTCACATAGCTCACCTGTCCGAGGCGTTCCAGATCCTAAGAGAATACAACATGAAGTTGAATCCAGCCAAATGCGCCTTTGGAGTCTCAGCCGAAAAATTCTTAGGTTTTATAGTCAACAACAGAGGAATTGAGGCAAACCTAGACAAGATAAAGGCGGTGCTCGACATGCCGCCACCATCAAACATAAAGGAGGTCCAACGTCTAACTGGAAGAATAGCCGCATTGTCGGGTTCAGGTCCGCTCGATAAATGTTACTCTTCTTCCAAGCTCCTAAAGAAAGCCTTCAACGGATATGCTGGGCGGCATTTTCAAAGATTGAAGACTTACCTAAGTTCTCCCCCCATTCTAGTGAGCCCCTCTGAGGAGAGCTCCTTACTCAGATCCGGGTAAAGGTCGTCGATTCGACGAGCGTCCCTATCGGGACAAAGACCGAATACAACATCCTGTCTACTATTGCAGCTCAGCTCGAGGAGTATGGTGAGGCACCCAAGGATGGAGAACCGTCCTGGCTTTGCAACTGGCACCAAAACTCCGCCCTTATTTCCAAGCTCATACCATTGAAGTCCCAAATACCCGATGAAGCAAGTGCTACACAAACCAGAGGCCTCAGGAAGGTTAATGAAGTGGGCCATAGAGTTAAGCGAGTTCGATATCAGATATAAGCCAAAAACTGCAATAAAGGGGCAGGTCTTAGCAGATTTCGTCATGGAATTCACCTCGGCAGAACCTGCCAAGAATGCGCAAACGATGCCTGACCTCCCCATTTGGAAGCCATCTCAGATCTGGCCGCAATTTCAAGGGTTTTGTTTCTAATAACCTCTAACCTCCCCAGAAGGAATAGATATCGAATATGCACTCAGGTTTGGGTTCCAAGCCTCCAACAACGAAGTCGAGTATGAGGCCGTCATAGCAGGACTCAACCTCGCCCATTCTATGGAGGTTGACCAGCTCGAGGTGTGCAGCGACTCCCAGTTTCTAGTAAATCAGATAGAAGACACCTACGAGGCCAAAGGTGAGAAAATGATCCTATACCTCAAAAAGGTACTGGATTTACTGAAAAAGTTCATGCTGGTCCAGGTTAAACATATACCCAGAGCAGAAAATTCCCGAGCCGATGTCTTAGCAAAACTGGCAAATGTTCTCACAAGAAGACTCACCACTAATGCCTGCTTATACCCATGCAGCCTTCTATAGATCTCTATGGCGAGGAATTCGCACCAATCAAGTCCGAGCCAAGTTGGATGGACCCCATTTGGGATTACTTAATAGACAGACGTCTACCCGATGATCCAAAAGAGACCTCTAAGATTAGGATGAGGTCGGCCAGGTTCACTAATCATAGGGGAAGCCTTTACAAGCGAGGTTTTTTCACACCCATCCTTAAGTGCATCGCGAGGAAAGATGCTGACTATGTACTAAGGGAAGTGCATGAAGGTGTATGCAAAAATCATATCGAAGCTCGGACGTTGGCGGGAAATGTGACACCCCAATTCCCGGGGGTCCGTTGACTACCCGTCAACCTGCAGAATACAAGTGAAGGTGTGGGTTACCCACACCACTTTAGAAAATCGGCGAGCCCCTGCACGTGAGCCCGCCCAAAACGCACTCCTCGCACATACCTGTCCCAAACAATTCAATATATGCAATATATATCCAATGCGGCCACTTGGGCCCATAAACAGTACTCAATATACATGCCGACTATATACCCAATAGTTACAAGAGTTAATATTTTTTACTCTTAAACAATACACATATTAAACTTAAAGAGTGTTAATACATGTACAACCATCAAAGCCACATCCCGGCTTTCTTCACAATAAATCTCTAGGATCTAGCCGCCTCCTCGCACGCTCCCCGCATTCGTAAAAGGGATCCCACGACGGGTGAGCCAAAGCTCGCAGGAGAATCGCCTGCGCTACTCACCACCCAAGCAAGGTAATGTTCCACTTAAACAAGCATTCAAGCAAATGCATGATCCTACTTGAATGGGCCCACATGACTAACTCGGGGATCCTTAGTCAACACCACTCTCTCACACTCGCTTGGCCTTGTATGACTTTATTATTTTATTAGTGGACAACCTCCGATGTATATATATCAATTGGGCCGCCCGAATATCGATATATAAATTGTTTGTGGACTACCCTCCCAATGAATATCAATCAAATGCCCGACGCATTGATATTTTAGCTTGACTACCCTCCGACACTTAATGTTTTTAGACTACCCTCCGAACCATCTTCTAGACTTATACTCCATGCACTAACCCACATAAATCTAGATGTTGCAAGCAGATATGGAATGCATGTATGCTACTTCCTAATACAATTTAATCACATGCAAATATATATAACACAAATATATTCACATAAAATTAAATCACACAACATGTTATGTATTTATCCATTCAACATCAAAATTAGCTCACTTGGGCTAATATACAAACACAAGCAATTCCATCTTAATTCATTTAATCGAGCACATATTTTCCAAAAATATATTTTCTGGGTCACCACTCTAGGAACAAGAAACCCTAGGGTTTACCGCTCCAAGACTCAAATAAAACATCGGTTCATATTAAGAACTCAGATTTCACGGCTACTCCGCCTCAAATCCATTCAACACATGATTAACACCAAGAACAATACAAGTTCATACCCACATTCGCCGTGGAGCAACCACTGCCATTCCATTTGGGCTCAACTTTATATTATTCATCCCAATGCTCGGGGATTCATCAAACAGCTCCCAATGGCCTCCATCAATCAAATAAACATTTGAAAAGTACTAAAATGGGAATAAACCCAAGTAGGAGAAATCCTACCTCGCGTAGGCCAAAAACTGATCCGAGTCCACGCTGCAGCCGCCCGTAGAACCTTTTCCTTCGCCTCAAGACCGCCGACCATTGGATCGTGCAGGCAAATCTAGAGTAGTTTCGCTCTCTCTCTAAAATCCTCTCAAACGAAGGCCACTGCATCTCCAAATCCCCTTCCACGTTTTTGGTCTTTGGGTTTAAGTGGAGAAGATGCACTATTTCCTATTTTGTCACTTTGTGACTTAAAATCAAATCTCTAAATGACCACTATGTCTTCTTCATTACCCGCATTTGATATTCTAAGACTATCTCTACCGTCCATTTTCATCATTTCTTACTCATACCACTTTCTATGGTACATGAGTACGTGCTATATGTGACTTTCTCGCATCAAATTCATTTTACTCGCACTCAAACGCGCGATGCCTCGAAAATCCGCCGACCCGACCGTCCCGGAATATTACGCAATTTACGCATAACTAGATTTCGCGAGACGATTCCAACGGTGAAATCCATTTTGTCATCCGAGATCTAGAGAATTAATTACGGATTTTTAACCGTAATTACAATTTTGTAATCAAAATTACGATTTTGCCCTTATTCCAGAAATTGGAATTTCTCGGGTCTTACATTCTCCCCTCCTTAAAAGGAATTTCGTCCCGAAATTCAAGACAATCTCTCTCACTCACATGCATATGCAACGTGCACTGTACCATGCATGTAAACTAGTCATTTAAATGTTAAACGACTAAAACCACGTGATCTTCATCCCTAAACAAGAAGCGGGGTAGTAGCCCGTGATCGTGTCCTCGCCTCCCACGTGAACTCCTCCACCCATAGTGTCTCCACAGTACCTTATTAGGCCTCACGGTCTTGCGTCGCAAAACCTGATCACGGTTATCAACAATGCGCACCGGTCCCTCCTCGAAGGTCCCCAACTGTCGACTCTATCCGTCCCAATCCACCACATGAGCATCCGTGCGCATCCGCAGCATGGAGACGTGAAACACCTCGTGGACACCTGACATGCTAGGTGGTAACGCTAGCCGGTACGCAACTGAGCCTACCCTCTCGAGTATCTCGAAAGGTCCAATGAACCGCGGCGAACCTGACCACTCCCTTTTTAGGCATAACCTTCAAGAAGACATGATCCCCAACCTTGAACTCTAAGGGTCGACGCTAGGCATTCAGAGATAGCTTCTATGTCGGCTCGAGTCAGGAGAAGATCGCTCTGTCGACCAAGCTCACCTCTCAGAGGTGTCTTCCGATCAACCAACTGATGGAGCCTCTCCACTGGCCCAACATAATCTGATCTACACGGCCTCCCATATAAGGCCCACACGGCGCATCCGTATGCCTCGCCTGCAACCCTGTTGCAGGCGAATTCCACTAGCGGGCAACACTCCCAGCCTACCCTTATGATCCAGACGCATGCTCGTAGCATGTCCTCTAATACCAGATAGTCCCTCTCAGACCGACCATCCGCCCGGGAGGGTGGAACGTCAGATCATTGTCGGGCCAAGCAGACCCATAGCCTGAAACTCTTCCAAAAGTGCGCCGTAAACCTCGGGTCCCTATCCGACACTATGGATACCGGTAATTCCATGTAGCTCCGACTATCTTCAAATGTGTACAAACACAGACCCTCCAAGGCGAAGGTCATCCTCACGGCCAGAAATGCCGACTCGTGAGCCTATCCACTATCACCCATACCGCGTCATGCTTCGTCACAACCGCGGGCGCTGGTCACGAAGTCCATCGCGACGTGTCCCACTTCCACCTCGCCCACTTCCAATGGTCGGCTAGTCCGCCGGGCTTCTCGTGCTCAAATTTAACCTCGTCGACATATGAGACATCGTCGAACAAAGTCCCCTACATGTCTCTTCATCCCACTCCACAGTACCGCGCGAAGATCCTGCATGGTCTTCGCGGCCAATTGGTGCACAAAGAATCGAGAGTGCTGGAAACTCCCGAGAATCTCCTTCAACCTGGGCTGACCGGGAACCACTACCCGCCCCTATATCGAAGACTACCATCTACTTGAACTGGCCCAACCTCACACCCGCACTGACCAGACTCCTGGCCCCCGATGGACACTCATCTCCGCGCCCCGCACTGACTCAATCACTGCTCAACGTAGACGGTGTAGCCACTAAACGCCCAAGGTACTCCCGAGTTCAAGCCGCATCAGAGCCCAACCGCCCTTACGCCTCAAGCATCCGCCGCCCGAGATGCTATACTAGCCAACGCCCGTGACTTCCGACCGAGTGCATCACTTACCATATTTGCCTTACCAGATGGTAATGCAAAGTGAAGTCACAACTTCAGAACTCCATCCATCTCGCGCCGCCTCATGTCGGCGCCCCTATGTGAAAATATAGCTCGACTTTAAGTGGTCTCGAGTATACCTCAAACTCCTCGCCATATAAGTAGCGGCGCCAAATTCAAGGCGAAGACTACTACCACCAACTCCATATCGCGGCGCGTGGGTAATTTCGCTACGATTCTCAACCGACGAGAACCATAAAGCCTTACTACCTCCCAGATCGCATCAAAACACATCCCAATCCGCCTCGAGGCATCACAATACATCAGGTACCCCCCCGTCTCCCCGTCTGAACTATCGCATGGAGCCGGCAAGCCTCCTTCAACTCTCGAATGCCCTCCTCAGACGGCCATCCCAATCAAACTCGACTCCTTCCGGTTAACTTAGTCATAGGTGTCGCGCATTCGAGAAATCCTCAATGAATCTCCCGTAATACCCAGCCTAATCCAAGAAACTACGACTTACAAGACCGACTTCGCTCCAACTCATCACTCCATTTCGATCTTCTCTCGTCGACCGACACTTCCCGACACGGACACCACGTGTCCCAAAAATCTCACCTCAGAAGCCGTGAACTCGCACCATCGAACTCAAGGCACACCGATGGCGTCTCTCAACAACCGAAACGATCCTCGCGATACTCATGCTCCCACTTTAACCGAGTGTATCAAGATGTCATCCACGGAAGATCACGGCTGAACCGATCTAAATATGGTCGAATATCCTATGCATGAGATCCATGAACGTCGCCGGGCGCATTCAGCATCCGGCGCATTACCGCAAACTCAAAGTGCCCATAACGCCGCCCTAAACGCCGCCTTAGGAATATCCAGATTCTAACCTCACCGATGTGGTAACCAATGCGAAGGTCTATCTTTGGAGTAGACTCAAGGCCTCTCAACCGACAAATAAATCGGCTGCATCCTGCAATGGGTACCGATTCTTGATCGCAACCCGCGTTCAACCGTCTCGTAGTCACGCACAATCGAAGGGTCTTGTCCTTCTTCTTGCAAACAGAACCTGAGCGCCCCATGGTGAAGTGCTCGCCTAAGAACCCTTTGTCCAATAGCCTTTCCCGAACTGACTCGAAGCTCCTCGAATCATTAACCGGGCGCCATCCTATGGAGTCATAGAGATGGGTGAAGTACCTGGTGTAATCTCGATACCGAAATCTACAACCCCTCGCGGGAGGGGCATCCGTAGCTCATCCTGAAAACATCCACATACTCGCACACTACTCGAGGTGTGATCTACGTCGGGTCTCTCCTCGGCCCTCTAGGTGTGCGGCTTGCTTAGCCAACCCGCCCAACCGCCCTCGACACTGACTCGTGATAACGCCCCGGGGCAAAATATCATGCTTGTCCCCTCAAATACCACATGAGTATCGCCCCGCTGCGGTAAAAGGTAACCCTCCACGCTCACAATCGATAACGACCCCGTAAGCCGGCCACCAATCCATCCCCTGTGGATGACATCGAACCCGACATGTCCCATGATCCGTCCACCGTGAGTAGAGTCCCCCGAGATTCCAACTCGCAACCTCGACATATCATCCCTATTCTCGCCCTTAATCCCTAGGGGGAGAACTCACATACAAAGGCTCCTAAGGCCCCCAACCTCTAAGCCCAACTCGACTCACAACCGGAGTGCAACAATGAATGAATGCGAAGCACCGTAATCAAATAACACTCTAGCCCATAGGCGAGATAGCAAAACGCAGATCAGATAACCTCGATCTCGTCGACCTACCCAGCGACGGCGTAGACACGCCCGAACCCCGAGGTCCCCGCTCAGGCCCCGCCCTCCGCTCTACTCGTGCTCCGCCTCTCGGCCTACCTGAAATGTGGGGTGCCCGTAGCTCCCTCGAAACCGTGATCGGCTCCTTCCTCGGGCCTGCATTTATGCTGTGGAGGAACGATCGTATCCTCCTGTTCGCTAATGGACCGGGACAGATGTCCCAAACCGATCCTCGCCCTCGGGGGGGCAATCTCGCCCATGTGTCCAGCCGCCGACAATGGAAAGACACCATCCGCCCCGCCCGACTCAGCAACTCATCCGTCCCACCACCGCAACTCATCCGTCCCGCCCGACCAAAGAACTCATCCGCCCTGGGTCCGATGGTCGCGGACTCGAGATCCCCGCGAGCTAGAGGCTCTCGCCTCTTCCCCGAATCGGGATAAGACTGACCGTCTCTTCCTTTCTGCCACTAACACTCGCATTCCGAGTGTTCCGAGCATCCTCCATATCTCTCTAGTCGTGGCCGTCCCAACCATAGAATCCATGTCCCGTAGGCGAGTCTCACTCGGCACGAATAATGACACCTACCATTCTCGAACCTCCTAACCTTGGCCGTGTCGTGGCCACATAGTCATCCGCAAATCCGGCTAACTCCGTGAACCGAGCCACGTAGTCCATCATCGCCATCGCTTCCTCGTCGCCTAGGGAACTCGAAGCGGCATGTCTCGCAAGCCTTCGAAAACATTGCCATGAATCAGCCTCGAACTCTCGCTCATGTCATAGCCTCTAGGTCTCTAAGTCCTAACCCACTCCACCATACTCTGCCTCGCCCTCTAGCTGGGAATGCGCCTAGCTCGACTCCCGGGTCGTATCGGAGGTGGACTCATGGCCTCCAATACGCTCTATCCGCATAAACCAATGGTCTCGCCACCATCGGGTCTCTCCCCAAGAAATGCCTGAGGGTGGTGCTCAATCTCGGAGGTTACTAGGACCTCCCCGACCATTCGCCACACTAGCTCGTAGCAATAGCAACACAGAACCCTACAATTTTCACAAAGGCCCGCCGATCAAACATCGGCGGCCGGTCAAACGTCTGGTACCCACCAGCTGCCCCGTGGACGCCCTCTATGTCCCGCCTCTTACTAGCCATCTACACAATTAATGACAGTTCAATACCGATTCTAAGGCATAAACACTTCGAAACACTAATCATACACATAAATCACAGAGAGGCAAGGTCCTTTTGCATTTACAAATAATGCAAGGCACTCTATTTTGCATTTAAAATATTGTTTCTCAAATAAAATCTTATTTCAAAATTTCATTTTTTTTTTTTTGAAATTTTTATTTTTTTTTTATTTTTTTTTTATTTTTTTTTTGAAAATTCTATCTAATTGTAAGTTTAAAATTCAATGAAGTGGTCTGCACATAAACACAGCCTCGATATTATTCACACACATGAAAAATTTCACATACTACGTCAATGCATTTATAGTAAATGCAATATGAATATCTCATATATTAAATCACACACAAGAAAATTTTTACAAATTTTGCTTTTTTTTTTTTTTTTTTTACCTATGAACAAAGGCTCATGAACAAATAATCCATGAATTGTCCAAACAAAGCACTCCCCTAAACAAAGGTACTAAATCGAACCGGGTTGAGGCACAAGGCGCACACCTTAACCCATGTCGCGCAAGAAGGTCTGTGTCGTGACGCGCCAAGACGCACAACGGCCAGTCACGCATGTCGCCGTGACACAGAGCAGTCACACATTACAGGCGTTAGGTCGCCGCATAGCTCCCATGTCGTAGGCGCATGTCGCGACCTCCCTGCCTTGCCCAGTCAAACCGCCCAGGTCGCGACGTCACTTTGATGTCGCGACATCAAGGCAGCCAGAATCATGTCGCGACATCATATCGGTGTCGCGACACCGTCTCTCCTGCCCAGCCTCAAGCCAGGTCGCCACCCCATGTCGCGACATCAATTTCATGTCGCGACATCACATCCATGTCGCGACGCCCACATCGTTCACCGCCGCGACGCCAAAATGATGTCGCCACTGCGATCTATCGCCTATGTCGCCGACGCCAACATGATGTCACCTCCCCGTGACTGCCGCCTTACGCCGCGACGCTCCACCGATGTCGCGCACCTCTCGCGATCGCCGCCATGTCGAGATCGCCAACATGATGTCGCGACATCAATCATCTCAAATTTCATCTTCGCTACGTCAGCGATGCTATGTCGCGACCTTTGTCGCCACCCATGTCGCTGACATCGCAATGATGTCGCTGACATCAATTCCCACCGCCAAACCCGAGACCCACCGCACCCGTACCAGTCGCGACGCCACTTCCGGTTGGGCGCACTTACGCTCAATCAAGCCAGTCGCTGACTTCCAAGTCATGTCGCGACCAACAATGTGTCCTAACCCACAATGACCCTTTTTTTTTTTTTCATCCAAAGCAGCCTTTTTTGTTTCCAAATCCTCCAAAGAGCCTTCTCATACCCTAAGCCCTTCCAAAATTTACAAACCCGCTACCACTGGATGATGCAAAGAGCTTTAACCCTTCAATCACCTAAAATTATATAATGAATTTATATAATTATCATTTTCGGGAGTTTAATTAAACCTCTTATTCTTGTGCAAAAACTGAATAATTTTCCGCATTCCACAAAACTCATCTGCTCATGTTCAAAAACTGGAGCACCGCCAAGAAAATATTTTTTTTTCGCGATTTCTCGTTATTTCTTGGATCGTTTCGCCAAAATTTCCGAACATCTAAGGTTAGATTTTGACCCTGTAGCTGCCCAACACTTTTTTTTTTTTTCTATACTATTCACTAAGCATACACCACACAATTCATAACAAATATAAAGCTATACACCATCACACACCATATTTACTCCACCAAAATGCAACGATGTATGATCTATCCCCGGCCCACAAAGTCCTAGGTATCTCGTATACCTAACTCTACACCCATCGAGCCCCAAGGTAACCAAGGATCTTATCTCTGATACCATGCCAGACGCCTAATTCCAGGGTCCGTTGACTACCCACAACCCATGAATATATGGGAGGTCGGGGTTACCCAATTTTTTCACTTTGGACCCAGCAGTCTCCTTCAGACGGAGCTCGCCTCAAAACAAGACCGCATACCTGTCCCAAACAATTCAATATAAGTACGAGACATCCACCAAAGGCACTTGGGCCTATAAAACGTGACTAATATACATGCCGACTATATACCCAATAGTTACAAGAGTTAATATTTTTTTACTCTTAAACAATACACATATTAAACTTAAAGAGTGTTAATACATGTACAACCATCAAAGCCACATCCCGGCTTTCTTCACAATAAATCTCTAGGATGAGCCGTCTCCTCGCACGCTCCCTGTACCTGTAAAAGGGGGATCCCACTACTGGCAGCCAAAGCTCGCAGGAGAAATCTGCCAAGTGGGCTACTCACCACCTAAGTGCAATGTTCCACTTAAACAAGCATTCAAGAATGCATGATCCCCACTAATGTCTTATACGAATTAACTCGCATCCCAGTCCTCACCGACTCCCTCTCACACTCGCCTAAGCCTTGTATGAGACTTATTATTTTATTAGTGGACAACCCGACGTATATATATCAATCGCCGTCCGACGATTGATAAGATATAACACTAGTAACGACTACGAATATCAATCGGGTCCGACGATTGATGGTTTGGGCACTACCCTCCGATTACTAATGCTTTAGACTACCCTCCAACCATCTTCTCTAGACTATACCATGACTAACTCCTACAACTTCCTAGATGTTGGCAAGGTGCATATGGAATTTACGTGATTTACCTAATACGCTCTAATCACATACAATATATAAATAAATATATTCACATAAAATTAAATCACACAACATGTTATGTATTTATCCATTCAACATCAAAATTATTCACTTACTAACATACAAACACAAGCAATTCCATTCGAATTACTTAACGAAGACATATTTTCCAAAATATATTTTCGGTCATTCCTAGAAACAAGAAACCCTAGGGTTTACCGCTCCAACACTCAAATAAAACATTGGTTCATATTAAGAACCTCGCATTTCACGTCACTCTCGCCTCAAATCCATTCAACACGACATTAACACCAAGAACACACAAGTTCATAAATTTATGATTCAAGCCGTGGAGCAGCCACTTCATTGCTCCATTTTGAGCTCAACTTTTATATTAATTCGATCCCAATGTTTGTAATCGATCAAATGCACCCTAACGGCCTCCATCAACTCAAACATTCAAAAGTACTAAAAATGGAAATAAAAACCCAAGTAGGGAGAAATCCTTCACCTCATGAGTTTGAAGAAAACTCCTGGTTCTTGAGTCCACGTGCAGAGCTCCGCTCCGCGTAGAACCTTTTTTCCTTCTCGCCTCGAAGACCGCCTTCGACGGTTGATCAGCACCCAGAAGTGCTCTCTCTCTAAAATCCTCTCAAACGAAGGCCACTGCATCTCCAAATCCCCCTTCCACGTTTTTGGTCTTTGGGTTTAAGTGGAGAAGATGCACTATTTCCTATTTTGTCACTTTGTGACTTAAATCAAATCTCTAAATGACCACTATGTCCCTTCATTACCCAGATTTGATATTCTGACTATCTCTACCGCCCATTTTCATCATTTCTCTACTCATACCAAT
Organism: Tetrastigma voinierianum; assembly: GCA_016808115.1. Lineage (NCBI taxonomy): Eukaryota > Viridiplantae > Streptophyta > Magnoliopsida > Vitales > Vitaceae > Tetrastigma > Tetrastigma voinierianum. The sequence goes on from JAEQBH010007636.1 coordinate 133,858, forward strand.
TTATGGTACATGAGTACGTATATATGCACTTTCCTCTCATCGAAATTCATTTTACTAAGACTAAACGCGATGCCTCGAAATGGCCGACCCGACCGGTCTCTAATATTACTTGAATGTACGCATAACTAGATTTCTCGCGAGACGATTCCAGCGGTGAAATCCATTTTCTGTCATCCGAGATCGTAGAGAATTAATTACTGATTTTAACCGAAATTACAATTTTAAATCAAACACATTTGCCTCTATTCCGTAAATTGAATTTCTGCCCAAGAAAGGTCTTAAGACAAAAGGGATACCATCGGCCCACAATGCTCGGGAGACGCGACGTATCCAGTCAAGAAGTGTAAAGTTTTCCTGTGATACCTCAAAATCTCGCTCCCATCCGAGCCGCCGACTCACATAAGCCCCTAGCCTTTCAAGAAAGGGATCTATACTGGGACCTCTCACGGGTATAGCTAATGCAAATTTGTCATCATAAAGGATTATTTCACTAAATAATGGGGTTTAACCTCTAGCTACTACTTCTGCAACGTAAGATAACTCTGCCCCATGCCCATAATTTGGTGTGTCACATCCCAAGAGCCCTAGTATCCGATAATGGGAAGCAGTTTCACAATCCTAAGTTCAGATCATGTCGAGTTCTTAATCAAGAACTACTACTGTGTCTGGGCCATCCACAATCTAATGGAGGTCAAGTCACCATCGAATTCTGTAGCCAAGACTAAAGACCGTTAAGACCTAAAAGGTAATGGATCGAGCACCCACCCGAGGTGTTGTGGGCATATTAACCACGTGCAAAACAAAGAACTCAACCCCTGTCGCCTAGCTAATCGAGGCCAAGTGGCCCCGGTCGAGATAGGATTGAAGTCCCCAAGGATTGAATTGGCCAGCGTGGATCAAAACGAAGAGTTCTCCACCAACCGGGACCCCAGATGAAAAACGTGAACAGGTCCTATAACGTACGGAAGACTACCAAAAGGAAGACTCAAGAAAATACTACAAAATCAGCACAACCCAGGTGCTACAAGCCTGCGACCTAGTCCTAAAAAGCTTCTGTCAAGAAGGGAAGAATCCAACATTATTGGAAAACTAGTGGCTCAATCAGGGAAGCGCCCCACATCGTATCTCAATGGTCTGCACCGGGAAATTATGAACCTGCACGGAAAGAGGGAAAATTCTACCCACAATTCTGGAATGCCGGCACCTTGCCGCTTTTATCGAGGACCCGGGTTGTAATCTTAAATAAAGTATTATCAGTGGACGAACTGTGTGTTTATTGATTATCTTGTCGATCGCCTCACTGTGAAATGTACAGAGGTTACATACATCGTAATATAAATTATAGATTATATATATATATATATATATATATATATATATATATATATATATATATATATATATATATATATATATATATATATATATATATATATATATATATATCTTTTTATTCCAATAAAGGTACACTGATTACAATCAAGAGTGTCATTCCTTACATCTGGAATAAACAAAGACAAGCAATTCCCTCAAAAAAAAAAAAAACTCAAGAGAGAGGCGAGAGGAAGAGAAAGCCAGAAAGAAAAGAAGGAAGCAGGCAAAAGGAAAGCAGAAAATACGGTAAGAGAGATCAAAAAAGCATGATAAGGAGAAAGAAGAGAAAGAGAAAGAAGAGGAGAAAATGAAAAAGCGATAAAAGAAATGTACCGTCAACGCATTCCTAGCACGGCTAGAATAACATGCACCTACTGTAAACTAGGAAAAGATAAATCTTAATAAGGCATTGATGATTAACCAACGCCATTCAGAATTCTAAAGGATCCCATGCGAAGACGCACCACCAAGCTTCATTACAAGTAAACTAGCATAACCCGTATGAAGAATAGTATGGGCTCCATAAGACAGAGACACCATTTATAAGGAGGTTAAAGCACTTTGAAAATCACCACTGCTTTCCACTCTCTCCATGAACCAAAGATAAGACACTCATTCTTCCAAGAAGAAGACAAATGCACGTTAATCTAATTCAAAGCAGAAAGCCTTTCAGCCAGAAGGTCACGCCAAGAGCCTCAGATTTTGTGGCTGCAGAGTTTTTCACTGAGAAGGCCTCAGATTCAGTGCCCTGGTCACCCAGCCTTCTGTAGCACTTTTAACCCAGAAGGCCCCAAATTACTAAAGCCTCAAATGCCCAGCCTTTGCGCAGCTCTTCAAATTTCGGGCTCCACTTAAGAGCCCCATTTGGCTCACTAAGAGCTCTTCAAATTTCGTAGCTGGCCTCGCCGCCCAAAAGCCCCTAATGGCTCAAGCTTTGCAGAGCTCTTCAAATTTCGTGAAGGCCTCAAGGCCCAAAAGCCTAGTGGCTCGGGGCCAGAGAGCGCCTCAAATTAGGTGGCCTCTAACCTCTGGCAGCCTTACGCCCAAGAGCCTCAATGGTCAGCAGCCAGATTTCACCAGAGGGCCTCAACGCCCACGGAGCCCCGACGGCTCAGTTTGATGAGCTCAACTGCTCACCTCAGGCCATGCAGCCTAAGAGACAAGCTTTAGCTCACAACCAGCTCCATGTGCTTCTGGCCTGGGCCCAAATTTTTGCAGAGCTCTTCAAATTAAGGGCCCTCACGCCAGAGCCCACAGCCGGGCCATGCAGCTCTTCAAATTCCTCGGGGAAGGCCTTAGCACCCAAAAGCCTGGCTCAGCTTTGCAGCTCTTCAAACAGAGGGCCTCTCGCGCCCACGGAGCCCCAACAGCCAGCTTGACTATCAACCGCTTCACCCGCCACTGTGAGGCCCAAGAGACAGCTAGCTCGTGCACATAGCCCATGCACTGGCCGTTCAGGGGCTTGCGTGAGCCTTCACCCTGGTGAAGGCCTCACGCCAAGAGCCTCAAGAGGCTCGCTTTGCAGTTTTCGCCAGAAGGCCTCTATCGCCCAAAAGCCTCAAGTGGCTTCACTCATAGTGAGCTCTTCATCAGAAGGCCTTGTTCAGAGCCTGTGAGTCACTGCGGGTGTGAGCTCTTCAACTCAGAAGGCCCTCTGCGCCCACCTTAGCCCTCAAAGAACCCGGTTTTCGAGAACTCAACTGTCGTAGCCATATAACCACTAATCCAGACAGCCAGAAGAGCAACCTTGTGGGCTAAAAAACAAAAAAAACAAAAAAACAAAAAAACAACGGAATAAAAAATGGGGGATTCATTGATAGAAATGTTGCACATATCTCGAGTTTGAGTCTGCACAAAGAAACAAAGTGTGCCATGAAGGAGTTCGATATCGGCGCGAAGAAAGGAGCGGGCCTCAAACAGGAGTGTTCCTGGCTCTCCAGAGTAGTCGTGGTAAGATCTCATGCCTCGCCACTACTATTAGGATATCAGCTTGAAATCCAAGCCCAACAGAACTTCTTAAATGGAGCCATCCAAAGCCCATTGGCAATTCATTTTCTACTCTCTTATAGCCCTGGGCCCTAAGGGAATAACAAGAGTTTTTTGCCTCTGAAGGTCCCCTCACAACCCATGGCACTCCTCCGTCAGGCATTCAACAGAGCTTGCAGCCTCAAGCTTCGCGACGGGCCCCATCAAGCATCGCCTCTTTATTACGCAGTTCTTCCCTAGTTCCCCCGCAGCCTCACATGGACTATCAGAGTTCATCCAATGCACTTAAAGCTCATCCAGCAATTAGCCCATCCCCGGCCTCCAAAGAATGCCTAGGCACCACTCCGCCCTGACTTCCCGAAGCTCGGCCTCGGCTACTTTTAGGCTACCCCGAGCCTTTTCTTCCCTACTCTCAGCCCGCGCTCGAGCCGACATGGTATGCTTCAAATCGGACTTAAGCTTCACGGCCTCCTCCGTCATACTCTGCACCTGATTTCGCAGCTCAGCTCGCTCATAAACAAGAGCAGTCACCCTCGCTTTATAGACTCTGGCGGCTTTGACATGGCCCTCGTTCGATCTGGCCCTCTTGGCCAAACTCTTCAAGTGAGTAGCCACCTGCCGATACCCAACTTAAAGTCAATGCGCAACTCAAACTCAAGATAAAAGCAAACGCAATGAGACACCGGAACTTACAGAGGCGACCCCCTGGAGGGACAGGGTCAAGGCTTCCTCAACAGGGAGGACACCCGACCTCTTGAGGTCAGATTCTCTAAGGATGATCATCCCGGCAGCTGCAAGCTCGCATTTGGAGAGCAAAGAACGCTATCTCCGCGCCGCGCCCCTCAATTCTTCCGGCCGATGAAGGAGGGCGCCAAGGCCTACAAGCAGGGGATTCCAACAGATAGGCACACCTCCAACTAAGCTCACAGTTCTTCCGAGGAGCCCTGCCTGAAGTGGTGAGCGAATGAGGTCACGAACTTGGGGCTCTAGGAACCTTAGACGAAGGAGGCATCACCTGCCCCCGCACTTGGACATGGGCAGAAGGTGAAGAAGAAGACGATCCCAACTTCGGGACTTTACCTTTTGTGATCGCCCCTTCACAAGAGAGTCCGTAGTTTTCCGTCACACCGAGACTTCCGACAACGCCTCCACTCGAGCCAAAAACTCTCCTTAGTTGGTCAAGGCCGGAGGCCCATCGTGAGAAAGCTTAATAACGGAGGGAGGTGGAGGTCTCAAGGTGGGAGGACGGGAGGACCTCGAACCTGAAGATCCGGGAATATTCGACCTGATAAGCTCTAAGTAAGTGCGCGGAAGGCACTTAACCAACTCTCGCTTTACGACTTTGTCTTCTGGGCTGAGATCCAAGAGAACACCTGAGAGACATGCAGCCAATGCAGAATTAGCGATACCCCATAACTTAAGAAAGACAGACCAAACTAAACCAAAGTGATGCTCACAAAGATTCTCAGGGGTGGTCCAGCAATTTAACGCCTGCAGGTCATCCTTATTAAGGGATCATACTCCCAACTCGCGCCACCACTACAGAAGAAACGCCCTTCCAAAGCTCCATGGAGGATGGAAGTCTGAGATAACTGTAGAGCACCCCAGACGCCCGAAAGTAAAGCCCTCGAAAGTCTCCTCTTCACACTAAAAGGTCCAAGAAACGTGAGCCACTGGGAACACCAGTCTTGTCCCCGAAGAAAACCAATGTACCCTACCGAATACACCAAAGCCTTAGCCATTTTCTTTTATCGCTTTTTTCTTTCCTACATTTATTAGACAATCCTGAATTTTTTCTTTCTTAATACTTTTCTTTATTAGACTACTTTTTTTTTTTTGGTCTTCCAATTATTAACATCTATTTATTTTGACATCTATTCATTTTGTAATATATATATATATATATATATATATATATATATATATATATATCCTTCTCTCGTGATGTTACGTTTAATTTTTTTTAAGAGTAGAAAATATAATTCTTTTAAATTAAAATAAGGGTATAAAAGTAACTCTCCTAAGGAAATCTAAGTATAAATAGAAAAAAAATATTATTAATACAACTTTTTATTTGTTCTCTCAGATAGCCTCACTCTCTTGATCATAAATAATGAAAATCTAAGTCGTTAGACCTAGATTTGAAGACATTTCAAGAGGTAAGATTTTTCCCTAGATCTTATTACAATAATAAAAAAAAAAAAAAAAAGAAATGTGGTAATCATAAACTTTGAGTTTGTGAATCAAAGAAAAGAAATATGAGGACCATTGTACAAAAAAAACTAGTGGAAAATTGTAGAGATGAACAATATGCTCCGTGGCAAATAAGTGAAAGTAAAAAAGTGAATAATAGGTAAAAAGTTACAAAGGATTTGTTATGGTTAATATCATTATATATAAAAAAATTAGGCATAAAAACTTTCATAAAGTAAGCCAAACCTATTTATAAAGCATGGTTAAGAAATCTAGGTAACGATGGATGTTGGAAAAAATTCTAGATATTCTTATTACTTTTCAAAAGAGTATAAATATTTGATGATAAATTCTATAAATTAATAAAAAAAATATGATAGGTTTGGAAGGTAAAGTTTTATAGATATATGTATTTGATAAGTATTTGTGGATGTATTTTTGGTAAGTAGATATTTACTAAGATTTGATAATTTATTTAGATAAAATTGTGATTCAGATAAATATTAGAGAATAATATGATATAAAATATAATGATAATAATCATTTTTAGTTTATTAGTTGATTTAATTAAGAATATAAAATAAATAAATATTTGAAATAATATTAAGAAGGAATTAGACTTTTATAAAAGTTTTGAAACTCATTGCCTAAATTATTAATAATTATGATGTTTAAAATATTATTAAGATTAATAATATTACCATTATAAAATTGTTAGGATTCTCAAACCTAGTAATATTATTAATCATCTTAATTGACATTATCTCAAATTTCTTGTCAACGAAAAATAATAACGACACTATTCGGTCCTTTGTCAACGAATAATTGACATTTACACTCCTGATAGTAAAATGTAATTGACGAACCTAGCCCCATGTTTCAAGCAGTTAATAATATTAGTAAAGGTTTTGGTTCCGTCCACCTTAAAATGAACAATTTGTGGTTAGCCACTTATTTGAAAATCCTACGTGTTTGGCCACGATTTGATATTTGTTAACCAAAGGAAAAATGTAGTTAATTTTGATATTGATATGCAAATGTTCTATTTGAATTTGATATGAAATCAATTTGAAATGTATTTGAGAATGTTTTGATGAAAAATTTTGAATGTTCTACCACATTTGAATCCAAAGGTTTTGTGAAAAAAAATAAAAAAATCTCTTATGTGTTATATGATTGGAAACCTTTTGATCCTCTTATTCGTTGATATCTTTTCAAATACCTTTAGTTAGTTTCCGTTATGAAAGTGTGGATAATTATTAGGGGTGAGCAAAAAAACCTAAGAAATCGAACTGGCCGAAAAACCAAATCAAAACCGAACTGAAAAATAGGTTAACCAATCATGTCTCCATTTCATGTTTTTGTTTACACAAATCTCGGTTTCGGCTTACAAAATATAAAACATTATTTCCCGATTAACCAACCCAAAAATATAAAAGAGAGAGCATGTAATAAATTTCCTAGCTTTTGTAAGTTGCATTTTCCCACTTTTATCTATCCTACAAGCTTTCTTCAAAAAACCAAGTTTTTACCATTTTTCCTCCAAACCAAAACATACAGACTATAATTTCTTTGAATTATTTTCTTTTTCTACTAAAGCTGTTAAAACATGTTATTGATTAAAAAACTGGTGGATTAAATTATCTAATTTCATAATGCTTATATTATTTGTGGATTTATTATTATAAATGCACAAGTGTATGGGATTGCAAATAAATTGATTGTATTCTTTTTTTCTTCTTTTTTTGTCTTTGTATTTTTATTGTATTTATAATAATTATTATAATTTGAACTTTAATATATGATTATGGAATTACAATTTTATTTTTTTAATTATGGTTAACCGAAAACCTAATATATGGTTATCCAAACAAATGGTTAACCGAAGATTTGATTAATCATATTAATGGTTAGGTTTTTTGTTTATATAAATAAAAAACCAAAAACCGATTATTGATTTTTATTTTGTGTCATGGTTTGATAGAAGGTGAAGGAGCAAGAGTTTTTATGTGTGAATATAACATCACAAATCTTTGATAAGACCACCTTTCTTGGATGACAGAAAGGAAGAGTTAGGGCTTTTTTTATGGGTTTGATTAATTTAGAGTTGGTAATTTGAGTCTGGTTTGCCGAGCTAACCCTAACTAACTTGAAATTAAGGCTAACTAGACTACTAAGTGTTTTTAATCATGCATGCAACCAATGTCTTAAAATCGATTTTGATTGACTGGTCTAATCGCTTGAACTATCGACGGGCTATTTGATCGATCGAATCGACATTGAACTATCGATCGCGACTTTTTCGATATGGTTCTTCTAATCTGTTCAAACCTATGTCTCACTTCCATTCAAAGACATATCTTAAAAGGGCCGTTTAATGGGCCTCAACCCATGGCCCATTAAACTATGTTCACCCAAAATTGCAAACATCACATGTTGGTGCCAATATGTCGTTTAAATAAATTAAAACTATACATCCACTATTATCAAAAGTAGAAATATTAATAATATATAAACAATGTTAAATTAGATATTTACTTCTAAATAAATAAAATACATATATCACTTCAATTTGTAATATATTTTTATATTTAGGTATGAAAAATTTTTAATATATTTTTATTTTCTGCTAATAAACTATTATTGTTGGGATTTGAATTTAGGACCTCCTCCATATACCTTTTTGAAACGATAAACATTTTACCACTTGAACTAAGTATAATCAGCAGGTATGAAATATTATTTTTAATCATACTTATTTTTAATTTTTGAGAATATTTTAAATTTTAATAAATATAAATTATATATTATGATGTCATCGATTCAATCATGATTAGACCGATCGTTGAACCGTGAATCGATAACTTTTCCAATTCAATTGTGAATTCGATTTTTAAAATATTGCATGAAGCTCCTTTAGTATTCAATTGCTTGAGTCAGATCCACCTCTTATACTTTAAAAAAATTATAAATATCAAATTTAATAAACAAAATTAATAATAATTAAAAATCGCCTTGAATACCTATTCATAATTAATTTTATATTTATTTACTTAACTAAATTTAAGAGACTCATATATTTCATATTTTTTATTATCATATGACTTTACAGATAAAATTAAATAAAAGACAATCTTATCCTCAGAATCGATCCCTAAATCAAAACATGAGACATTAGAAAGCATATATATGGAACATATACATATTAGAAATTTTAAATCTTTATTTATTTAGTATAAATATTGTCTTTTTAAAGCTAAACACGTGAATAAATCCTGCTCCTTAGGACTAAAATTAGATCCCTTTCTGTTCTAGTTTTTAAAGATTGAATGTTCTACCATAAGGAGTTAGACATAATAGGTAATATAAATATTGTTAATAACAAAGCTACAGAATTTTTGGAGAGAAATAATTTTATTGATTCAAACTAATAATACATCGATAGAAACATATAATCAAAATCAAGAAACCATAAAGGATGAAATAACATTCAAGTCACGAATGATGAACTGCTTGAAGATCTATATTTTATAATTGAGTTTACTACACGATATCGACACTGTAACTGTAATACCTACATCAGCTCTATGCTATATAACTACCATCGACGGATTTCTTATCAATCGACGAATATATTTTACTCGTTTGAATCGCTTTCACACAAATAAACATCGCAGTGTGACGATGACAAACAAATGTCGCACCAAGATGATAACAACAACCAAAACAATCATATCAAGACGATCATAATCAATGACCAAACAACTACTAAAACATGAAAAACAATTAAAAATCCAAGATCTCGAAGAATCACTTTATTGCTAAAGAAAACTACATGTTAAAAGTGATGATTTGAGGGGTCAAGAATAGTCAAAATTCACCTCACCGCCCTTACTTAAAGTGATAGACCAGAGATAAAGCAAAGGAGGAAAAGGAAACTAGGTTTTTTATTATTGAACAAATTCTGCACTAGTTATTCCTTAACAAAGTTCATAATAGGTAGTGGGCCTTTTGATTTTTTTAAACTAATTGAATTTGAAATGAAAGTCTACAGCTTAAATTATAAACTCATTAAAGAAAAATAGTAAAGTTGTAATATTTAATAGAAAATAATGTTGACATTTTTTTTTTTTAAATTAATTGAATTTAACGAAATTTCATTTTAAAAAAAAAGTTAATAAATATATAAAGGGAGAATATTGACAAAGAGTCTTGAACATAAAAAATGATAAGGAGTTTTGTTTACTCTTGAAAATTCAAACTCAAACTCCAATCAAAGCTTGGTAGATCTCCATCTCCATCACATGTACAAATGACTTCTTTTTTTTTTTTCTTTTTTTCTTTTGACAGGCAAATAATTGTTAATAAATAGCCCCAACAAAAACAAACAAATTGTGTCCTTGGCCTTGATGTTTTTTGAAAACTATTATTGTTGGCTGGATTCAGTGTTTTTGTGACCTGCTTGCAGCGAAGAGTGGTCGCACGGGAGCAATGGAGATATTCCCAGAAAGTGTGCGAAAACTTTGGGATGAATGTGGGAGCTACGGTCGATGGTGCTAGTAAGCCTCTTCCTGCAAATCGTCCTCACCATCTTAGCAACAGCCGAAAGTTCACAGTGGCGATTTGACTGTGAATCCTGATTTGGTCGGCGTACTTGTCATATATAGATCGGTAAGATGTGTGATCCCTTGTACCCTGTGCCAATTAGAGATTCGGAAGGGAAATATGATAGATAGATCCACATCACCCTCATGGTATTTTGTACCGTTTCTCCTCCTACACCTGGAGGCCCTGGTACAATCACTGCTTACTCTTTAGAAGATAATGAATTGTGGTTGAGGCACTTGCTTGCTACAGTCCAAGTTAGTGGCTTTTTACGTGTTTGAGGTCATGGACTTCAGAGAACCTGCCTTGCTTCATCCATCCAATGCTGTATTAATCACAAACATGAGAGAGGTCAGTTCGTGTTCAAGCAAGCAACACTTCGGAGATGCATTGCTCCTAGTTCCTGATCCTGGACCTGATTATATGGAAATCGTGAAGGAATATGATCCGGAGTTACACAATGTGGAGACAGCATCCGAATCTAGTATTGATGATGGTGATCATGATGGCACTAAATTAATTTCTGGTGGAAAATATATGAACGCGGCTTACTCTTTATTCATATAAATGAGATGTCTATATGCAGACCTATCCTCAGCTTGGATGCCACCAACGGAAGAGTGAGGGCATCATCAGGTCTTTGTGTCATCAGGAAGAGGTGTCTAAAGTGGTAGAGGCGAGCTTAGTCTCTGTATGATGTGCCTCTATACCAAGGCTGTTGTGGTTTATTCTCCACTCAGGCATTCTTTTCTCCGCACTGTCAGCTTCTTGTCCACTATTTCTACTTTAGTGGCCTCGGTTTCTTCATCGAGGTATGAGTTCTCAAATGTTGACATCACATTACTTACAAGGTTACTTTCGGAGCTATTTTTCTTGAGATTTACGCTATTGTGGTGCTGATTTTGTCTGACTGGAGCATTGTCTGGTTATGCAGCAGCAAGAGAAAGTATACCCTGCTGACTACTCCGACTCACTTCGACATTACCTCTTCCATCGTCGACGAGTGGCAAGAGATGGTCTAGAAGCATGGCTCAGAACAACTAATCGATTCTTGCCTCAGAGACAAAAACCAAGTCTCGGATCATGAGGTTAATATTTTGACAAGAACAAATTCTTGAGAGGTCTGGCACAAGAGACTTGGGAGAAAGTGGATGACATGAAGGAGCTTCATCCCTCAGCTTCCTCCTCTCGAGACATTAAGAAGCCAAAGGATGTCGGGCTGATCAGAAGAAGCTTACTCAAACATAGAGGTGATTATGATTACAAAAAGGGGATTCTGTATTAGTAGAAAACTTGGTTGGAGTACATAGTTAGTGTAGAATTCGATCACAGCATCCCTCCTTTTGCATATCGCTACTGATCTCTTTAGCTACATCAATGATGATGATGATGAAGACCCCATTAATCCAAACGAAAAACAACAAGGCAAACGTCGTTGATATAATGTAACTGCCAGTCATGTCCATTCATGCCGCCGGATGCAGGGTTTAGGATTCGAGACACTTGTTCTGAGGCTAAAAGATTTTTCCAGAAAGACGTCTGTCCATATCTGACAGAAAGGAAGCCAGATTATTATTGAAGTTGTCACACAAAATGATCCCATCAAGGAAAGGAGATAAAAAGCAAGTATGTGTTATTTCGAGTAATGGTGGCTTGCCAAGATGTTGAAATCATTGGAAATGGAGTTGAGAGAGAAATGGGAGATGATAAGTGCGGTGTGGGTGGAGATGTTGTGCTATGCTGCTAGTCATTGTGGAATTGTTCCAAAAGCAATACCTAATCTACCACCACCATGTGCACCTTTACCCTTTATGGGAGGTGCCAAGCCCTTTGTCGCAGCTGCTTGAAGAAACTCAAAGAAAGATATATCATGCTTGTTTTTTTTTCTTTTGACACTTTTTTTTTTCTTTTGACATCTATTGAGGGGACCCAACCCGGGTTTCCTTTTCTAACTCTCACCTCCCTGATTCGCTTTATTTCAAAAACAAACCTTTCATTTCGTTTTAAACTCTTTTTAAAGTAGAACTGCAGAGCGAATCCATTTATACATACAGCTTTCATTGCACCTATGAAACATGGTGGGACAAAATTTTTTTAAACATTAAATTCTTTATAGAAAATCGGCCCAAAGCAGAGTTTCCTCTCGCTTTTGGACATGTCCCAATTTCTTGATAACACCTAATAAAAACAATTTAATTTACTTCCTACATCCAACAATGGGACATCAAGTCCACCTTCACAACCACTTCAAATCAAACTTAAAATCATTTTCTTCAACACTTATGATATATAAACAATCTTTTAAACTTATATACGTTACAAAATAAAGGTTGCACAAGTAGTTATTTACAACGAAAACTATACTTGTTGGGTGTGGTCGCCACGTGAGGCGAAGTGTCATCGTCCGAAGGATGCTCTGAACTGCACGCCACTTGCTCCCAAACATTTTTTGCAAAACATTTGGAAAAAGGATGAGCTAAAAGGAGCTCGTTGAGAGTACTGGGCCATAGGAAAATAATGTTTCCAGTATATATAGTTCGTTAATATGTGTAAAACATTGCATAAAGGATTCTATTTCCATAAATACTTACTTTGCATTCTTCTTTCAAGTTCAAAATACAACTTATAAAACAATTGTATAAACATACTATCATAAACACGATTTGCTTTACTTTCTTTCCATATTGTCAAATACAATGTAAAAAACAATTGTATAAACATATCCTTTCCATAAACATTTGCTTTACTTTCTTTTCCATTTATATCAAATACAATGTGTAAAACAATTGTATAAACATATCATTTCTATAAACATTTGGTTTACTTTCTTATCCATATAGATCAATTACAATGTGTAAAACAGTTGTATAAACATATCTTTACAATATATTTTCTTTTCCTTTTGAACTATTATATCCAATGGAACCCGTGATACCGTTAACCACCATTGGTCCATGAAAGAACCTCCAAGGAAATGTCATTATCACCATACCAAAAAAGGAACCTCCGAAATCGTGTGCCATACCTTTAACTATCGTGGGCCAATGAAAGAACCGCCAGGAAACAGTTTACGATCAACGACGCCAAAAAGTGAAACATCCAATAAACGTATTATCTTTGTGGAATACCATTGCACTAAGGTAATAAATCACATTATGCGTTGGTAAACCTTTTCAGACTTTTACACGTGCAGGCTAATAAAGATGCATCACTCTTCCCTTCCCCAAAAAAATCCTAACCCTTTCCCACGTATCATGCACGCGTGAAAGGCCTTTAGTCGACTTTCCTTTTAACCTTTTATCTTGTAACATGTGTAACACTGATCTCAAACATTTATAAACATGTATATATAAACATATATTCATAAACATTTCATTTCATAATACTAAAACCATAAATCATGCTTATAAAACTATGAAACCATAATCACTTCATATTTTCTCAACACAATTTAAAGTCAAGAAAACCACATTTCTTTTTTTTTTCATTTGAACATTTATAGCATAGATATGAAAACATATACATTGGTAAACATTAATATATATATTTTCATAAACATGTACATTTTCCCTCACCTTAGTTATTTAAGCCCTTTTTCCTCCTTTAAAAACTTTTCACCTTTGTCCTTAATCGCTTCCTCCTACAAGGCACATTATCCATAAAATCCATTAACATTCATACCTTAATCTTGTTCATTTATACCATTAATTATACTATACTTTCCAGCAACCCTTAATCATTTAATCACTTCCAATTGATTAAAATCAATTGAACTCAACATCTTTTGTTCTTATGATTTTCTTATTCTAACTCATGGCAATTACTACCCCGTACAATAGGCCACAACATGCCATGAAATGGTCATACCAAACTGCTTATTCTAATTATTCATTTACGATGCATTATTCATGGTACTATGCACTATGCACTATGCACTATGCACTATTCATATGTATTTATACGTATTCACTATTTCACGTGGAAATTACCGAAATCCCGCAGGATTTCGTACTCCACGCCGTAGCTCTGTCGTGAGTAACTTCTCTTGACTCTTGGTTTGGAAAAATTGACCATCAGAACGTCGTAGATCTGAGAAAAACTAAAACTAGACTCTTCCGAATTTTTACCCGAATTTCGAACTCGTTGCTGGGTTCCCACGCGTAGCTCTCGTCGCGTAGAGCACTTTTCGTGTTTGACCCGACGAAATCCGACGATCAACTCGGGAATCGAAGAAAGAAGATTTAAAAGAGAAAAATTAAAAAAAAATCAACTAACCTTCTGTGGTGAAGATTAATTCAAGATCTTTTGTTTTATTAACTTTTTTTTTTTTTATTAAAATTGAAAGTGGGACTCACATGTCCCCTTTTGCCCTTCTCGGTCCGTTTCAGTCCCGAAACAATTTATTTCGTCCCGGTTTCAGTTCCATCTATCTTAAATAAAATTTTAATATTTGACATTTTTCAGGATTTTTTCGTAAATTACTGAATCCACTTTCGATGTTCATCGCCCTCGACTCGTGGGAAAATTCGACCGCCTCGCATCCAACAAAATTTGACCGAGAACTGTATTTCGCGCGGTATTTAATTCAACGGTGAAGTCCGTTTTGTCATCCGAGATCTAGAAAAATTTCAGATTTTTTTGTGGCAAATTACCATTTTGCCATTTTTCAGAAAAATTGAATTTTCACTCTTTAACATAATTTCGTTTTCATCTATTTCAACTTCTTTGGACTCAATACATTATTATGAACATTTTTTTTTTCGAGGCTTATTTTTCGAAAATTACTATTTATTTGACTATTTCCAGTCAAATATCTAACTGATCGAACACGAAATTTACTATTCATGGGAACTATAAATTCAGGGTCTTACATCTATTCATTTTACAATGCATTTTATATATATATATATATATATATATTCATGGTTTTTTTTTTTATTCTACATACTGTCATGGCCTTTGTTCCTGCTGCTTGAAGAAACTCAAAGAAAGATATATCATGTTTTTTTTTTTTATTCTTTTGACATCCAGGGGCAGACCCTCAATTATTATTATTATTTTTTCTAAGAGGAATCCAATTAAGAAAATAGTTCCCTCTAAATATCATAAACTTATACCATTATGTGTTAAAATGTCCCCACTGTGCATATTAATTCCGCATTTGTAAGTTTTAAAGTAATTTTATTTATATTTGATTTTCTTTAGGCTATGTTTTGTTCTAAGAAATTTTGAACAAAATCAAATGAAAGAAAATAAGAAAAAATAAAAGAAACTATGAAAGAATAAACTAGAATTAAATTTATATAATATTTTTTGTTTGCTACTCAAATCAATTTTATTTGTTTAAACTCATCAATATAAAAGCAAATAATTTTAAAATCATTAAATTTATAAGTAATTTTATTTATATATGATTTTTTTAGAAAATTTATAAGACAATCAAACATAAGAAAATTATTTTCTAAGCAATTTTTTCTTCTTTAATTTTTTTGAGAACCACACACAACCTTTTTTTACATATATTTACTTGGATTTACAAAGTTCTAGCATTCTGTTATCACGGAGACTCGAACCTAATTCTTTTTTATGCCCCACCTAACCCTTAATTATTTAGTGAAACCTCATCAGCACTTAAATTTTTATTAGAGGACTAAATATAAGAAAATCATTTTATTTATCATTTTTTTTCCTTTCCTTAATACTTTTAGAAACTAAATATAACCTGTTTTCGCCCCTCAACTCTTTTCTAGTTCCGCTACCTGACATCTATTCATTTTGTATATATATATATATATATATATATATATATATATATATATATATATATATATATATATATATATCCTCTCTATGCTAATGATACGTGCTTAATTTTTTAAGGGTAGAAAAATATATAATTTTTTAAATTAAAAAGGGAAAGGGTATAAGGGTAATTCTAAAGAAACCTAAGGATAAATAGAAAAGAAAATTTAGCTATTAATACAAATTTTATTTGTTTTTCTACTGCCTTTCCTCGATTGTAGAACTGCACTGCAATTCCACTTCAATACAAGAAAATCACTTTTGACATAAAATTGTAATTACGGTTAAAAATCCATAATTAATTCTCTAGATCTCGTGATGACAAACGGATCATACCGTTGAATCGCCTCATGAATCTAGTTAAGACGCAGTACTGAATTTTCCGAGACAAATAATTTATATCGCTTCGGCGCATCGCGTTTCTGCCGGGAATCGATTACGCGATCGTAAAGTCACATATAAAGAAGTACCATGTACCATAAGTGCAGATGAAAGTAGGTAAACGGCGAAACTGACACGAGATAAATGACATCAAATCCAGAACGAAAAATATAACGGTCATTTTGCAGGTTTTTGCTCACTACAAAGACAAAAATAACATATTGTCTTCCACTTAAACCAAAGAGCAAAACAGAGACGAGGATCATATAACGAAAACTGATTCTGCAGGCAGTCTCGACTTCTCTGTAAATACACGCACCTGACCGTCGATTTTGACTGGTGCCAGCATGAATATCTCTAATGCTGAGCAGCTACGCGTGACCCTGGTTTATGAAGTTTTGACAACTCCAAGAGGTAAGATTTTCTCTCTACTTGCGTTTTTATTCCCATTTTTGCGTGCTTCCACAAGCTTTGCTTTGGCTTGCGCCGCGAAAGGAAAGTTGACGGCCCCAAAGCTTGGGACCGAATTGATTTAATTTTTTTAACCCAATATGAGATGGCCATGACTGCCCAGAAATTTAGAGGGGCTATTTGGGGCCTTTACTCAGTTTTGCATAAAATGCATGTTTATAGATGAATAAATGCCGAATGTATCAAGACTGCCTCTAAACATGGACCGAAATTGTAGGAATTTTGGAGACTTTAAGGTCCGTGATGCTCGTAAACCGGTTTGGCCATAGGGGTTGAACAATTATGCTCGTGTTTATAAGATAGAAATAGAAGAAATCGTTCCAAAAGGTGAAACCGAGGTTGGACAAGTGGGCTGCCCGTGGACAGCCCACTGTTGGGTTTCGGGACTGTTAAAAACAGTCCCGGGTTGTGTAAATTAGATAAAAATCGTCCATGCTGCTTATTTAACTCAGATGCACGAATTATTTGCAATGCATATACTATAGTAAATCAATAGGTTAATGCTTAATGGCGATTAACATAGAGGTCACAATTATATGGAATATAATTGTGTGTATAGGATATTGTAATAAAATTGTGATTTGCTCAATTATACTAATATAATTATGAAGATGTTACCTGGAGATAAAATTATGAAATTGCTCAATTGAGCTTAAATCGCGACGCTGACAAAGGCTTAATTACACTGTAATATACTGACAAAATACGATATCGGGACATATTAGAATGATCTTTGAAAAATGGCATAATGCATTTTCATGCACCGGGTAGCCTAGAATTAGGTGTGAGTGCATGACAAGGCATTTTTGTAAAACGGGATATACTCATAGCGAATTTGCCGCGACGATATCTGAGACCGTGGGCTGTGAGATGCAGCCAACAGATCATTTCGATGAGGACCATGATCGGCTTTCGAAAGCTCACCAACCAATTCACCTCGGAGGGTAGTCCCATATTTTACCGAATATTTTCAGAGTGTATTTTCAAGAACAAAGCTTGGTTAAATGACATTTTCATACATGGCGAAGTGAAGTGTGAGTGAGTCGGTGGAGGACTGTGGACATGGGTGATCATGTAGACATCAAGTAGGACTGCTGTATTTACTTGAGTGTGTTACTGAGCATCGCGACTGGCATCAGTATGAGGCTCACTAGTGGCGACTCTCCCACGAGCTTTAGCTCACCCCGCGGATCCCCCTTATTTTCGTGTGTACAAGGAGCGCCGAGAAGACGATCCATTTTGAAGAAGCTTGCCAGGTTTGATTGCATAAATTAATGATTAATCAGAGATTTTAATATATGTTTCAGAGCAAAGTGTAATCAACTATGTAATTATTGGGAGAAAATTGAGAATAGTTGTGTGATATGTGTTTTTAATGAGTATTAGTTTATGGGCCCAAGTGGTCGATTTGATATATCGTATATATTGATTGTTCGGGGATGTAAATGTGCAAGTTATTTACAAGAATTGTATTTGGGTAGAGCTCCCCGTACAAAGGAGACGCTGCCCGATTTTCTGAAGTGACGTCGGGTAACCCGACATCCACTTGTATTCCGCGGGTTGACGGGTAGTCAACGGACCCCCGGGTTTTGGGGCGTCAGAAGAACAATGGAAAATCTAAGTCACTTAGGATTTGAAGCATTGATTTCAAAAGGTAAGTTTTGTTTTTCCCTAAATCTTATTACAATGAATAAAAAAATGAGATATTATTTTTGTTCTTCCTAAGGAGTTGTTTTTTTTTTTGTTCGTAGAAACCCGAAAAACCTAGGATGTCAAATCTAAGGTTGAAGAAGTACTTGAACAAGATTTGTTATGGTTAATATCATTATATATAAAAAAATTAGGCATAAAAGCTTTAAGGCTGTAGCTTCCAGGAAACCTATTATAGCTACATGCGTAAGAACCAAGAAATCTAGGTAATGATGGATGTTAGAAAAGAAATTTTCTAGATATTCTTAATAGTTTTCAAAAAGAGAAGTAAATATTTGATGAAAAATTCTTATAAAATAATAATAAACAAATATTATACTTTTGGTTGGTAAAATTTTATAGATATATGTATTTGATAAGTATTTTTTGATGTATTTTTGGTAAGTAGATATTTTCTAAGATTTGAGAATTTATTTAAATAATATTGTGATTAAGATAAATATTAGAGAATAATATGATGTAAAAATATATTGATAATAATCATTTTAGTTTAGTAGTTGATTTAATTAAGAATATAAAATAAATAAATATTTGAAATAATATTAAGAAGGAATTAGACTTTTATAAAAGTTTTGAAACTCATTGACTAAATTATTAATAGTTAGGAAGTTTAAAATATTATTAAAATTAATAATATTGACATTATAAAATTGTTAGGATTCTCAAACCTAGGGGTGAAATAGTTTATCGAGATTCTTTAAATTGACTTCTTCAAAATTCTTAAGTGTTTATTTGATATAAGGGATATTAATACAGATTTTAGAAAATATAATTATTTGTTTTTACGTCATTTTTATGATGAAGTTTTGAACTAAATTATATATGATCTTGGTTTATGAAAAGTTTGGTTTTTATTGATTTGATTATTCATTGATCAAATGGTGATTTTGTATGAAAGTACAATTTAGAATTGTTTTGTTTATGATAGAAAATGACATACAATATTTTGTGATTTGAATTTTTAAATAAAATATTTGACTCTAGTTGGTTCGACTCTGTCAACGAGAATAATAATAGACACTATTCGGCCCTTGTCAACGGGAATAATAATTGACATTTACATTCCTTAATAATTAATGTAATTTATTTGAACCCTAACCTCTAGAGGTTTTAATTAAAGGTTACAAGTACTAGCAGTATTTGGTTCCGTCCACCTTAAATGAACACCATGCTAGCCACCCATTCAAAATTCCACATGCTCAACACTATTTGGATATTTGTTGACCAAAGGAAAAATGTGTAGTTGATTTTGATATTGATATGAAAATTTTTTTGTTTCAATTTGATATGAAATTGTTTGGACTATATTTAATATGAAATCAATTTAAAATGTATTTGAGAATGTTTTGATAAAAAATTAATTTTTTTACCACATTTGAATACATAGGTTTTGTGTAAAAATATATATCTTATTTGTTATAAGGATTTGAAACTCCTTTGATCTTTCCTCATTTGTTTATATCTTTTTCAAATATCTTTAGTTTCCCATGATGAGTGATGACTTTGTTTAGTTAATGATTGTTTAGTTAATAACTTTATGTTCATTTGGATTTTTTTAGTTTTCAGAGTGGTTTGAAAGTGTAGATAATTATTAGGGGTGGGCTAAAAAACCTAAGAAACCGAACCGACGGAAAAACCAAACTGAAACCGAACTGAAAAATAGGTTAATCGAATCGAGTGGTTCGATTATGGTTTTGTTCTTACACAAACTGCTTCGTGCTTTACAAATTACAAAAACCGTGGATTTCAAGTAATCAACCAATATATATATATATATATATATAATAGGTTTCCCCAATTCAGAAGTTGTGACTTTTCCACTTTTATCCTGTCATCTTTTACTTTTTTTTCTCCAAATCAAAGATATAAATGCGATATCTTCTGACATTTCTTTTCACTAAAATTGTTAAAACATGTTGTTGATTAAACCATGATTAAATTAACTAATTTCATGGTTTCATATATTATTTGTGGATGTATTATAAATGCACAAATACATGGGATTGCAAATGAATAGATTGTATTCTTTCTTTTTGTCTTTGTATTTATAATAATTTTTATAATTAGAATTTTAATATATGATTATGAAATTGTAAATTTATTTTTAATTATGATTAATCAAAACCCAATATATGGTTAATTTCCGAACAAATGGTTAACTGAAGATTTGGTTAACCATATTAATGGTTAGGTTTTTTGTTTTATATAAATAAAAACAAAAACTCGATTTTTATTTCCTTGTGTCACTTCGCTTGATGGTAGCGTAAGGAGCAATACCTTTTTATAAGGTAATACACAATGTCCTCAACTCAAGTAGGAGAAGACCACCTTTCTTGATGATGGGAAAGTGAAGAGGCTCAGGGCTCTTCTTGATGGGCCTGATTTAGAGTTGGTAATTTGAGTCCGATTCGCTGAGTTAACCTAACCAACCTGAAATTAAGGCTAATTAGACTATTAAGTAAGCTTAAACATGCATGTAACCAATGTATTGGATTGACTGGTCCAATCAGTTGAACTATCGATCAGCCACTTTTTGATCGATCGAATCTATGATTCATCGATCGGCCACTTTTTCAATATGGTTCTTTCTAACCGGGTTCAAACCTCCTCGCCTCCGCTCGATTCCAAGATCGAAGGCCCTAAAGGGCCGTCTAACTTATTATGGGCCTCAACTCCATGGCCCATCAAATATGTGGGACTCAAAATTGCAAACATCAACATAAGTAAACTGTTATCAAATGTAGTGAAATATTAATAATATATAAATCAATGTTAAATTAGTACATATAATACTTCAATTTGTAATATATTTTTATATTTAGGTATGAAAAAAAACTTTAATATATTTTAGTTTCAAGTTAGTAAAATGTGATTGTTGGGATTTGAATTTGGGACCTCCTCCATACATTAACCACTTGAAGTAAGTATGATGAGTATGTATGAAATATTTTTAATCATACTATTTTTAATTTTTTGAGAATATTTTAAATTTTAAAAATATAGATTATATATTATGATGTTATCGATTCAATCATGATTAGACTATCGATTTGATCGCTGGAACCAAACCGCGATTCAAAATGAATCACTTTGTTATCAAGAAAACTACGGGAATACGTAGCACCGGTGAAATTTCAAATTCAAATAAGGGCAAATCAGAATTTAGATGATAAAATTATAATTACGTTAAGTCCGTACCACTTTCTAGACCTCGGATGATGAAACGGATTGTACCGTTGGAATCGTCTCGCAAAATCTAGTTAGCACGTAAAATTTCATAATTTTCTGAGACAGTCGGAGTCGGCACGTTTTTCGAGGCATCGCATTGCGCCAGAATCGATTTTCGACGCCGATTTAAAGTCACATATAGCATGTACTCCGCATCATAACTTAGATGAAAGTAGAGAACGGTTTAAAATGTGATCACGGTGATAAATACGAACGCCAACTGGTAAAGAGGGACATAATGGGTATCAGGGAATTTGATTTTAAGTTGCTATAGGACAAAATAGGAATAGTCTCTTCTTCACATTAGGCCAAAAGGAAACTGTGGAAGCCATTTTAGGTCCAGTAGCAGCTGAATTCAATTTTTAGAGAGAAGCTAAGCTTCTCTCTAGATTTATGTTAGAAATCCTAATCGGTCGCATTTACGAGCAAAGTTAAGGAAGCCGTTTCACGCGGCGGCGGCAACGCTGTGACCCCGGATTTGCGAAGCTGACAACTCCAAGAGGTGTAGGATTTTCTCCTCTACTTAAGGTTATTCCCATTTTAATGTTTTTCACGCTTTCTATACTGCTCGAAAATAGTTGATCTGGCCCCAAAACATGGACCTAATTTGTGGAAATTGTTCGGGGCTTTTTTCGATACGTGACTCCGCCCCGTAAAATCGCATCGCGTGTCAATGTTGCTTTAAATCACAGATTTATATTACAAAGGCCGGGAATGGGCCGCTTGATCGCCAAAAACATAGACCAAGTGTTAGAATTTTTCGAGGAAGACGGAGCAACTGGATCGCCTACCGCTGTTTAGCTGTTCGGGGAGTGGGTTGGTTTAACTTGTGTATTAAATGGTTGTTTGGTATGCATTGGGTCAGAATGGTTGTGATTTCGGTTCACTATGAACCGTCAAGTGAGGATTTTCCGGGGAATAGTAAACGAGGGTTTCACTATTCCCGTAATAATGCTTTGAAAATATATTTTCGTGAAAATAGGTGTTTGGCCTAGTGATTTAAATTAAATTGCTCGTGTGTGATTATTAGCCCACGCTGGTAATTTGATGTTTAAATGATAATTACATAACATGTTTGCGCGATTAATTTATGCGAGTATATTCATGCTTATATATTTGCATGTGATTAGACCGAATTGGAAACTCTAAGATATTATTCCATATGCAATCGAAACATCCTAGAGTATGGGGAGTTAGTGCATGGTATAAGGTCTAGAGAGGACTCGCCGAGGGTAGTCTAAAAAATGTAAATCATCTGGTTAGGGCCTGATTGAAACTTAAAATATCAATCGCCTGAGCGCCCAATTGATATTCATCGAGGGTAGTCCACAAACAATTTATATACCAATCGTCTGAGCGCCCAATTGATATATATATCTGAGGGTCATTCCACTAATAAAATAATAATTCTCACACAAGGCTTAGGCGAAGTGCGTAGAGAGCCTGAGGACTCCTGATCCGAGCTGGTCAGACATTTAAGTAGGATCATGCATTTGCTTGAATGTGTCAATTTGGAACATTGCACGCACTTAGGTGGTGAGTAGCCCACTTGCATGCACATTCTCCTATCAGCTTTTAGCTCACCCCGTCGTGGATCCCCTTTACTGTACAGGAGCTGCGAGGAGACGGCTCGTCCTAGAGGTTGTATTAGAAGAAAGCCGGTTGTGGCTTTGATGTACATGTATTAGAATTCCCTAAATTTTAATGTATGTATTTTATAAGAGTAAAAACATATTAACTCTGTAACTATCAGTATATACTGATTCATAGTCGTATGTATATCGAGCACGTTTATGGGCCCAAGTGGCCATATTGGATGTATATTGCATATGTTGGACTCCGTTTGGGGATGTATATGCGTGCATCGTTGTAAGAGCTCCCGTACAAAGGAGACTCACCGATTTTCTAAAGTGAAGGCTGCAACCCGACCCTCCACTTGTATTCCACAAGTCGACAGAAACAACTGACTCCTGCTTTTGAATACAAATTGGTATCGTAGCTTAGGCATACGAATACCAGTGGAGCTCTGTTGGTATCCATCACCACTGCGGTATGATGTAGTTGTGTAATGAGATTACCTAGAAGGCACGTAGAGAGAAATTAGAACATCGCATTTGTTTTGATTGTGGATCATGTGACAGCATGGGATTGATGTTATAACATGTTGATCGATCATGTGTTGTGTCGATCAGGTGTTTAGTGGATAGCACTTAGACAAATAAACTAAAATGTTGAACACTAGGATTAGTGAGAACAAGTTGTTGAAAAATTTTTTTGGTGTAAATGGTCCGTAATTGTGTCCGACAAAGAAATTAGCTGGGACAAGATCATGTGGGTTTTCAGGGAAAACTAGAAAATATTTCATTTTTTGCACAAGATAAATAACTGTACTACGCTTAAAATTTTCTGAATTAGCAAGGAAGATTTAAAAAAAAATGACGATGAAAATAATTTTTCTAAGATTTACAAGTATACAATTGAAGAATGGGGTAAAATAAAATTTTAAAAATTTATTCGAGTGTCCAAGAAAGTGAAAAATAATAATAATAATAATATTTAGTGATTTTTCCGTACCGCCGAATAATCGAAAAATAATAATGATAATAAGGAAAAACGAAAAATTTGATGCAAAGAGGTTGGAAATCATACCGCAGCAGTCAGACGTGGAGCTGGCGCCGGTAGCTGCACGCGGTCGGCGTCAGCGCGTTGTGCGCTGGGCGAAGCGCGGCGTGGCCGGGCTTGCCGTGGCGAAGCGCGGCGAAAGGGCGCGGTGAGCTGCTTCGGGCGCTGGGCAGGCGCGGCCGGGCGCCGCAAGGCGGTGCGACGGCGCGCCGGGCAAATGCGCGCGCGAGCGGCAAATTTCGGGCGCAGCGCAGCGCTGCGTGGCGCCGGGCGCGCGGCAGTGCGCGGCCCGGCGCCTGGCCGACTGGGCAAAGGCACTCTGGTGCACTCGCCATTTTCGATCCGCTGCCCCGTTTTTTCTCTGAGTCACCAAATGAACACTGCTCATTGTAAATAAAATTTTTTCAAAAAGAAAATTTTTTTTTTTAAATTCAAATAAAATCAAATAAAAATCAAATAAATTTTTTGATAAAATTCTTCAAAAAAATAAAATTTTTGATAATAAAAAATTCTCATGGAAATAATATTTTAAACGCAAATTGATCGCAGATACACTGAAGTTATGTGTGTATGATTAGTGTCTCTGGCCGTTATGCCTTAGAGATACCAGATGATTTAACTACCATTTGAAATGGTGATTGCATGTAGTTAAGTGCATTTAAATTATATGCATGGTGTAATGCGTATAGGAAAAGGGTGAATGCTAAGGTTAGGATTACGACTTTAGGATTTGATGATGAAATAAACAAGAGCCAAAATTTTATTCAATAAAACGAATAAAGTGGCCGAATTTAGCACCACTTTAGAAATGGATCGTCGGGTTCATGGTTGTCAAGTCTATTGGCATGTGCATTGCTAGTTGGGATCGAAATGGAAAATTACATGAATCGCAATGGATAGGTAGAGGTCGAGGACGAGAGAACGCCCACTCTGGCAATCGGTCGCACAATCGCTGTTTGATCACTGACTTTGCCGAGGCCGAGGGTATGCAACGAATGCTATAGCACAGCTAGTATAGCATGTAGACAGAAGATCCCAAGAACTCCGTATGCTTAGCAAGGTGACATCCTCCGACCTTCACAAGAGGGAGGAGACCCGACGCGATGCACTCATTGGTTTATGCAGTAACGAGAAAGTGTTAGAGGCTACGAGATACTCTCCCGACGCGAATCTCTGACAGACTAGTCAAGGTTTAGCCGGAGAATGAGGCCTATATATGGTGGAATGGGCAAGGACCTCTAGACTCAGAGGAGCCGTTAATGGAGTTCTCCCTAGGATTAGGGCGAGAATGGGGATGACATGTCGAGGTTGCGTAGTTAGAGATCTCGGGGACTCTACTCACAGCCGGACCCGAGGATTATGGACATGTCGAGTTCGAGGTCATCCCGAGGATGGATTTGCCGATAGTTACAGTGGTCGCCATCGACAGGTGAGCGTAGGAGGATTACCGCCTACACGCAGATCTGCACCCTGCATTTCAGGGCGCACGATATTTTTCTCTCTTGTGACAAAGATACGAGTCCAAGTGTCGTGACGCTTAGGTGGGCTGGCTAACGAGCCCACCAGAGGACGCAGGAGAGGGGCGCATTTGGATCTACTCCTCGGTAGTGTGCTAATATGTGGATGTTTTTCCGTATAAGCTACCGTAACTACCTCCACATGCGGACGCAGATCGCATCGAAGCCACACCGGCACTACAACCATCCTATGACCCGCACAGATGGCACTCCGCTGAGTCATAGGAACTGAGTCCAACCAAGGGCTATTGGACAAGGGATTATTAATCGAGCACTTCACCATGGGCCGTTCGAAGGCGGTTACATGTGGCAAGACCCTTCGATCAGGATTGATTACAGCAACAACAGGTTGGCGATCCGTAATCTGCATCCATTACCAAGGATCGGACGATTCGCTTCGACGGCTGAGAGGAGCGAGTCTACTCCAAGATAGACCTTCACACTGGTTACCATCAACTGAGGCTTAGGGAGACAGATATCCCCAAGACGGCGCTAGAGGCTGCTATGGGCACTTTGAGTTTACTGGGTGATGCCTCGATCGACGACGCGCCAACAAAGATTCACGATCTCGTACAGGTATTCCAACCCTATTTAGATCGCTTGTCGTAGCCTTCATGGGGATGATATTTTAATTCACCAAATGAGTGGGAGCAATATATCACTTGAGGATCGCTTACGCTTGTTGAGAGACTATCACCGTGACGCCAAGTTCGTGAAGTGCGAGTTTTAGCCATCGAGGCGCAGATTGGGACACGTGGTGTTAAGATCGTGAGGCCACCACCTAGGGAAGGTCAGAGGCGTTGATGAGTCGAGAGACCGGTCGTCAATCTCTCTATGATGAGTTTTAGATTGGTCGGGTGTTACGTAGAGACATGAAATGGGTCAAGTTATCCATTCTGGCAGATTATGATTTCACCTACGTGGGAGGCTGGACCCATGGTCGGGACTACTCCACCATGAGAGGTAATTGAGATACCGGAACACTCAGATACAAAGGATAACAAGAGGGAGAATCAGCTTTCCTAGTTCTGTGAAGAGGCGTATGACTTCGCTTCACACTAGTTTCCGGTGACTAGGCCGTATTTGAGCAATACGAGCGACTTTGATCGCTTCTAGAGACAGGATCCCAAGACTAGGGACAATACATCCCAAATAGCCAGGATGAGAGTATATTAGCTCATTCCTCCACACCATAGTACGGGTCGTAGGAACTAGTTTCGCCTGAGAGGCATGCCAAGCACTTCCAAAGAACACGTATACAGCTTTGAGTGTGGGTCAAAGTCGTGGATAGATCAGGTTACGAAGAGAAGCTGCACGCCGACCTAGCGGTAACACATACATCATGAGATGTCGCTTGACATGGATGAGTTGACAAATTTCTCTCGAAGTTATCAGAGGTTTGACCCAGTCAAGCTGTCATAAATCGACACGGCCTCAGTTTGGGCTTAGAGGTTAAGACCTTTTGAGTAGCTAGGAATGTATGTTCTTCCCCAGAGGTAGGGTGAGGATTCACCCATAGGGCCTGTAGATTATGATGGGAGATTCCAGATTCCGCTCATGGTGGACCCCGGGATCGTGCCACAAGATGGCATTATCAAGGTCACGGCACTGCAACACGCCCGAGCTCAAGTGGGTGCATGGTATATTCACCACTCTGTGAGCGTGGGGTGAGTTTGTCCAGAGACTACGCTCCAAAGAAAAACCCATAGCTGAATCGTAGAAATGTGAGAGAGGCCCAAAGTGTAAGCCTAAGAGTTATGCACCTAGATGGAAACACACACTGCTAGGTTATCACGCAGACTCTGTGGTTAAGGATGAGCCTTGTTTACCCGGTGATTCAATACCCATCGGAAATCAGATTGGGTGTGGCTGAAATGACAAGGACCCTAGATATGGATGTCATCTATGACATGGACTAGATTGACGGTCCATTGATTGTCGCTGATTGTGACCTTGGAGAAGTTAGGTGCTTTATACTGTCGGCGCGGTTGCCCAGGTTACGTGTCGTATGGATTACATAATGGTGGTTAGAGGACATAGCCGCGAACATGTGTCCCGGATCATAAGGGTAGCAGGATTACTCTGCTCAGGAATTCGGCCAACAACAGTTATCGGGCAGGTGTACGAATGGCACCATATGAGGCATTGTATGGGAGGCCATGTAGATCACCGTTATGTTGGACCGAGGTGGAAGAGAGCTCCATCACTGGTCCTGATCTGATTAGAGACACCTATGAGAAGCGTGAGTCACACGATAATATTTTCTCACGCCGTGAGCCTAGCAAAGGAGCTTATGCGGATATGAGACGCCGAATTTAGAGTTCAAGGTTGCGATCACGCTTTCTTAAAGGTGATGCCTAAGAAGAGGAATGGTCGTCCGGCTGCCGAGGCTATCGCCGAGGTTTATTTGGTCTTTTTGAGATACTGAGAGGGTAGGCACCTTCTACAGACGGCTGGGCGCATCGCCTCGCAGAGATGTCATGTGTCCAGCGCTTATACGCTTCACGCCTGTGCCCGGAATATACTCCGTGATCCAAATTTCATGTGATGGATCGGGGACAGATTGGAGTATTGGACACTTGATGGGACCTTCGAGGAGCGGACTAAAGGTACATTGTTGATACCAAGCATCGTGCCTTTTTTCTTTACTCGCAAGACCGTGGAGGGTCAAAGAGAGTGCTGGTGTATGAGACTGTGAGGTGGAGAGTCAACGCGGGAGCACGATAATATCACAAGGCAACCTATCCTCTTCATAGTAGGATGAAGGTACGGGTTTAATGCTTAAGATTTAAAATGACCAGTTTATGCATGATAGAGTGGATGTTGCATATGCATGTGCTCGATAAAAGATCGCTTTCACTTCGGTGACGAAATCATTTTATGGAGGAGAATGTACATCTCAGAAATTCACCAAATGGGCGCGCAAAATCGTAATTTGATGATAAAATTATGTACCACGGTTAAAAGTCCAGAATTACCCTCTGCACTTGACGATGAAACGGATCGCACTGCTGAATCGCCTCAAAATCTAGTTAGCACGTAAAATTTCATAATTCTTTCGAGACACGGAGTCGGCATCGCTGAGATCGCATTCGGTGTCAGAATTCCATTTTCACGACGAAAGTCATATGCAAGATGTGACCATGTACCATAACTATGAGTAGAATGCATTTAAAATACTACGAGATATTTCGAATGTCAACTGAAAGAGATATAATGTAGATTGCTAATTTGATTTAAGTCACATAGACAAAATAAAGGGAATAGTTCCCCTTCTTCTACATTAGGCCAAAAGGAAAACCGTGGAAGCCATTTTTTAGGTCCAGTAGCAGCCGAATTCAATTTTTAGAGAGAGAAGCTTAAGCTTCTCTCTAGATTTGCTAATTGTTACCGCTTCACGGCCGACTGAGCAAGAAGGGAAGCTGTTTCACGCTGGCGGCGACAACGCGCGGACCCCCGGATTTGCGAAGCTTTAATAACCTAAGATATATTTTTCTCCCTACTGTTTTATTCCCATTTTGGGCGCTGGATGTTTGCTACTAAAGCTCGGGAAAATGAGCTGACGGTCCCCAAAACATGGGACCGAATTTCAGGAAATTGCTCAAGCTTTTTTTGATAGCCGTGACTGCCCAGAAAAATCAGTGGGCTGTTTGGGTGTCAATGTTGCTTTAAATCACGTATTTATATTAAGGTGCGTCGAATGCAGCCGCTTGATCGCCAAAACATGTGATCAAGTCATACCTGAGAAGATGAAGCACCAGGATCGCTCACGGTCGCAGTGGGCTGTTTGGGGGAGTGGGTTGGTTTAACTTAAGGTATTAATGGTCGCTTTTATAATGGGGTCGAACGTGTCATGATTTCGTTCACTAAGTGAACCGGTCGTTAGTGATTTTCCCAGAATAGTAAACGAGGGTTTCACTATTCTAATAATGCTTTGAAAAATATATTTTCGCGGAAAATAGGTGTTCGCCTGATTTAAATTAATTTGTCGGGCGTGATTATTAGCCCATGTGAGCCAATTTTGATGTTTGAAATGATAATTACATAAATATGTTTGTGTGATTTAATTTATGCGAGTATATTCATGTTTATATATTGCATGTGATTAGGACTGACCGAACCGCATACATGCATTCCATATGCAATCAAAACATCTCTAGAGTATAGAGCGAGGTATAAGTCTAGAGAGTGACGGTTCGGTGGTACTTTAAAATGTGAATCATCGGAGGTACCATTGAACTAAAAATATCAATCGCTCTAGCTACCAATCGATATTCATCTGAGGTAGTCCACAAACAATTTATATAACAATCGTCTGAGCGGCCCATAATCGATATATAGCACGAGGGTTGTCCACTAATAAATAATAATTCTCACAAGGCTTAGGCAGTGAGAGAGCTGTGAGTGACTCCTGGATCCGAGTCAGTCGTGCAGACATTTAAGCAGATCGCACGCTGAATCGCTAAGCATTCCCAACATCGTGACCGCACTTAGGTGGTGAGTAGCCCACTTGTGCCATTCCTTCCTGCACGTTTTTACCACCGCCGTGGGATCCCCCTTTACAGTACTGTGGAGCGTATGAGGAGACTCGTCGTTTCGAGGTCAGACAGAAGAAAGTCGGTCAGGGCTTTGATGTACACATGTATTAGAATTCTCAAATTTAATGTATGTATTTTATAAGAGTAAAAACATATTAACTTCCAGAATCATTGGTATATAGTTGATTCATAGTTATGTATATTAAAGTATCGCTTACGCGCCTGCCGCCATATATTCGCACGATATCGCATACGCTGACCGCTTTGACATGATATGCAGTGCATCGCTGAGAGCTCCCCGTACAAAGCGAGACTCACTCGATTTTCTGGGGCCACAGAACCCGACTCCACTTGTATTCCACGGGTTGACGTAAATAACGGACTGCTTCGCACACATAAATACGTATAGAAGTTGATGATTTATGGTCAAGAATAACTAAAAATCAATTCTCTCACCGCCTTACTTAAAAGAAGCAGACTGACAGAGAAAGTTAAAAGAGAAAAAGGAAAGTAGGGCTTTTTAAGGTGATAAAAAAAATTCCTAGACCATAGGTTATTCCTAACAAAAGTTCATAATTATTAACTAGGTTAGGTAGTGGTCTTTGATTTTTTAAAACTAATTGAATTTGAATGAAAGTCTACAGCTTAAATTATGGAAACTTCATTAAAGTAGAAAAGAAAAAGTTGTAATTATTAATTAGATAGGTCGTTTGGATTTAATTTTTTTTTTAAATTAATTGAATTTTTGACGAGCCTCTTCATTTAAAAAAAAAGAAGTTAATAAATACAGAGTGAAGGAGATGACAAAGAGCCTGAATATTAAATGATGAAGCAGAGTTTGGCTGTCTCTTGAAAATTCAACCTTCAACCCACCAAACTTGCAGATCTCCATCTATCTCCATGACATGTACAAATGACTTTTTTTTTTTTTCCTCTTTTTTTTTTTTATGACAGAAAATGAATAAGCACAAATACCCTAACAAAACAACAAATTAAGAAACCCTGTTTCTTCTGTTATATGGTTTAAAAACTTTTAATAAAAACATCACATCTTCCAAAAAATACGCCACTCCAACAACTTGAATATGCTCTCCTTCGTCTCTTCCAAAAAAAACATCATCCCCAATTTCATTATTTTAATGGTATGTCTCTGTCACCACCTCCATCATCTTCTTTCCTCTTGCGGTCAATGATCAAACAGAGTATCTAACGCCTTCTCTCTGTTTTCATTGCATTTTCATTCCTTCTTTTTTTTCCTGAAAATGACCATTGAAGAACAACCTGAGCCAAACTCCCACCGATCACATCCTGATTGGCTGGAGGATTCCGCTTTCGCTTCTCCCATCGCTCTTGACGATCCCTTTACGGCCCGCGCATATCGATGCTATCAATGGTGGGATCAGGACCAGGATTTTACTTGTAAAAGTGCTAATTCGACTGACTCCAACTGTCTGATTCGTCCAAGAAGAGGAAATCGCCGGACGACCCGGCTCCCGGAGAGGCCTGTAATCGTCGGAGGAAGAGTCAGGGCGATGTGGGTGAGGAGGCCGTGGCAGGGAAGAAATCGGTTGGAAGCAAGAAAGGGGCGGGTAAGACTACCACAGGGAATAACTGTAATAACGGTAACAACAGCAAGGAACAGTGTTCAAAAAATCGGTTAAAACTCGGTGGACTTGACCGAATTCGCGAGATGACTCGGTTAACTCGGTGAAAATCGGTTAAAATATAGAGAATAATCTCATTATTACAAACAACCCAAAAATCAAACAAAAAATGCAAATTTTCAGAGATTCCTCTGATACCCATGATGGAATTCCCCCAAAAAGAAAGAATAAAATCCAAAAATTGTTGAGATTTGATTGAAAATTTCAGATTCAACTCAAAAAGAAACTATTCAAACAAAGAAGAACTGATGAAAGGGAAATTAAAAAAACAAAACCTAACTTACCCAAGGGAGAACTAGAGAAGACGAACATACTCCTACAAAGAGTCCCTACTGCCGAGTAGAACCGGAGCCGGAGAAGACCACTTGACGGCGCCTTGGAGCAGGTTGGGAATGGAGGAAGAAAATTTCCCTTTTTAAACAACCACTTCCAAAACGACGTTGCTTTAATTAGTGTTTTGAATTAAAAAATTCTCGCGATAAAAACGACGTCGCTTGACCCTAAATTGTATTTTTCCATATCCAAGCCTACTAAATTTCTCATTTTTATCTTGTTTTCAACCGAAAAATACATCATAAATTCTCCCAACCTTAATATTACCCACATAGAAGAGAAGAAATTATGTAATTTATTTTACAAATTTTTATCCTTTCATATATTTGCATGATAGATTAGGATTTTAGTTGTTTTCTTATTTCTACCATCAAATCCATCGTCCAGATAAAGTCAGGAATAGGACAATTTTAGTACTTAGTAACCTAATTCTCGTGGAATCAACACTCTTACTTTTTTACACTATATTATTTGAGGCAACACGTGCACTTGCGCACATAGACGTATTATTTTACATACACACATTCGAGCCTATCATAAACATTTCAATTCCTAACCGACGTGCTGGACTTTCACACCCAAAATCCTCCTCTCGAAGAAAGTTTCACCAATTCTCTACTAATCAAAATAGGATTTTTCTTGTCTTCACTACGTTTGGGTATATACTACATGAAGCACCACATGCTAGGGGCCGGGGGCTCACCACACCATCTGAAGGTCACATGTTCAATCCAAGCTTATTGCATCACTTGTTAGGAAACTCATGGACCCTTCCCTATCCATATTAGTATGATACTGTCCACGTGAGAAGAATTATGAGTTTATAAGCATGGACATGCAACATCCAATTGGTATGAAGTCTTTTGAAGAAGACACCCAAAACAAAATCGCGAGAACTTAAACCCAAAATGTACAGTATCATACGAACGTGGATAAGGTAGAAATAGAATCCATCAGATTTACCAAAAATGTTTCTATTGATTTGCGACATTGTGTGCTGAGCATTGCTAATAAAATATTCTACCCACGTTTTTGGTTTTCTCGTCCACAGTGAAATAGAATTTCATTAAAAATCCATTAAATTAGCTTATAAGTTGTTTTAAACTTTTTTATAGAAAAGAAAGGACTGAGGAAAATATGCTGATTAGTGGTAGAGATGAGAAAGGCCACAAGGCCCACAACCAAACACCATAACATTATTCATTCGCAGATTATAAGATTAATCTTCAAACATTTCGGACAAAGCTTTTGCTGCCTTTATGGGACTAATCGAAATTGTACCATTTGTTGGGGACTGGATCATGGCGAATTTACCTACCACCCGGTAATTCTTATCCTAGTCCGAAATCAAAGCCATGCTCCCGTTGTACTTGGTGATGATAGAGTTATTTTCCGAAGTTATTTTAGTTTTAAAAAAAAATTGTATATTAAAATTACAAGATAAATTATTATTATTGCTTTTTGGTCTTTAAGTTGGTCAAAAGATACATAGTTGAGTTATGGGAAAAAAGGAGCTTGCCATGGAGAATCTGTTGCATCTCTATGTGCTACTAATCTTCTGTCTAGTCATGTGAGCTTTTTTTTCATAGTTAAGAAATAATGACAGGAAGCAAATGTGGCAGAGGAGGATCTGAAAGACGAGAAAATTAACGAGTGAGATGTGAAAAGTGGAAGACGAAAAGAAAAGAAATTGTACGTTTTAATTTGAGTGCTTTCTTTGGCAACAAGCTTAAGCAATACTAAGTAAATACATTAATTTTCTTTCACTGATGATGATCAGAAACTTTTTCAAGTGAATACACATGTTCATTAAAATTTATTAAGTTTAGGCGGGTTTGGATGATCATTTTATAATTGGGTTGAGGATAGGTTATATATTTTCCAAATCAAAATTAGTTTGGTATGCATGGGCTAGGTGTCACAGCCTACTTGTTCACGCAATAACATTACCCCCATGCAGTGGACTCAACTGAACCCCATCGAGAGACCCCTAATCTACCATTACAACTCTATTTTCTGTCCTTGCCTTCAACTTTATCAAGAGAGCGAGTTCATCACTGACTAATTTACAGATGGTTAAGACCTTTCTTCATAGTTAAGTCCTGAACCAGAAACAAGTTCCCCAAACTAATCTGAGTTGACCTAAACTTTGAAGAAGCTTCACTCATACACCTCTAGAGCCCTCTATCCACGTACCGCTCAAACCAGCCAAAATGTTGATCTTTGTAAAGCTCTTCTATTGATATCATGGACTCCAGTCAAACACCTATGACACCCTATCCCACCCAAATTTTGCATCGCCCTCATGTGCATGTCATTGTTCATCAAATATCACATTTGAAGACTACTGCCCTCACAAGCCAATATCCATTAAGGCTCACACTGATTTCACTGGCCAAGGAGAAGTTCTCACGATTGACACAACATCATTGGTCCTAATTTTCATGGGAGGAAGAGGCATGATAGGCTAGGACTTCTTCTGAATCTGTGGATAATGATAAATTAAGGTTAGAGAATTTGCCTCTGAGATAATCTCAGGCTATTCAAACTAGAGTTATAACATGAGTGGGACTCACTCTAAAGAAGATTGCTTGTATCCAAATTCCTCCTAATTTCGTCAGACAGCTTGAGGATAATCTCGTTGAAGTGATCGCTGGGAATCCTAATCAGATAATGATCCAACTTTTTACCCCCGAAGAGTTCCTAATATGATATTCAAGATGTCTATTTAATTCAGATTATGGAACGAGCTTCAAGATTGCTTGAAGAAGAAGAACAAGAGCAATAGTAGACGTGGTAGAAGGTTGGGTAGATACTACCAAGGTATTGCACACACACCTTTCTAATTTTGTGTGAGAGATGATATTCATCAAGTTGATATGAAAAGTGAAGGTAGTATGTCCAATGTTGTAAGTAGGGGAACAAGGGGATTCATTCTGAATTCCACATGGAGTGATTACGTGAGAAGTAGGCTTTGGAATGAGGGGGAGATCTCATTCATGTAATACCGGTTGTAACCAATTTCAGAATAGTGGAAATCCTAGCATTTTGGCATAGCCCTGCAAACATAGGCTTGGCCGAACCGCATAAACATATTTTGGCAGCAGATTTTACTTTTCGCCCTACGCTTTTATATCTGTCTAATACTCATCATTGCCCAATCGCTTGTTTGAACTTGATCACAAAGTTCGAACATAACCAGAGAAGCAAATGTGGAAGTGGGTTATTATCACTGTTATATCTTTCACTAGTATAGAACCAAATCCTCTAACAAGTATTTTGATTTCTCTTGCTTTAGTTATCATCAGTTCACCTCAGTCTTTCTATATTTCTGTGTGTTAATCTTCGGGTTAATCTTGCAAACAGGTTACTGTGAATAAAGAATTTGGGTGATGCTCAAGAAACTGATAAAAAGGAGAAAGAAAAGAAACAGATTTGGAGTGAGTCCCTTCTCCACCAAGACCTAACCTTAAACTTTAGACGGGTTATCCTTCTCCATCTGGTTAAAGAAAATTCCAAAGGGACAAAGAAAAAAATGCCAAAATTATGGAAAATAAAAAGAGAAACCGATTCGGGTGCTTTCCTTGTTCCCAGCAAATCTTCTTTTTCTTGTGACATAGGCACAAGGGCGCGCATGGCCAGGCGCAACACGGCCAACAGCGCGTCACGACACGGCCAGCAAGGGGCCAGGACATGGCCGACCTGTGTGCGAGGCGAGCGGCAGCGCGTGCATGGCTTGGCTGCTGAGGTGTGTCACGATACAATCGTTTGTATCGTGATAGGAGGGAGGCTTGGTGTCGCGACACAAATAGTGCTGTGGGGTCACATATTGTCGCAAAGAAGCTCCCGCGACACTCTTGCAGAATGCTTCGAAATGTTAGATTTTTCTCCTTATTATTTTCTAGATTTATTTGGAGTAAATTCTTTAATTTTCTTGAAGTTTAGATCAATCACGAGGAAATCAGATTTAGATTACATTCTCTTTTCTTAAAAATACAATAAAATAAGGATTGTGGTGTCGGACTGAATTGTTTTGAGAATGAGAATGAAAAAAAAAATGCGGTAATCTTAAACTTTGAGTTTGTGAATCAAAGGAAAAAAGTAGAGAACCACCGACAAAAAAAGTAAAAAGTGGGAATTGTAGAAATGAACCGTATGTGTGTGGCAAAAAGTTGAAAAGTAAAAACTGAATCTTAACGTGATTTTGATTGGTGTAATTGAAAAGAGAAAAATGGACAAATAAAAGGCCACAAAGCATTTGTTATGGTTAATATCATTATATATATAAGTAAAATTAGGCCTAAAAACATCTCATAAAGTAAGTCTAGGGAAACCTATTGCCTAAGAAATCTAGGTAATGATTGGATGTTGGAAAAAGTTCCTAGATTTTCCAATTAGATTTAGAAAGAGAAGTAATATCTGATTATAAATTCTTATAAAATAATAATAAAACAAATATGAAATCTTGGAAGCTCAAGTTTTATAAAACATATGTATTTGATAAGTATTTATGGATACATTTTTAGCAAGTAGATATTTATTAAGATTTGAAAATTTATTTAGATCACATTGTGATTAAGATAACATAGAGAATAATATGATATAAAATATACCGATTGTGACGCTCAAAACCCGAGGGTCCGCTACCACCACAACTCCGTGGAATACTGCGGAATGCTCCGTAACCTCGACATTTTTCACGAAAATCGAGCAGAGTCTCCTTTGTACGGGGAGCTCTACCCAAATACAAAACCTGTATATAACCTGTCCCAAACATCAATATCATGAGTACAAACAGCCGCTTGGGCCCAATACAACACTACTCATCAATATATATATATATCCAACTATGTGACACCCCAAAACCCGGGGGTCCGTTGACTACCCGTCAACCCGCGGAATACAAGTGGACGTCGGGTTACCCGACACCACTTCATAAAACTCCAAGCAGAGTCTCTTGTACTAGGAGCTCTACCCACCATAAACCCGCATATCATCCCAAACAATCCAATATATGCAATATATATCCAATACGGCCACTTGGGCCCATAACCAATACTCAATGTATATGCCAACTATGAAACCAACTATATACCCAATAGTTACAAGAGTTAATATATTTTACTCTCATACAACATATATTAAAATTAGGGAAGCATTCTAATACATGTTTACATCAAAGCCACAACCCATTC
The DNA here is from genome assembly GCA_016808115.1 of Tetrastigma voinierianum. NCBI lineage: Eukaryota > Viridiplantae > Streptophyta > Magnoliopsida > Vitales > Vitaceae > Tetrastigma > Tetrastigma voinierianum. The sequence goes on from JAEQBH010007636.1 coordinate 171,477, forward strand.
TTCTAATCCTCGGTCTCTGACGAGCCGTTTCCTCAAAAGACGCCCCGTACCAGAAAGCGGGGATCCCACGACGTGGCGAGCCAGTGCCTCGCAGAGAATCGCCCCAAGTGGGCTACTCACCACCTAAGTGCAGTGCAATGTCTAAAGTAAAATTACAACACACCAAGTAAATACGTAATCCTATTTGAATGTCTACATGTCATCCCCATGTCACGAGTCCTCACCACACTCCACCACACTTGCCTAAGCCATGTATGAGAAAAATAATCATTTTCAAACAAAACCCGCTGTTCTTGAAAAATACACTACCGAAATATTCTAAAATATGGGACTACCCTCCGAGGTGATCTGCTGGCCCATCTCCTAACCCAATTTCTAATATCATCCCAGGAAATTCTTTCGCAACCATATCCGTTTACAAAAATACCTTGTCATGCACTCACACCTAATTCTAGCTACTGAAGGCATACGAAAAATGCTAAGTGGTGCCATTTTCAAAATCATTTACACAATATGTCAATATGCATATTTTCAATCAACTATAATTACACACATGTAATTCCAACACATCAAGCATCACCAATTTAGCCTAATTAAGCAATTCATAATTTCCTCATCTCCACGGTTTATGCTCACAATTATATTCCATATAATTGAGCAAATCACAATTCTTTATTCCCAATATTCTATACACACAATTATATTCCATATAATTGTGACCTCATGTTAACTCTCATTAAGCATTAACCTATTGATTTCACACCACACTAACTCAAGCCATTCATTCTCATACAAGTTCATACTAAAAACACATGGACGATTTTATCTAATTTACACCACTGACCGATTAATAGCCCCGAAATCCAAGAGTGGTCAGCCCACGGGCAGCCCACTTGTCCAATCTCGGTTTCACTTTTTGGAACCGAATTTCTTACCCATTTCCTATCTTATAAACACCAAAGCATAATTTATTCCCAACCTAACAAATTTCAGGTCCGCTGATCGTCACGACAGCCCAAAAGCCTCCAAAATTCCTACCTCCGGGTCCCATGTTTGTATTGACTGCTGCCCATTCTCGGCCTTTCTTTATCATACAATCAAGAAGATTTAAAGTAAAATTCTGAATTTAAGAGATTCAAACAGCCCCTAATTTTGGCAACACTACTACAAGAGAAAATCCCACAAAATCTCCAACACCGTCCCATGCTTCGGGATTCCATCAAACGGCCCTCACGCTCAAACTAATCGGGGAACATGGAAAACCCTTAAAAACCCGACAAACGCAGCAGGAGAAAATCCTACCTCTTGAGTTGTCAAAAACTTCAAGAAACCCGTCCACGCAGAGCCGCCCGCTCCGCGAGAACGCTCTTCCCGCTCCGTCGAACTAAATCTGTCCGATCACAGTATTTCTGTGAGGAGAAGTCAAAGACTCTCTCTCTAGAAATGAGTCCATAGCTACTGCATCTCAAAACAGTTTCTCATTGTTTTTGCTTTGGCTATGGGTGAGAAGGAGCACTATTTGCTCTTTTTGTCTTTTGTGACTTAAAATCAATTAATTCCTTCTTTCTTCTCCACTGAGAGTTCAAGATTATCTCTGCTGGCCCATTTTCATCATTTCTCTACTCATACCTAATTTATGGTAATATGAGTACATGCTATCCGTTCTTTCGAGATCAATCATTTACTAAGACTAACCGCTGACGCTTCTGAAAACGGGCCGATCTGACTGCTCCCAAAGAAATCATAAATTTTATTATACAACTAGGGATTTCGCTGTACGATTCCAACGGTGCAACTGCTTGGCCATCCGAGATCTAGAGAATTAATTACGGATTTTTAATCAACACAATTTTGTAATCAAAATTACGATTTTGTCTCTTATTCCAAATCTTAATTTCTTGGTCACAAACTATATCCAATAGTTTCAGAAGTTCAATTGTTTACTTTATACAACATATATTAAAAAGAAACAATTTAATACATGTAGAACCATCAATGCCACATCTCTGGGCCTTCTTCAAAACTCGCCCCTGTGTCGAGCCAGCCTCGCACGCTCCTCGTACCAGAAATAGCATCCTCTATTGCGGTGTTAACGCTCAGCAGGAATCACCCTAAGTGGGCTACTCACCCAAGTGCATATGCAATGTCTAATAAACACACATTCAAGCAAAGCGCATGATCCTACTTGAATGCCTAACTCGATCATCTCATACCCACAAAGTCCTCATCACCCTCACACTCGCCAAGCCTCGCATGAGAATCTATTATGTTTATTTGTGGACAACCTCCGGCGTATATCAATTCGGGGTCGCCTCCGGCGACAGATATTATTTATGGATTCACCCTCCGGCTGTATATCAATTTGGCCGCTCTTCGACGATTGATATTTTTAGTATGGACTACCTCCTCCGATCATTTTTAGTTTTAGACAACTCCAACCATTCTCTAGACTCACCATGCACTACTCCTATCATCCTGTACGTTTCACAGATACGAACGTGATGGGACGCCACTCCATTACAATTCTATAAACGCAGCGCAAATATATAATCACGCATATATTCAAGATAATTTAAATCACAATCATGTTATGTAATTTCACATTTCCATACACACCAAAATTAGCTCACTTGGCTATCGATCAAGACGAGCAACTCGACTTGAATTACTCCAACCAACACATTATTTCACAAAATTATTTTTAACACTATTCTTCTGAATAGTGAAACCTCAGTTACTATTCCCGAAAATCACTAATCATCTGGCTCACTTTGCGAACCGACCAACGGCTATCTCGCCCCATACGTATCAAAGCATCATTTATAGCATAGAACATCACCAAGGATGCCCAAACAGCCCTAACTCCCACGTATCGCATAGAGAGGGGTCTGCTAAAAAACTCATTTTTTGTCCTGCCGACTCGATCAAACCCGCCACCACCCGCCCCAATCAACTCAAACATCAACATGCCCAACAAAGAGTAAAACCTGCTAAGGAGAATCCTCTCTACCTCACTGAGTTTGTCTAAACTCCTTAAATCCGCACTAATGCCAGAGACCTCTCCCACGAGAGAAGCTTTCCTTCTCGTCCCGAAGACCGATCATCGATTTGCTAAAATCTAGAGAGAGAAAGCTACTTGTTCTCTCTGTGAACACAAAACTCCATTTTTCTGCACTCCTGCATCCCTCCCCTTTTTGGCTTCTTTCTTTTGCATATGAGGACTAGTCATGTTTTGTCTTTTCTAACTTAAACAATCCCATTAATAATTGCTATGTCCCTCCTTTTCTCCCTTTGACATTGTGCACCATTCAAATTATCCATTTATATCATTTCTCTACTCACGCCACTTACGGCACATGAAAGACGTGTTATATGTGACTTTCAAGGCATCGAAAAATCGTTTTACAAGACTCGAACCGCTGACGCCGAAATGCAAACGCAAATCTGGACCGTTCTGACCGACGAAATTCGACGTGCTAGCTAGGATTTCATGATATCAGACCTAAAAACGGTGCAATCCGCTTGTTATCCAAGATCTAGAAAATAAATTCGATTTTTAACCTAAATTAAAATTTTCAGAATGCAAATTACGATTTTGCCTTTTTCCGTAAATTGGAATTCCTCGGTCTTACACCGATAATAATCATTTTTAGCTGAATAGTTATTTTAATTAAGAAAATAAAATAAATAAATATTTGTAAATCATATTAAGAAGGGCTTCGATTTTTATAAAAGTTTTTGAAACCTCATTAACTAAATTATTAATAGTTGATGTTTAAAATATTGTTGTTTAATAATACTGAAATTATAAAATTGTTAGGACTTTCAAACCTATAATTTTAGGTGAATAATTAATTACATATTTTCTCCTTATTATGTTAGTGAATAGTTCCTTGAGATTTTCAAATTAGCTTCTTTAAGACTTTAAGTGTTCATTTGAGGTATGATAATATTAATACGCATTTTCTAAAAGAGAATTATTTGTTTACGTCACTTTATGATGAAATTTTTTTAACTGAATTATATATAATCTTGGTTTATGAAAAATTTTATTTTTTATTTATTTGATTATTCATGGATCAAGCAATGATTTTGTATGAAAGTACCTTTTAGAATTATTTTGTTTATGATAGAAAATACGACATATGATATTCAGATTTGAATTTCTAAATAAAATATCCGACTGTTAGTTCACATGTCAACTGAATAATAGTTGACACTATTCGCCCTTATTAATGGAAATAATTGCTTACCATTACATTCCTCACGCGTAATGTACCGATGGAACCTTAGTCTTGAGTTATTTTGCCATAGAAGTTACTTGTACTAGTAGTGCTTGGTTTCGCCCACCTTAAATAAACAATTTGCAAACTAGCCACCCATTTGAAAGTCTCACATGGCCGACACCACTGAAAGTCTCACATGTTTGGGCATCATTTGATATTTGTCGACTGCAGGAAAATGGAAGTTGATTTTGATATTGATATGAAAATGTTATGTTTGAGTTTGATATGAAATAGTTTGGATCATATTTGATATGAAATCAATTTGAAATGTATTTGAGAATGTTTTGATGGAAAATTTTGAATGTTCAATCACATTTGAATACAAAGGTTTTGTGAAGAAAAAATCTCATATTTGTTAGTATGATTAGAAACCTTTTGATCCATGAAACTTTGTATTAGTATTTTTTATTGAGTTCAAAGCTCACCATTCATTGATATCTTTAGGTATTTAGCTTCGCGAGGCTGATGGCTATGTTATGATCTGGCCATTGTTGTGGATTTTTGATTTTGGAACATGTTATGGACTTTGTTTAGTTAATGAGTTTATGTTTATTTGGATTTTTAAGTTATCAAAGTGGTTTGAAAGTGTAGATAATTATTATGGGTGGGCAAAAAAACCTAAGAAATCGAACCGATAGAAAAACCAAACTAAAATCGAACAAAATAGGTTAACCAAATCGATGGTTCGATTTTGGCTTTGCTTTGTGAGCAAAACCCGCTCTACTTCTGCCGTCGCTTTATTTTTCATCAAAACCAAACTTTATCATTTTCCTCAAACCAAAGCATATAGATTGTAATTCTTTAATAGTTTCTTTTTTCTACTAAATTGTTAATTAAATTATCTAATTCATGCATTTCATATATTATTTGTAGATATTATAAATGCACAAGTGCATAGGATTGCAAATGAATAAATGTATTCATTTTTTTTCTTTGTATTTTTTATTGCATTTATAATACACTATTATAATTTGGAACTTTAATATAAGATTATGGAATTGTAAATTTATTTTTTTAATTATGGTTAACCGAAAACCGATATATGGTTAATTAACAAATGGTTAAAGATTTACAACTACTAATTGTTAGGTTATTGGTTTACATATTAACAAACCAAAAACCGATTGTCGGTTTTTATTTTGTGCCACGATTCAGTTAACCGAACTATGTCCATCCCTAATAATTATCTTTGAACTTTATGTTTGGATCATACATGAATGTTGAGAGTTTATAAATTTTTGTTAGTATGAAATTTTGGATGTGAAATTGACATTTTATAAAGTCTATGACATTTCAAAAGTATTCTATAATTTCCATCTAATCCAATTATAATAAAAGATTGATTTTCCGTAAATTACCAATCATGCCCTAGATAAAGAGAAGAATATTTTTCTCACCCAAAAATATTCTCACTACCAACTTACTTGTGCTAATCCTCACTTTTTCTTTTATTTATTTTTTGGGATTCCCCTAGATGATAGGATGGATGAAAGGTGAAGGAGCAATACCTATTTACGGGCAGAATACACAACGTCCCAAGCTACATTTTCTGACTTTCAGCCGTCTACCAAAACAAAATGTCTCTTCCCCCTTTGTCAAATTTGGTACATCATTCTTTCTAATATTGTTTTATTTAAAGTATGTAACATAGAAATTAAAACTTCCAACACCTATTCTTCATCTTTACAATTTCATGGTGAATTTCCATAGCTGGAGTCTAACTGGCTCAATGCTCATAGAGAATCTTTCTGGAATATTATAAGCTATGTCTATGCTTTCTTGATGTCCACTTTCAGAGTTGGCAATTTTGGAGCATGATTTATTGAGTTAATTCGATCAACTCAAAATTAGGACTAGCCAGACTTTGACCAAGTAAGGTTAGCCATGCATGCAACTAATGTCTTAAAAATCATATTGGATTGATTGATCGCCATTTTTTGACCGGTTCAATCAGATGGGCTATCTATCGGCCACTTAAACTATGATTCTCATGTTTGAATCAGCCTATTAAGCCTCTAGTCATCTTTTTGCCCCACCTATGTGGGACTCAACGTTGCAAACGTCGACATAAGGCCCATTAAATTAAACTATACATTTACTATTATCAAAAGTAGTGAAATATTGATAATATATAAATTAATGTTAAACTAGATATTTACTTAAATAAATAAAATATATATAATAGTTCAATTTGTAATATATTTTTATATTTAGGTATGAAATATTTTTTTTAATACGCTTTAATTTTAAGATGGTAAACTATTTTTGTTGGGATTTGAATTGAAAACCTCTTTCGTATATCTTTTCGAAACGGTGGACGCTCTATCACTTGAACTAGGTATGATGAGCGGGATGAAATATTATTTTTAATCATACTCATTTTTAATTTTTAAGAATATTTTAAGTTTTAATAAATATAGATTATATATTATGATGTCATTGATTCAATTATGATTAAACTATCGATTTGATTATTGAATCGTGAATTAATAACTTTTCCAATTCAATTGTCAATCCAGATTTAAAAACATTGCATGAAGCTCATCTAGTATTCAACCGCTCGAGTCGGGTCCACCTCTTGTATTTTATAAAATTATAAAATATCAAATTTTAATGTAAACAAATTAAATAATAATAATAAATCGTCTTGAATACCTATTCATACTTTTAAATTTTTATACATATTTTACTTAACGAAATTTAAGATATCCATACAAATATATTTTTTTATTATCGTGATTTGATATGATAAAACTAAATGTAAAAGACAAAATCTTATTCAAGAACACTTAAAAAACACATTAGAAAGAACATACATTATTATTAGAAGTTTGCACCTTTTTATTTATTTAGTATAAATATTGTTTTTTTTTTTAAAGCCAAGAACTTTAATTATAATATAATAAATCGTTCCCATTAGACTTGGAAATCGGATCCTTCTCCTATGTTATTGCCTTTTGAAACGTTGAGCGCTCTACCACATGAGTTAGACATGATGTGTAATATAAATATTGTTAGTAACAAAAGCTTATAATTTTTTTGTAGAGAAAAATAATTTTATTGATTCAAACTATCAATACATTGATAGAAATATATAATCAAAATCGCTAAAAACCATAAATGATGAAATAGCATCCAAGTTAATAGCATGATGAATCCGTTCAAATACTATATATTTGATAGTTGAGCATACATATTTGATATTACCATTGTGACTAGATTACCTATGATTCTAGTTCTACAGCATATTAACGTCCATTGATTTGATTTCTTGTAATTAATCTACTTACTTGTTTGAATCGCTCTCATATAAATAAGCATCACAGCACAACGATCACAAACAAATGTCGCACCGAGATGATAACAGTTAAACACCGCACGAAAACAACGACAATCACACGTCATACCAGAACGACTACTAAAACATGAAAAAAAACAAATGAAAACCAAGATCTTATGAAATAATCACTTTATTGATAAAAAAAAATATTATGGAAAGAGGTGTAGAAGGGGTGATTTAGGGATAAAATGGCAAAAAAATCACTCATTTTTACTTAAAGGAATAGAGGCTAACATAAAATAAATAAATAAAAAAGTTGATAAAAAAAGAGGTTAGAGTTTTTTTACGTAAAAAAATCTCCTAGACCATCGGTTATCCCTGACAAAAGTTTATAATTATTAACTAGGTAGTGGGTCTTGTGGAGAAAATCTCTAAACCCTAGCCTCTCTTTCTCTTCACTTTTTGTGAAACCCCGAGAAAAATCCAATTTTCTCAAAAAAAAAAATGGGTAAAATCATAATTTCGGTAAAAATCCGAAATTTTCTAGATCTCGGATGACGAAACGAACTTCTCCGTTTGAAATCAGCTCCCGTGAAATTTAGATATCACGCCGACCGTTGAATCCGGTGGCCTGGATTTCACGCCGAGGCGTGTGCCTGGATGACATGGTAAGACGGTGGGATGCCATGGCACCACAAGTGTGTGACACTTGGCATCAAAAAGGAGTGGCTCACAATTAAGCCATGTGTGGGAAATGGATTCCATGGCTCACATGGTGTAGCAGTCTTCACTGCTCACTCGGCCCAGGGGTGGTCCCACTCACAGTTGACCCCCCAGCTCACAGGCTGCCTCCGTAACCCGGGATCATGAGCTAGACAGCCTGACCCGCAGGTAGTTCCCACTACCAACCGGCCAGTGTACTCACTGCAGTGGAACTACCCCGAACGGGCACTGGGCTCATGATCCTGTGCCCGAGCCCCACCTGAGGCTTAAAGAAACCCCGTGAGCTAAAGGGATAGCTCAGAGTGGGACCACCCTCGCCTGGGAGTGGGCCAGGTGGGGGCCCTCATAAAGGCGCTGAGATCACAGGTTACTGCTCACCTGACGGTGGGTCAGCAGTTCACCACAGCGCCTCCCAGCTCACTGGGCCGCCTCCGTGGCCAGAACCCGGGGGGACCATGAGCCAGTACCATTCGAGGGGTGCCCCACTACCAACCGAGCCACAGCCCGGGGCCTGGCAAAGGAACTACCTCGACGGGTACCCCAAGCTCATGGTCCCGTGTCTCGAGCCCACTGAGGCGAAAAGAAACCCCGCGAACAGTGGGTGGGAGCAGCTCAGAATCGACACCAACCCTCCGTCAAGGGCCAGGGGTGAGGACTCAGGATATAAGGCAATTTTGTAAGGCCCCACCGGCCCACTCCGACGAGGGGCTGTCCCACTCATGTGCTATCCCCTAGTCATTGTGTTTCGCCTCCGTGGGCCTCGAACCTGACCATGAGCCAGATACCCATTCGAGGTAGTTCCCACACACTGAGCTACTAGCCTGGCCAGAAAGGAACTACCACGCGCAGATCTAAGCTCATGGTCTCGAGTTCGAGCCCACTGAGGGCGAAAAGTTAAAACCCCAGCTGGGGTGGGATAAATACAGTCGGGACCACCGTCAGGGCCAGGGGTGGGGCCCTTACACATGGAGCCATGTAAATGATGATGTCATAAAGTGAAATTATGAAATAAAAGAAAATGCATGAAAAAGGGAGAGCCACACTGTTTCATAGCGAGGGGAGGAAATTTCCTCCCATTGACCGTATGATGAATTCTCCAAAAGGGTGAGAAAATGACCAATAAGAAGAAGAGAAAATGGAGAGAAATGAAGGAGAAATGAAAAGGAAAATGAGAAGAGAAAAGAGAAAAAGAAAAGAAAGCAAAAAGTAAAGAATAAAGCAAAAAGGAAAGGCAAACGTGGGGAGGAAGAAAGGAAAAAGGGATGCATAAGGTTTGTTCTCCCATTTTTAGTGAGAGAGAGTCTTCCTTCTCTCTAGGTTAGTAGGAGATCCGACCGTCGGATTCTTTCGAGATAAGCATGCTGAAGTGTTCTATACGCGGAGAGGACAACGCAGGATTCGGCTGGGAAGTTTCTTCAACTTCCAAGAGGTAGGATATTTTCCTACTCGGTTTACTTTTAGCCTAAAGGCTTTATAATGGTAGGGGTTGCTTATGGGAGGCCATGAGAGGCCATGTGAATTAGTTCCAAGCCTTGGGACTAAGGGGTATGGATTCCATGACCGGTTGCATGACTGTGGAAGTTAGGGTTTTTACTAGAAACTGAAAGTTTCTAGATGTTGTGATTTGTTGATGAGATGAAAATGATCGGAACCACTGGCGGTTCATGCTTGGTGAAGGGCCGTGAGGTACCTCAGAATGGTTCCAAGTTGAGACCTTGTTGTGTGTTATGGCTTGCTTGAATAACATGCAGGGTGTGGAAATGTTATATTGATGCATGCTGATGTATTAATATGTTTTGCAAGAGGCATTATATGTGATAAATTATAATTTTCCATGGTTTGTAAATGTTTCATGTAGTGCTCATTCATGCATGTAACATGAGGAAAATGCATTGGCATCATGCAGGTAGAGATTCACGAGTGTGTAAATGATCAAAATGATAAATTACATGTTTCATGAGCAAGTCAGCATCCCCCCTAGTGAAAGTCCCACAAAAGTTACTCACTAGGACATGAACCCGAATGATGCCCGTGAAAATGTTGAAAAGGCGCGCACCCCACGCGTAAACCCGGAACCATGCTCCACAAAATAAAGGAAAAGAATCAAAATCGTTTTTTTGATAAAAAAATTGAGGGTGTCCAATGGTTTAGTCATGGCAGATATGTTTTAGTCATTGCATTCCAAGTGTGAGGAGCTCATTAGACTTAGTCATGGCGCATGAGGGGTTGCATCTCATGCATGTTATAGACATTTGCTATAGAGAATAATTGTATGGAATGTGATTGATTGTTTATATATGCCATTGTGATATGCATTTAGGTGTGTAGTAACCTCAGAGAGAATTTTCTGATCGCTTACCACTCTGCTGGGACCCCTTCACTGTGGACTATCCAGTGAGACGGTAAGGTAAAGAGAGGTATCTTGAGAAGAGTTTAAATGTGGCTTTAAGTAAATATTTTGTAAATATGTATAAATCTTTCAGAGAACAAACATGAAAACTATGAAATATAGCGAGATATGTGTTTTATGAGTATGGATGTAAGGCCCCATGTATATTTTACTCGTGCAGGAGTGTCTCGTATATATATATAGATTTCCAGTTGATTATGTAGTCAACTGACACCCCCGGTCAGGGGCGTCACACTTTTCATGTTGCCTTTCGAAGAAGAGGGTAATTTTTTTATCATCTACCTTGAAAATCAATTCACATTTTTCCATCACTTTCAATAAAAGCGGTTCTTCGTAATACAATTCTAGGTTTTTATATTTTTTTTCGTGATCTAGTCGTCGCCTTGATGCACGCTTTATTATCATCGTCTTTGTGCACGCTAAAAATGGCTATCGCTTTAATGCAGAGAAAGGCCACATCTCGTATGCATACAAATCTGCTGACAAGTGATGTTTATTTGTGTTTAGCTGATTCGAACGAAAGTGAAGCATAAGGAATAATGAATGTGAGACAATAACCAAATCAATGATCGCCAATATGTCAGAGAACCTGAGTTAAATGTATTGAGGGCCAAATAAGAATATCAAGTATATGCACTCAACTATCAAATACATGTGCTTTGAATAAGCCATTATGTTATTAACCTAGAAGTTGTTTCATCCTTTGCAGTTTTTAGCATTTTTGATTATATGTTTCTATCAATATATTGCTTGTTGGAATCAATGAAATTATGTTTTTCTTAGGCAAAAATATATGTGAAAATTTTGATTTTTTAAACTAATTGAATTTACGAAAGCTGTCTCACAGCTTAAATTATGGAAATTTCTATTTATTTTTTAAATATAATTTTATAATTATTAATTAGGTAGTGGGTTCTTTGATTTTTTTTAACTTAATTGAATTTCAAACGAAATTTCATTTAAAAAAGAAAAGAAAAGTAGCAATAAAATAGAAGAAGATGATAAGAGCTCCATTATTAAATGATGCAGCTTAGCTGAAATGCGGGTTTTAAACTCACACTTAATGGGCCTAGGGCCTGTACCGCTTTGTTCCAAGGTCCGAATAGCTCCATTTATGTGGAGCGGCCCAAGCCCACTGAACAAGAAACCAGCGTGCACTACCTAGACAGGAACCGGAGGCCGCCCGTGGTGCTGGCCTCTGCAGGCTAAATTTCTGAAGGCCCGTCAGCCCCAAGCCCCTACCAAACTGCTTTCTCACTACAGCAAGTTTGTTATGAACAAATGGATAAAGGCTTAAATACGCAAAGCAGAGCTTATCCACGCCACTTCTTTAGTTCTCAACTTTTACTTCTAGGAAGACTTAACTGATATGAAGGATTAGTTCCTACAATGAATGAGAGATCATCCTGTAAGAAGAGGAGAGATTCTTCCCTGAGAAAAAGGGGGAGGGATCCATGAACCACTTTCTATAAATCGGGAGGGTTTCCCACGATGAGAAGGTAAGCAATTCCAAATGTACATACTTTCATCTCCATCTCCATACTTTTGCTGACTTAATCATTGGAAATGACCTTTCCCTCTTTATGTGCCAAAAATAGGTTCAACAAACAATTAATCCAACAACAAAGCCAACCAAGTAAGAATAAATCAATCACAATGAGGCAACAATTTTTACGTGAAAAACTCTCAAATAAAAAGGGTAAAAAACCATGGGACCCGTAGACCACTTAAATTTCCACTATTTTAACAATGACAATAATGGATTACACAAAGTTCTTCTCTAACAAGAAATTTAGAGGCTCATAACAATCATACATCAAGAATTAATATCAGCTCTTGGAATAAAACAACAAATATCAACCCAATGATGGATAAATCAAGAGAAAAGAGAAACATTTCACCAAAAGGAAATAATGGCGAAATGGCATTGTAGAGAGCCAACTAAGAATCAAAATCGCTATTATTGAAGAGCACCTTGCAAGGAGTCATATCAAATTTGAGCCAAAACCTATATTATTTGACCTTCCATCTTACTAAGAAAATCAAAACCCTAACTCCTCCTTTTCTTCTTTAAGTCTCTCTTCTCTCAAAACTGCTCTCCTCTGTTTTCATTCTTACAATGCTTCCGGACACTTCTCTCTTGTGATTTGCTTTTTCCTTTTATTTTTCAAAAAAAAAAAAAGTCAAACAATGGGCTTAGCCTATTGGTCCAGCCCACACAAAGGGGCAGACCAACACAATTAGTATAGAAATCAAATCCTCTAACAAGAATTTTGATTTCTCTTGCTTTAGAACATCATCAGTTCACCTCAGTCTTCTTCTATATTTTTAAGTGCTAATCTTCGGTTTAATCTTGCACACAGGTTACTGTGAATAAAGAATTCTGGGTGATGCTCAAGAAACTGATAAAAAAAGGAGAGAAAAAGAAACAGATTTGGGAGTGAGTCCTTCTCCACTCAAGATCTAACCCAAACTTTGATGGGCTATCCTCTCCATCTGGGTTAAAGAAAATCTAAAGGGACAAAGAAAAAAATGCCAAAATTATGGAAAAGAAAAAGAGAAACCGATTCGGGTGCTTTCCTTGTTCCCAGCAAATCTTCTTTTTCTTTTTAGTTTTTGAGCAATGATTCATCTCACCGCTACACTCACAAAGCAAACCATCATCTCACTAATTATTCTGTGAGTTTGCTACTGATTCAATGAATTACTTTTAGTTTTAACAATATGTTTTGAAAATGTATAAACAGTTCGATAAAATATAGAAAATATTTTAATATAAAATAAAAAAATCATTTATTATATTGAAAATCATGTGTTTGTGGTATTTTTAGATAAACATTCATTGATGATCTCTAAAACACTTTACGAAAATTATTTCAGTAAAGCTCATTTGACAGTAATTCAATATATAATATTATAAGAATTACTTGTGATGTTTACAATTTTAAAATGATACATGCTTTTCAAATTACTTAATGAATAGTTTAATTTATTAGAAACACGCTAAAAAACACATTCCTATGTAAAGAAATAGTCTCATCATCATTTTAGACAACACTAATCCCCTCATGTGCCTTACAATCCTAAGGATTTGAGACATTTTTCAAAGGTAGTCACCTTTTTATATATTATTAGCTCCATGAACAAGGTAATAAGATAGGGAAAATTTTTTTGAAAATATGAAAATTATTCATCACTAAAAAAATTATCATATCAAAATTGCAACCGTTACTGCCAAAATTGTCATGTGTATTTCTTGTGATCAGAATACACCCTCAATGATAGATAGATTCTGCATAAAGCAAAAATAGGAACAAATGAAAAGAAAAGTGTGATGCTTATATTATAATGATGTAAAGAATTACTGCTTAGTGACCAACAACTCCTGCCCTACATCACTTGCTCATTCACTAAACTTATTTTACATTATAAATACAATTAAGAAGGGACTTGCAATTGCGAGCTACAAAGAGGAGTTCTGTGGTTTCAATGCCAACCATTTATTCAAGTCCTCCTAATTACTTGTAAGTGCATTTATATTCATAAAGTGCCTTAAAAATACTTCTTTTTTAAAGAAAAACCCAAATTCCCAAACACTAGTCTTATCATAATGAATATTTTTAAGAAAAAAACTATTTTATATTATTTAACTTAAAACTAATATAGGAAAATATGTCTAAAGGGCATTATGTGTCTGTTTGTTTTATGTTTTTTAAAACGGTTATTGAGAATAGTTTTTAAAATACGTATATTACCGAATTCTGGGGACATGTTTGGTTCTTGTTTAAAATCTGTTTTTGAGAACATATTTTGAAAAATATAGAAAAACATCATTCCTTGTGTTTTCTCAAAACTATTCTTGTTATCTTTTCCCTTTTCTTTTTTTTTTTTTTTTTATTTTGACAAATAAGCACTTTTTTTTTTTTTTGTAGGAAAAAACTACGAACAAATGACCCTACACATACGATTAGATAGAGACTCACAATAATCTTCAAAACTAATGTTAGTAACATCCTTAGGGAAATTAGACAACCAAAATTTTGAATATGTAATACCAATACCTTTATTGGCCAAACAATCAACAGTTCTATTTGCTTCTCTAAAGACATGTTTGCATTCATAGATGTTCATATCATAAGATAACTTCCAAGTATCCTCCATTAATAATATAATAGAAATAGGATATTAATACTTTTATTATAGCAATCTATTATAATCTTTTGAGTCGCTTCAATCTCTAAATTTGGAGTAACCACTTATTCTTGCAATAAAATCTCATATCTTAATGTTATGCATTCTATAATACTATGGACTTGCCTAAATGCCCAGATCCAACCATCTTTTATAATACCATTTGAGTTTCCTAAAGACCCATCCTAAAGCACTAGTGTCATTTATCCTCAAACCATCAAAATTTAACTTCTGAATTCATCATAGATAGAGGGAATCCACGAACCCATTTTTCCATCATTCGAGCTCTTATAACCTTTCATTAAGTGATGATGGTCTATCAAATGATCTTGCAAATTTTGAAAAATTATAGTAGCTTTTAATGACAAGAAAGAGGTTAGGTTGAACTTTTAATACTACTTGAACTCTATGGTTCTGAATATTTCACATGATTATTCCAATCTTTTCCATTGGGTGAGTAAACAATTTGTAATTCATTTTGTAGTTGTTATGAATCATTTCTAAGCACATAAGGAAGTCCCCCTCATATAAGAGAGGTGTGGGACAATTGTATCTTATGCATGTCCAAATATTTTAAGTAAATGATTATCCAAACACATCTATTCTGATGCTTGATAGCAAAGAATTTGTTACAATGTAGTAATTAAATTGTCCCCCACTAGGGCTAGAACCTAGGACCCCTCCCTTTCCTGGATGTCCTGCCTTAATTTAGTGTTTTCTGTGTTTTATACGTGTTCTCTTTGTTTTTGGGGGAACAAAACAATTTTCAAACAAGAACCTATGGGTATATTTACTCTATGCCTTGAAATTGTTCATGAAAACAACTGTTGAAAAACACATAGAACACCATTTTTATGTTCTTCAAAAACTATTCTTGTTCTCTTAATTTAGTGTTCTGTGTTTTCGTAATAAAAACTAAGAACTAAATGCCGTTTCTTCATGTACCTTGTTCTCTTGTTTTTTGAGAAAGAAACAATTTTCAAAAACAAAAACCTAAGGGCATGTTTGGTTCTACTTTTGAAAACTATTCATGAAAACAGTTTTTGAAAACACAGATAACGTCATTTTGTATTATCTGAAAACTATTTTGCGATCCACTAGTGTTCTCTGTGTTTTTCATAACAAAAAAATTGAGAACCAAACGTGTTCTCTCTATTGTCTTTGTTCTCCTCGTTTAACATAAACACCTTTCAAAAAAGAATCAAAACAAACCCTTGGCCTGATGTTTTTTAAACTATTGTTGTTCCTGGATTTAGTTTGTTGTGACCCCGTGCAGTGAAGAGTGGTCGCACGGGAGCAACGGAGATATTCCCAGAAAGTGTGCGAAAACTTTGGGATGAATGGGAGCTACGGTCGATGGTGCTAGTGTTCTTCCCTGCAAATCGCCCTCACCATCTTTAGCAACAGCCTAAAGTTCACAGTGGCGATTTGACTGGGAACTTGATTTGGTCGGCGACTTGTCGGCAGACTGTGGCGACATCCCTTGGCACTCAAACAATCAGAGATTCGAAGGAAACATCATGATATGGATCCCAAATCATACCCTCATGGCATTCGGGCAACTGCTTCTCCTCTTACACCTTGGAGGCCCTGGTACAATCACTGCTTACTCTTAGAAGATAATGAATTTGTGGTTGAGGCACTTGCTTGGGCCAGTCAGGCCAGCGCTTTTTACGCAGTTTCTGAGGTCATGGACTAGTAGAACTCCAAGCCTCGCTTTCTGTCCATTCCATGTTTGTGGCTGGAATCATCAAGTTATGAGAGAGACCTGTCTCGGTCTGCAAGCAAGCAACACTTCGGAGATGCATTGCTCCCAGTTCCTGATCCTGGACCTGATTATGCGGAAATCGTGAAGAAAAAGGAGTTACACAATGTGGAGACAGGACTCGGACTCAAATCTAGTATTGATGATGGCACTAAATTAATTTTTGGGGGAAAATATATGAACGCGGCTTACTCTATATTCATGGAGTACGAGATTATCTATATGCAGACCTCATCCTCAGCTTGGATGACCAACAGAAGAGTGAGGGCATCATCAGGTCTGCGTCATCAGAAGAGGCGTTCAAAGTGGTAGAGGCGGAGCTTAGCTTCTTGTATGATGTGCTCTACACCAAGGCTGTTGTGGTTTATTCTCCACTAGGCATTCTTCTCCGCACTGTCAGCTTCTCAGTCCACATTTCTACTCAGTGGCTCTTCAGCTTCTTCATCGAGAGACATGAGTTCTCAAATGTTGACATCAACATTACTTATGCGTTACTCTCTGGAGCTATTTTTCTTGAGATTTACGCTATTGTGATGCTGATTTTGTCCGACTGGAGCATTGTCTGGTTATGCAGCAGCCAGAGAAAGTATACCCTGCTGACTGATTGGATTCACCGAGCCATCACCTCCTTTCCATCATCGACGAGTGGCAAGAGATGGTCTAGAAGCATGGCACAGAACAACTTAATCGATTCTTGCCTCAGAGACAAAACCAAGTTCGATCATGAGGTTAACAGCTTCTTTGACAAGAACAAATTCTTGGAGAGGTACTGGTACATGACTTGGGAGAAAGTGGATGACATGAAGGAGCCCATTCTCAGCTTCCTCCTCGAGATGGCAAACGATGTCCGCAGGGATCGGAAGGAGCTACTCAAACATAGAGGTGATCATGTGATTACAAAAAAAGAGGATTCTATTAGTAGCAAACTTGGTTGGAGCATAGTTGGTGTAGAATGTTAGAATATATATGTGGCACAAATGATATTTAAAGTTTATTTTATTAAATATATATATTTATATATTTAGTAAAATATTAAATGATTTAATATTATGATTTTAAATACCGAAACTCTAATTGGCTAAAGGAAGAGATACATGAAGAGACATGACTCTTCGGTGAGACATGACTTAAAGGAAGAGACATGAAGAGACATGACTTAAAGGAAGAGACATGAAGAGACATGACTTAAAGGAAGAGACATGAAGAGACATGACTCTTCGGTGAGTCTTGATGGAAGGCCACCAATAAGGCTATTTAAAGGGGTCTGGTCCTCTCTCTACCTCTAACACACATAACAACATTTTCCATCTTAAAGGGAGAGAGTAGGAGAGAAACCACACTTCCAATTTCTTCTAAATTTAAAGAGTTTATATGGATCAGCGTATGTTTTCTTACTACTAATGTGAAGTACATGGAATCCAAAGATTTATGGGTATGATGTTTATTTATTTATTTAATGTTCATGCAAATATGAAAGACATGAACTTACATGTGGTATCGCAGTCTCAATGAATTCATGTATTTCCATTTATAATCATGAATGTTATATTAGAATATACTAGAATCGGATAATTGAAAATACAAACTATTTTCTAGTTTACACCATGCGTTTTCTGTTCTAGGCAAGAATGGTGTATATGAATTTGAAATAAATCTGCATCGGAATCCAAAGTCAAACCACTCATGTTTCTGGTTTTGTGATTCTGCATATATGTATAAAATATTGCTTCAAACCCATCATGCATCGATTCAATGGGTTTTGATGAGGAGAGAAATCTATGAAATGGTATGAGAATGCCGCATGAGAGAAGTCTTGCTTTAACCTCGTGTCTTTCCATGCATTATGTTTTTCATGCCCTAAATCTCTATCTAGCCTCCTGATTTAATGCCCCACTTATACATTCATGTTCAAGGATAATTCAATGAATATTGCATATACGGTTTTCATATTTGAATATAGCAAATTGCTTTTCTTATTGCACTGGTCTGCTTCTTCCTTCATTCAAGAAAAAGAAATGGCAATTTGAATAATTTAATGGCACTGCCATATTAAAATTTCCAGTGGTAGATATATATGTTTATACATTTTATTGATTGCTTCAGTGTGGTATATATATATTTATAATTTGAAATTTATATTATTAATGATTTGTTAGTCACCAAAGTGGCCAAATCTTAGGAAATAAATTTCAGATTGTAAATTAATTTCAATTGCCCATAAACCCTTATAGTTTTTAAAATGACATTAAGATATAAAATTTTATTTGTTGTGGTAGATTGAAAATTTATCAATATTAGACATTTCGAATTAGCCTAAAGGTTGATTACTTGTTCTAATATATGACAAATATAATTGTGGTACTAGTATGTTTTATTGATTTTATTTCTGCATATCCAAAGATAGCAAAATAGATCTAATTATTGCATATGTAATTACCAATTATTGTTTATGTTAGTATATCTTAGTATTTCCCAAAGGAGAGCTTTGATTTACCTTATGTCTATCCAAGTTACACATTTGAATCTGAAATTATGTGATAAATTTTATGACTCACACATTAATGTGCTGATTGTCTACATTATTTGCAGATCCGTGTTCTGCTTTCTCTCCCGTATTCACATGCTTCATCCGCTCCCTTATTTAATGGATTAAATTCTTTAGGTGGAACAAGTCCGCTTTCACCAGTGGCTCTGGATCTTGATTTAGCACTGCAAGTTGAGAAACCTGCTGCTATTACTGATAAAAGCAGCACTGAGGAAAAAGCTTTACATAAAGCATGGGAAAGATCGAATATTGTTTAATGTTCATGCGACGACAATATAAACAATATAAAGAGCACACTTACTACAAACTGAAAGTAAGGAATTTAAGAAATTAGTGGAAGAGAAATCTCAAACTGCTGGATAAGTCACTTGTCGGGTACATTATCGAGCAATTCGACCACCATGAAGTATGATGGTTCACGCACTCATGCATGAGCATGTTCTTGAGATGACTACCTTAGCAAAGAAAAATTGTTAATCTGGCACAATGATGGTTCACGCACTACGCATGAGCATGTTCTTGAGATGACCACTTAGCAAAGAAAATTAAAGAACTGGGCATGAATGTGATGAGTACTCTTAGTGCAATTTATACTTAATTCCTTGCCTCCTCGAACAAAGATGGTCCATTTCAAATGAATTATAACACTATAAAGGATAAGCTGAATGATCACTAATCGACCAAGATGTTAGTTCAAGAGGAAACAAGGTTAAAGAATCAAAGAGCTCATTCTGTTCATCTCCTAAGTCATCAAGAAGCTAAAAAGAGTTCTAGAAAGAGGAGTGGGAAGAGCAAGAAAAAGGGTTTGCACAACCTAAATGACTCTTCTAAAGCTATCCACAAGAAGGAACGTGGCACAAGTACTTTGTTATAAAGTTGGCCACTTTGAAGAAAGATTGCCTAAAACGTAAAGCTTGGTTTGAAAAGAAAGGTAAGCCTTGTGCTTTAGTATGTTTTGAATCAAACTTTACTGAAGTTCCTCATAATACTTGGGCGGATAGATTCTCGTCTCCTACCACTACATTTCAAATGGCGTGGATTCCTACGATCCAAACCATAAAGTCAAATGAGAGCAAATGAGAAATATTCCTTATGCATCTGTTGTTGGGAGTTTAATGTATGCTCAAACTTGTACTGCACTGCATATAAGCTTTGTCGTCTGAAGTTAGTGTATCAAAGTAATCCGTGTTTAGATCATCGGAAGGTCATGAAAGAAAAATGCTCATACCATTACTGTAAGTTCATGTCTTTCATATTTGAATGAACATTAAATAAATAAATAAACATCATACCCATAAATCTTTGAACTCATGTACTCACATTAGTAGTAAGAAAGCATACCTTGATCCATATAAACTCTTTAAATTTAGAAGAAATTGGAAGTGTGGTTTCTCTCCCTTCTCCTCTCACCTTTAAGATGGAAAATGTTGTTATGTGTGTTAGAGGTAGAGAGAGGACCAGACCACTTTAAATAGCCTTATTGGTGGCCTTCCATCAAGACTCACCGAAGAGTCACGTCTCACCGAAGAGTCATGTCTCTTCCTTTAAGTCATGTCTCTTCATGTCTCTTCCTTTGGGTTACAGTTCGACCAAGATTAGTGGTCTCTTCATTTAGCCAATTAGAGTCATGTCTCTTCATTTAGCCAATTAGGATTGCAGTATTTAAAATCATAATATTAAATCATTTAATATTTTACTAAATATATAAATATATATATTTAATAAAATAAACTTTAAATATCATTTGTGCCACATATATATTCTAACATTCTCCCAATTTCGGCACATATGATATGTCTTCATGATTTAACAGAGAAACATTTATGTGCACAAAATAATATGCAAATCCTTTCTTATATTGGCTATACTGTTATATCATTATTAAGTTGAAATATTAATGTGAGTCATGGCGGTTGTATGTCATTTTCTCAACATAGTCCCTTCCATGTACTACAACACCAACTTTCAACTTAACATGATCATTAGTGAAGATAATAATGGTCCAACTTTAATGTCTTAATTATAAGACAATTCCTGTCAACATTATTCTAAGGGTGCTAAGGAACGAAAAATCATATGCTCACTTATAAAAGATCTGATCATCTTAAGGTGATTGGATATTCAGATTCAGATTTTGCTGGATGTGTTGATACAAGAAAATCCACATTCAAGGTACTGCTCTATTAGCCGAAGGAGCAATTTCATAAAGAGCTGCGCCCGTCATTGCCGCTTCCACTATGGAGGCAAGCTGAGTTTGTGGCATGCTTGAGGCCACTATTCATGGATTTTCTATGGCTACGAAACTTTATTTCAGGCTCTAGGATTGTCGACAAGATAGTTAGGCCATGAAAATTTATCAGGATAATTTCAGAAGTTTTCTCTAAGAACGACAAGTATTCTAAGGGTGCTAAGCATATGGAAATTAAATACTTTGCCGTCAAAGAAGAAGTTCAGAAACAAAGAGTGTCAATTGAACACATTAGCACCAATCTTATGATTGCAGATCCTTTAACAAAGGGATTGTCGCCCAAGGCATTTAATGAACATGTTGAAAGTATGGGCATTTTGATTCAACACTCCATAATGAAAATGTCAATAGTGAACCTATGGTAGTTGAACCACAAAGTACAATTTTGAGGAGATCTCAAAGAGAAAGAAGGTCTTCTATTACTGATGACTATGTGCTTTATTTACAAGAAAGAAGAAGAGATTTATATGGATCAACCTGAAGGCTTTTCAGTTAAGGGAAAGGAACACATGGTGTGTAAATTAAAGAAATCAATATATGGACTTAAACAAGCTCCCGACAAAGGTACTTAAGTTTAATGATACCATCACTTCTTTGATTTCAAGAAAACACCATTGACGGCAGGTATATATATGAAGGTTAGTGGGAGCAAGTTTATTTTCTAGTTCTATATGTTGATGATATTTTGCTTGTTACTAATGACCTTGGTTTATTACATCAAACCTGAACATTCTCTCAGAATTTTGAAATGAAAGACATGGGAGAGGCAACCTATGTGATTGGAATAGAAATATTCCGTGATAGATCACAAGGATTATTAGGGTTGTCTCAGAAAACCTATATTAATAAAATTCTAGAGAGATTTAATATGGAGAAATGCTCAGCAGGTGTAGTTCCAATTCAGAAAGGGGATAAATTTAATGCTATGCAATGTCCGAAAAATGAATTGGAACGAGAGCAAATGAGAAATATTCCTTATGCATCTGTTGTTGGGAGTTTAATGTATGCTCAAACTTGTACTGCACTGCATACATGCTTTGGCCGCCTAATGTCAAGGGTGCATCAAAGTAATCTAGGCTTAGATCAATGGAAGGCCGCAAAGAAAATTCTCGATACTGGCAGGAACGAAAATCATATGCTCACTTATAAAAGATCCGATCATCTTAAGGTGATTGGATATTCGCATTCGATTTTGCCGATGTGTTGATACAAGAAAATCCACATTTGGCTACTTGTTCCTATTAGCCGGCTGGCAATTTTCATGGGAAGAGTGCGCGCCTGGTCATCACCGCTTCCACTATGGAGGCCGTAGCTTCAGGGCATGCTTCGGTGGCCACTATTCATGGATTATGGCCGCGAAACTTTATTTCAGTGGTTGTGATTGTCGACAAAGATAGCTAGGCCGCTGAAAAATTTACATAGATAATTTCAGCAGTCTTCTTCTCTAAGAACGACAAGTATTCTAAGGGTGCTAAGCATATGGAAATTAAATACTTTGCCGTCAAAGAAGAAGTTCAGAAACAAAGAGTGTCAATTGAACACATTAGCACCAATCTTATGATTGCAGATCCTTTAACAAAGGGATTGTCGCCCAAGGCATTTAATGAACATGTTGAAAGTATGGGCATTTTGAGATGTGATTAGTGACATTGTATTACAATCTGTATTAAGATAATGTACTTCGACACTGAGCTCACTTATGTGTTTCCGATCATTCCTCGTTTCTATTTGGTATACATAACTCATAGAATAATGTTGACAGGAATTGTCTTATAATTAAGACATTAAAGTTGGACCATTATTATCTTCACTAATGATCATGTTAAGTTGAAAGTTGGTGTTGTAGTACATGGAAGGGACTATGTTGAGAAAATGACATACAACCGCCATGACTCATTAATATCAACTTAATAATGATATAACAGTATAGCCAATATAAGAAAGGATTAGCATATTATTTTGTGCACATAATGTTTCTCTATTAAATCATGAAGACATATCATATGTGCCAAGTGGGAGAATGTTAGAATATATATGTGGCACAAATGATATTTAAAGTTTATTTTATTAAATATATATTTATATATTTAGTAAAATATTAAAATGGATTTAATATTATGATTTTAAATAATCGAAACTTCTAATTCGCCAAAGGAGACATGAAGAGACATGACTCTTCGGTGAGACATGACTTAAAGGAGACATGAAGAGACATGACTCTTCTAAGTGAGACATGACCTTTCCTCGCGAGCCTGATTGGGCGCCGCCAATAGCTATTTAAAGTGTCTGGCCCTCTCTACCCTAACACACATAACAACATTTTCCATCTTAAAGGGGAGAGGAGAAGGGAGAGAAACCACACTTCCAATTTCTTCTAAATTTAAAGAGTTTATATGGATCAAGGTATGCTTTCTTACTACTAATGTGAAGTACATGGAATCCAAAGATTTATGGGTATGATGTTTATTTATTTATTTAATGTTCATGCAAATATGAAAGACATGAACTTACATAGAATTCGATCACAGCATCCTCCTTTGGCATATCGCTACCGATCTCTTTAGCGACATCAATGATGATGATGATGAAGACCCCATTAATCCTAAATCAGAAAATGCCAAAATAAGCAAATGCCTTTCGGAGTATATGTTGTATCTGCTAAATATGTGTCTATTCATAAAAGGATAGGGAAGTTTGAAATTCGAGACACTTGTTCTGAGGCTAAAAGATTTTTCCAGGAAAGAGGGCAGCCCATATCTAACAGAAAGGAAGCTTGCAGATTATTGCTTGAAGTTGAAACAGAAATTGAGCCCAGCGAAGTGAAAGGAGATAAAAGCAAGTCGGTGTTAATTGAGGCATGTAAGCTTGCCAAGATGTTGAAATCAGCGGATATGGAGTTGGGAGAGAAATGGGAGATGATAAGTAGGGTGTGGATGGAGATAGCAGCTATGGTGCTAGTCATTGTGGATGGGCTGAGCACGACAAAGTGCCCGGCAGGGGAGCTGCTCACCCATGCGTCTGCCTTCCTATGTCGCACCTTGGCTTAAGTGAGCAATCTAAATTAGTTCCAAATCCTTAAGGAGTGGGCGTGGCTCCCACTGTCAACGGCTGCCACTCTTAAAAGAATACTAAGCGTCCGTAATTCAATGCTTAAAGCCAAGGGAATCAAACCCTTGTCTTGACACTTGAAACAAAACAAGTTGGAGTGTATGCCACCTGGTTATCCATTGATCTCTTACACAACATGAGAAAGTATTAATAATATATTCTTATTCTAATACTTCTAATTAAATTTCCTACCCATTTGTATACGTACATAACCAGTATTAGTGATATATAAAGTAGGTTGACATTATTCAAAATATGAAAATGACTATATTAAAATCAATAAATATTTTTTCTAAATATTATTAATATTCATTTACATATTTTAATTTTGAAAAATTATTTTTTTAATTTTAGTAACATAAAATACATGTTTATGACATCATCTAGCTTGATCACAGGTCCGATCAATAAACCGTAAATCAATAAAATTTTCAGTTCAATGACCGATTCGATTTTCAAAACATTTGATGAAATTGTTCCAATAGCAATACCTAATCTACCACCACCATTTGCACCTTTACCCTTGATGAAATTGTCGCTGCTGCTTGAAGAAACTCAAAGAAAGATATATCATGGGTTTTTTTTCTTTTTTCTTTTGACATTCAAGGTGGACCCAAGTAATGCCCAGGGGCAAAAGTCCCCCTCAATTTGTTTTTTCAAAAATTATTTTCTTTGTTAAGGGGAATCCAATCTGGAAGGAAAATATACCCCTTAAATGTCATAAATCCTATACCATTATGTTAAAATGTCCTCAATGCTCATATCTAGTCTCACATTGGTAAGTTTTAAAGTAATTTTATTTATATTTGATTTTCTTTTTGCCTATGTTTTGTTCTCGGAAATTTTGAGGAAAAATCAAATGAAAGAAAATAAGAAGGAAAAATAAAATAAAAAATGAAAGAAAATAAAATAGAATTAAATTCTATATAATATTTTTGTTTGCTACCTCAAATCAATTTTATTTGTTTAAAACTCATCAATATAAAGGTTAAATAATTTAAAATAATTAAATTTATAAGTAATTTTATTTATATATGATTTTCTTGGAGAAAAATTATAATACTGGAATCAAATATAAGAAAATTATTTTCCTTATCAATTTTTCTTCCTTAATACTTTTCTTTATTAGACAACCTTTTTTGGTCTCCACACACACATCTATTCATTTTGACATTCATTCATTTTTTGTAATATATATATATATATATATATATATATATATATATATAAATATATATATATCCTCTCTCGAGATGTTACGCGACCAAGAGTAGAAAATGTCGATGTATGCTCCGTAAGCAATCTGCATCGTTGATCAAGAGTTTTAATTAATAATGCACATAGATCCCCAAGCTAGCTCATTGGATGACGTGTTCATTTAACCGATTATTAAGACATAAAGCAAGGAGCCCATTTATTGGCCCAAGGTGTTATAAACCCTAGGAGGATTAGGGTTGCCAGCCTATAACACACCGCTTACTAGCTTCCAAGGTTTTAAGTTTTACGTATTATTTTTAGGAGAGATTGAGAATCTCAAAGAGAAAAAAATCACCTGAGAGAGGAAACAAATCGTATGTCGTAGTGTTTTTCGCATTAACCTTCTAGTTTCTTTGCAGGATCAAAGGCCACACGCAGATCTCACATATAAATAGCCTGAAGGTCCTTAGATTCTGTGAAGAGATTTTCTCTCTCGCACTATTACTGTGCCAAGAATGGGCGATTTAAAATAGATCTATCATACATTGTATTTAATCGTACATTCCCGCTTCCTGTTATTTGATTCTGCAATTGGTATCGAGCAACATAATCAAAGATAGATTCAATCCATAATTTTATTTCTCATATATATGTGATGTATATTAGATATATGGCACCTAGGATTCTATTATTTATATTATTTATAATTTTTGTATTATGAATGAATGATTTGGTTTTGGCCTTAATCCATGGTAGATTTTGCTTGTATATTTTTGGATGTAACAAGGAGGCTAATCATAAAGGACAGTTTCCTCCTTGATTTATTTATTTTTCCTGCAATTTTATTTGTTTTTTTTATATGTAAATTCGGATTTATTTAAAAAAATGTAAAAGGGGCGCTGTGTTGTTAGAATGGGCTGATTTTTTGTAGGGTGGTTCCTCAGACAGTGCTCTACCTCCCTATAAAATTTCGTGACAATCCGAGTTTTGTGTGACGGCTCAGCAAATTGCTTTTGGTGCTCGAAGTTCATCAGTGGGAATATGTTAGTATTATGTTTTCGGGGCCAAACCCTGCAAAGCCAATTCTACCCCCGTCACACTCCTACGGACTTACAAGACCTCAAGAAAAGCAAAGCAAGACGGCCGATATCAAGTTAGCTTCTTGGCCCTAGCTGGGCTTGTAATTTTCTTTTACAGTAAAACCACGGATTAGTAGCCTATTAATTATTCTATATTTATAATTGTTTAAATTATATGGATATAACATGTGATATGTGCTTAACATGCCATTTAGAATATGTGGTGCCATATAATTGCATCATTTGATATATACATGTGCATAATAATATTTGTTTTATCTAGATAATATTATTATGGAAAACCTTAATTGATAATAAAAATATTGAATGGGTGAAGGTTAAAAATTAATTTAATTAATTCAAACTCGCGGTCCATTAAGGGTCCAATAATAAAAATGGTTATGTGATACCCCCAACGGATACATGGCCGTATTTATTGGATTGACTAAAATACTTCATTCTTAATAAGGTTGTACGGCCCAACGTCTCGACACAATGCTTTTTAGGGATTATTAAAGATATTTCAAATTAAATTAATGGTTATTACATTCAATTTTAATAATATTAATAACCCTCATAACGAGGCTCTGTCAATGTTATTAAAGGCCTAAAAAGAATATTGAAACAATGGTTGTGTTTTTTTTTAAATCAATTTTGAATGGTGTGTGTTAGTGTTATCTAGGAAGGCTCTGTCTAAGGAGGTAGGTTTTTAAGGAGTCTCGAGACTCCACCCTTCACCTTCCTGGGAGCCAACTTAGTAGGACACTAGACATACCATGTTCAAAGTTTCTTAGTCTATTACAAATGTCTTACTCAACGTAAGTATTTGTAATGGAAACTAAATTATTGTTGCAATAAACACACACAAGTAGTTTAAGGGATCTATATATTTGTATGTTTGTTGTGCGGATACGTGTTAATATATGTGTTTTTTTTGAATTTCAGAAAATAAGTATCCTTAATCCTCTAGCTACAATTTTGAGTCAAAAGCCATTGGATAGAAATAACTACGACTCCATGGAAACCAATCTTTACATTGTCCTTGATTTTGAGAGAATAAAATTCATTACAACAACTCCAAAACCTCAGGAGCCCACTGTTAATGCTTCAGAGGAAACTAAGAAGCAATTTGCGTGATTGGCAACGGCAAATACGCCGCTGCTATATTCTTTGCCAAGACAGTAACATCTCATAAAGCAAATTAATGATCCGAGTGTATTAGAAATAATTCAAACTCTAGATGGATGTTTGCTAAAAGTAGCGCGCATCGTTAGACAAGCAACCATTAGGCACAAATGAACACTCGTGATGACTCCGAGGAAATAAAGGGACCATTGTCTAAAAATGATAAAATATCAAGATCGGGTGGAGGTGATGGGGGCTAAGCTGGATCAAGAGATGAAGATTGACATGATCCTAGAATCTCTACCCAATAGCTTTGGTCAGTTCAAAATGAATTATAATATGAACAAACTGAAGCTTACTCCTGTTGAACTTATGCACGAGCTTGAGAGTGCTGAAAGGTCTCTCGTGAAGCAGGGAAGTGCTTATCATGCTGAAAGTTCTTCAAAACCTAAAGGGAAACCTAAGGCTGGAAAGAAGAACAAAAAGCAGAAGGAAACAGGTCTAGCTATCAAACGAACTACAATGAAGAAGCCGAAAAGGCGCTTCCGCGCGACGTAAAGGTCATCGGAAGGATTGCCCAAACCAAAGTATGGGTAGTATAAATGTTGTTGAGGCCATTTAGTGGAGAATTACAATGATAAATGGATCATTAATTCAAGAGCCACTAACCATGTTTGTTACTTCATATGGTTTTAAACAAAGGTTTCACTCAAGAAAGGACAAAGAAGCTTGAAATTGGGAAACAGGGAATATGTCTCCGTAATGGCAATAGGACGGCGGAGTTATGTTTAATAGTAAGACTTTATGTTTATCGCATCATGAGTTTGTTCCGATTTTAAGAGAATTTGGTTTCGTTAGCTGTTTAGTTAAACATGGTTTAACAAAGGCGCTTTAATTCTCGCTTCAATAAAGAGTAATAACGTTTATTTGTTCCGACTATTGATAAATGGTATATATTTTTTAACTCCTATGTCCTATAGTATTAATGCTATTGAAAATACTCGATGATGAGTAATTTCTTTATCTAAGAAAAGGAAGGTTTCAAATGAAACCTATATGTGGCATTTACACCAATATATTAATTTGGGTATTAGAATTCATGGTTTAAGTTGAAAAGTGGAATTTTAAATTCCTTGATCTTTGAAACCTATACCAATATGTGAATCATGTTTAGAAGGTAAATGACAAAGAGGCCTTTTCAAGGCCAAAGGAAATCGTGTCACTATATAGTCGAATCGTACACACCGATGTATGTGGACCAATGAGCGTTCAAGCCCGAGGTGGGTATGAGTATTTTATCACATTTACTGATGACTACTCCAGATATGGTTATGTTTACCTAATGTGCCATAAGTCTGAAGCTTTTGATAAATTTCGAGAGTATAAGGTCGGTGCGCAGTGCCAATCGTGTCCATATCAAGCAGCCTTCAAGTCCGACCAAGGCTGAATACTGTCTCTGAGAGTTCAAGTTCATTTACAAGAGGGGATAATATCTCAATTATCATCTCCTGAATGCCTCAAAGAAATGGAGTCTCCTCGAAGGAGAAATATAACCCTTTTAGATACGGGTGAGGTCGATGCTGAGTTACTCATCATTACTTTAATCATTCTAAGGATATGCCTTAGAACAAATTTCAGATACATACTAAATTTAGTCTGGCCTACATCCGCTTCAAAGACACCCATGTAATTATGGAAAGGGCGCAAGCCCGGGCCTTGAACCATTAGATTCAAGTTCCAAAGACACGTCTGGGTACGTAAAACAACAAAAGTCGAATCTCGAATTAAATGTGTATGTTTATTGGCTACCCTAAGGGAACGAGAGGTGGAATATTCTATAATCCAAAGGAAAATAAAGTGATACTGAGTACTCATGCCACTTTCTTAGAAGAGGATTATATGAACAATTTTAAACCTAAGAGTAAAAGTGGCTCAAGAGCTTGACTCGCTCAAGATCCACTACAAACTCCTATTTTCTCACCCCTGCTTCCCTCGTTGATGTTCAAAGAGGAAAATGTACAAATGTACCCAAAGGTGAACAAACATAGAAACAATTTCAGACCAAATTCAAGAAAACTCAAGAACAAGAACATAATGAAGAGATCGTAATCCAATTCGAACAAAGAAAACTGATCCCCATACAGTACAACAACCAATGCAACAAACTCGTAGTGGGAGACTCGGATACGTAAACCTGCAAGGCGCCTTGTTAGGAGAGACTTATCAAGTCGCTTGGATAATCCCGATGACCTAATTCTACCACATACGAAGAGGCATCGGAGGATGTCGATGTGCAAGAGTGGAAAAGGCAATGACCGCGGGAGATGGAATCTATGGGTTCTAACTCGCATGTCTCAGAGAAGCACCTCAACAAAACCCACTGGGTGTAAGTGGATTTACAAGAGAGTTATAGTGATCAGATGGAAGGTTGAAACCTTCGTGCTTGGGATTGGTGGCAAAAGGTTACACCCAAAAAGAGTATGAGATATGATGAAACTTTTCGCGCAGGGCCATGCTTTCAAATCATCTCAATTTCAGGCCGTAGCAGCACTCGATTACGGCAATGGATATATGTCAAAACAGCTTTTCTAAATGGAGAGCTAGAAAGGGAGCATTCTATATAAAGAACCTAAAGGGTTCATAGCCTTAGGTCAAGAACACATGGTTTGCAAGTTGCATAGGTCTATTTATATTTAAGCAAACATCTAGGTCATGGAACACAGTTTGGATCAAGTTATCAAATTATATGGATTTGAGAAAAGTCCCTCGATGAACCATGTGTGTATAAGAAAATTCAAGGAATAGTGGTAGTCTTTTTGGTACTTTACGAGATGATATTCTCAAGCACTGGAAACAAGCAGAAAGTGTTAGTCGAAGTAAAGGGTTACTTGAAAGGGGGCTGATATGAAGGACTTGGGTGAAGTTTTCACCATATTCTAGGAATCAAACTTTACTTAGACCGAAGAATACAAGGTGTTAGCTTTATCCCAAGCTCCTACATTGATAAAATAAAGGACTGTGCTCTTGGCATGGAAAATTCCAAAAGGGGACTTCTACCCTTCAAACATGGAATTCATCTTTCTAAGGAGCAATCACCAAAAACTCCTGAAGAGAAAGAACTCATGAGTAAGAAACCTTATGCTTCTACTGTTGGTAGTCTCATGTATGCTATGCTATGTACCGTGCCGAGACCGCTTATGCGGTGGAGTAGTGTTTCCGCACTAATCAAATCCCTGAGTAGAACACCGACGCCAAAGGAAACATATACCTGCTATTTAAAGAGAACTGAGGACACATGTTGGTGTATTCCAAAGGGGAGTCTTAAAACACTTGGTTATACTCTGACTCAGATTAAGGATATTGGACTTAGTAAACCCAACATCAGATATGTGTTTACCCTTAAATCGGGGAGCCATTTGTCGGAGGAGTGTTAAATAGATTTGTGTTGATGACTCCAGCTGACTAAGCCGACATGTGGCCGCATCTCGAAGCCGCAGCGCCGTATGGCTTAAGAAATTCCTTTTGGATTTTCATGTGATACCAAGTGCGTATCGCCCATTACCCACATCGTGATAACAAGTGGGGTCGAGTACGCCCAGCAGAACTGTCCACAAAAGCGTAAACACATATTAAGAAAGTACCACTTGATCCGTGATTTCATTTATAGAGGAGATATAGTGGTTACTAAAATAGCATCTGAGGAGAACCTAGCACCTACTAAGTCTCTTCCTCGAACGTGTGTTCGGTGAAACATGTAAATCAGAGGCCCTAAGAGGGTCCCAGCTTACTTTAGAGTGAGTGGGAGTTGGTTACATTTGTGCTCTAGAGCAAGACAAGTTGTAATTTCATTTTCTGACACACATGTTTTTTTGCACATTATATTTTACGCGATAAGGTCCAGATAATTATGTAGTATATGATCATATGGATACGGTCCATAGAAGACATGATCACTGTGTTCTCATAATTAATGAATTGTCTCTACGCTTGTGCTAAATAAAGTTAAGCACTTTATTTAGACTCGCAATATTTTATGAAATGATCGCCTTGGTTATTATAAAGTATTGGAATGAATTATGGTCATTCTGAGATGATCGGAAGAGATTTAATCAAGGATAAATTTTTGTGAAAGGAATTAAATCTCAGGCCATATTAGATATGTTATTTTTCTTAATCCTCGAGTATATTATAAATAGATACTAAGTTACTATGGTTCTTGAGTTATCAATAAGTGAGGCCTATTTTAAACGATCAATATCTTGATAATTTGGGGATTATGGTATTTTGATTACTAAGTATTTATGAAATATACAAAATCGATTCTAGATGAAATATCCCTTCGACATGTTTCCTAAGACTTGATATTGAAAGTCACTGGCCAGTGCATGGGATCCATTAGAGAAACTGATAAGTCAAGAGAATAAATAATTAGTTGATTTACGTAAAATTATCAATTAATTATTGAGATTTTACAAAGAGGAAAATACATCGGATATAAAACATTATTATTTTTGGAATTAACATCTCGGGCTTTTAGTGGAGCAGCCCCATAAGATTACGTCCCGCACTTGCTTCTAAGCAAGTGGGAGATTGTTGGATTTATGCTCCAGAAGCAATCTAGATCGTTGATCAAGAGCCTTAATTAATAATGGGCCATAGGATCCCTAAGCTAGCTCATTAGATGACAGAGCCCATTTAATTGATTATTAAGATACAAAAAGGAGCCCACGTCAGGGCTCCAAGGTGTTATAAAACCTAGGAGGATAGGTTAGCAAATTATAAATACACGGCTACTAGCCTCCGGTGGTTTTAAGTTTTACGTATTATTTAGAGATTGAGAATCTCTTTGGTGAGAAAAAAAAACACCTTGAGAGAGAAACAGAAACTGTAAGGTTTCAGAGTGTTTTTCAAATTAACCTTCTAGTTTCTTTTGTGATCAGGTACGCCCACACGCAGATCTGTCACATAGAGAATAGCCTGGAAGGTCCTGTGGATTCTAGAAGAGATTTTCTGCACTACTACAGGTTAGTAATGGCGATGAAAATAGATTCATCATACATCAGATGAATCGTGCGATTCCTGTTTCCGCCGCTTGATTCCCGCAAAATATAATTCTTTTAAATTAAAATAAGGGTATAAAGTAACTCTAAGGAAATCATGATAAATAGGAAAAAATATTATTAATACAACTTTTTATTTGTTCCTCTGCGATAGCCTCTCCCTCTCTTGATCATAAACATCGAAAATCTAAGTCGTTAGACTTAGGATTTGAAGCATTGATTTCAAGAGGTAAGATTTTTCCCTAGATCTTATTACAATAAAAAAAAAAAAAAAATGTGGTAATCATAAACTTTGAGTTTGTGAATCAAAGAAAAGAAAATAAGTAGAGAACCATTGTACAAAAAAAAAAACTAGTGGAAATTGTAGAGATGAACAATATGCCTGTGGCAAATAAGGTTGAAAAGTAAAAAGTGAACAAGTAGTAAAAAGTTACAAAGGATTTGTTATGGTTAATATCATTATATATAAAAAAATTACGCATAAAAACTTTCATAAAGTAAGCCAAACCTATTTATAAAGCCATTTTGTTAAGAAATCTAGGTAATGATGGATGTTGGGAAAAAAAATTCTAGATATTCTTATTAGTTTTCGAAAAGAGAAGTAAATATTTGATGATAAATTCTTATAAAATAATAATAAAAAAATATGATAGGTTTGGAAGGTAAAGTTTTATAGATATATGTATTTGATAAGTATTTGTGGATGTATTTTTGGTAAGTAGATATTTACATAGATTTGATAATTTATTTAGATAAAATTGTGATTCGGATAAATATTAGAGAATAATATGATATAAAATATAATGATAATAAATTATTTTTAGTTTATTCAGTTGATTTAATTAAGAATATAAATAAATAAATATTTAAAATAATATTAAGAAGGAATTAGACTTATAAAAGTTTTGAAACTCATTGCCTAAATTATTAATAATTATGGGATAAGTTTAGAATATATGATTAATAATATTATCATTTATAAAATTGTTAGGATTCTCAAACCTGGTAATATTATTAATCATCTTAATTAATTGACATTATTCGGCCCTTGTTAACGAAAATAATAATTGACACTATTCGGCCCTTGTCAACGGGAATAATAATTGACATTTACACTCCTTGATGGTAAATGTAATTGATTTGAACTCTAGCCTCTATGGGTTTCAGTTAGAGGTTACTAGTATTAGTAGTGTTTGGTTCTGTCCACCTTAAAATGAACAATTTGTGGTTAGCCACTTATTTGAAAATCCTACATGTTTGGCCACGATTTGATATTCATGACCAAAGGAAAATGTAGTTGATTTTTGATATTGATATGCAAACAGTTCCATTTGAATTTGATATGAAATCAATTTGAAATGTATTTGAGAATGTTTTGATGAAAAATTTTGAATGTTCTACCACATTTGAATCCAAAGGTTTTGTGAAAAAAGAAAAAACTCTCTTATGTGTTATATGATTGGAAACCTTTTTATCCTCTCATTCGTTGATATCTTTTCAAATACCTTTAGTTAGTTTCCGTTATGAAAGTGTGGTTTGAAAGTGTGGATAATTATTAGGGGTGAGCAAAAAAACCTAAGAAATCGAACCGACCAAAAACTACAATCAAAACCAAGTGAAAAATAGGTTAATCGAATCGGCGGTTCGATTATGTTTTTGTTTTACACAAATCTCTAAGGCTTTGCCATAAAATACAAAAGCATTATTTAGATTAACCAACCCAAAAATATAAAATATATATATGTAATAGGTTTCCCATTTTGTGTAAGATGTGACTTTCCCACTTTTATCTATCGCCTTTACTTTTTTCTTCAAAACCAAGTTTTTACCATTTTTCCTCCAAACCAAAACATACGGGCTATGATTTCTTTGGATTAGTTTCTTTTTCTACTAAAGTTGTTAAACATGTTGTTGATTAAAAAAACCGTGATTAAATTATCTAATTTTATATGTTTCATATATTATTTTTGGATTTATTATAAATGCACAAGTGTATGGGATTGCAAATAAATTGATTGTATTCTTTTTTTCTTCTTTTTTTGTCTTTGTATTTTTATTGTATTTATAATAATTATTATAATTTGAACTTTAATATATGATTATGGAATTACAATTTTATTTTTTAATTATGGTTAACCAAAAACCTAATATATGGTTATCCAAACAAATGGTTAACCGAAGATTTGATTAATCATATTAATGGTTAGGTTTTTTGTTTATATAAATAAAAAACCAAAATCCGATTATTGATTTTTATTTTGTGTCACGGTTTGATAGAAGGTGAAGAAGCAGTACCTTTTTATAGGCAGAATACACAACATCGTCAGCCTTGATAGAGAAGACCACCTTTCTTGATGATGAGAAAGTGAAAAGGCTCGGGGTTTTTTTTTATGGGTTTGATTAATTTAGAGTTGGTAATTTGAGTCCGGTTTGCTGAGCTAACCCAACTAACTTGAAATTAAGGCTAACTAGACTTCTAAGTAAGCTTAATCATGCATGCAACCAATGTCTTAAAAATCAGATTTGATTGACTGGTCCAATCAATTGAACTATCGATCGACCACTTTTCGTCGATCGACCGATTGAACTATCGACGGGCCACTTTTTCTCGATATGGTTCTTTTGATCTCGTTCAAACTCGCCTCACTTTCATTCTAAAGATCAAGGCCCCGTAAGCGGTCGCGATCCTTCTATGGCCTCAACCTACGGCCCATTAAACTATGGGGACTCAAATTGCAAACATCAACATATAAGGGTGCCAATATGTTGCTTAAATAAATTAAAACTATACATCCACTATCATCAAAAGTAGTGAAATATTAATAATATATAAATTAATGTTAAATTAGATATTTACTTAAATAAATAAAATACATATAATGCTTCAATTTGCAATATATATTTTTGTTTAGGTATGAAAATTTTTATAATACATTTTAGTTTCAAGTTAGTAAACTATCTTTATTGGAATTTGAATTTGGGACATCCTCCCTATACCTTTTTGAAACGGTAAATACTTTACCACTTGAACTAAGTATGATGAGCAGGTATGAAATATTATTTCTAATCATACTTATTTTTAATTTTTAAGAATATTTTAAATTTTAATAAATATAGATTATGTATTATGATGTCATCGATTCAATCATGATTAGATTATAATTTGATTATTAAAACCGTAAATCAATAACTTTTTCAATTCAATTGTGAATCCAATTTTTAAAATATTGCATGAAGCTCGTTAGTTCAATCACTTGAGTCGTATCCACCTCTTTAGTACTTTAAAAATTATAAAATATCAAATTTTAATGTAAACAAAATTAAATAAAAAAATCGTCTTGAATACCTACTCATACTTAAATTTTATACATATTTTACTTAACGAAATTTAAGATATCCATACAGTTACATTTTTTATTATCATGATTTAATATGATAAAATTAAATGTAAAAGGCAAAATCTTATCCTGATCCAACCCTAAAAACACATTAGAAAGAACATACATTGCCATTAGAAATTTGCACCTTTTATTTATTTAGTATAAATTTATCTTTTTTAAAGCTAAACACTTTAGTTATTGATGGAGTCCAAAACCACACGTGCGTGGGCTCAGACGCCAGCCCATAAGCTACGTTTGAGAGGGGATAAAGAAGCAAGCCCAATAAAAGACATAAAAGAGCTCAGCCCACCACATATGCCCAAACACAAAGGCCCAGACCGGGGACCCGATTCACCCCATCTGAGAAGCAGGTGACGTAAACATCCGAAGAACCCGCATTAAAGGAAAGTACCCAACTTCCCTAATTAAATCTCCACCAATTAGGGAAGTAGGATATTTCCTATCAATTGTTTATCAATTATCTTTGCCAATCTGCTAACAATAAGGAAAGAAAATCCATCATCCAATGGGAGAAATATGGTATCATCATCAAACTAGGAAAGTTATCAATTATCTCTTATTAATCGGTTAACGATAAGAAAAGAAAATCCCTCACCCAATGGGAGAAATATCCAAATCATCATCCAACTAGGAAAGTTATCATGATCATCCATTATAAATACCAGGTCACCCCATCGGTGAAAGGTACGCACAAAATTTCACTCCGTACATAGTTAATCTTCTCTTCCACCGGAAGGAACTGACTTAGGCATCGAAGAGGCGATGGGCGAACCCCCTACGATCCTTTTTGTTTCTTATTTTTGCAGAGGAGCCCGTCATCGAGATTCAGTGCACCGGCCCAGCAATTCCAGCAAACTCCAGCCCAGTTCCGGTTGAAAAAGCATCATTAGTTTAGCGCCGTCTGTGGGAACGACAGTTCCTTTACAAATAAAGCTGATCTCTCAGTGACTGATGGTATCAACTCGGAACACAAGCAGGAGCCACGCTAATCCCCCAAGGATGCAGGACCAGCAAGGCAACATAGATAGCCGACCTCCCGGATACCCACTAGAAACTATACGTGCTAATACCGACAAGATGGAGGCACTCCATCTCACCAACCAACGTCTGCTGCGAGAGTTGGAGCAACTCACCCAAAATGCAAATACTTAGAGGCGGATGTGCCCGAGAAGGCCAAAACCGTCACTCCAAGAGGAACAAAGAACACCCCTAATCTCCTCCTCGAGAAGCGCATGGAGAGGGAGAGGCAATGGTTAGGGGAGCACAACCCTTACAAATCCCCTAAGAGAGAATCTAATGAGAAAAGGCATGGTAGGGATAACAGGAGCAATGGGCCCATCCAGCAGGAAATAGGGGAGTGGTCATGGGAGTAGAGGTTCATAGACATCCAACAAGAGCCCAAGAAATGTAGACATGCAGCATAACTGAAGCAGTGGAAGGCCAAAGAGCCACACATGTAGCTCAGAGCTCAGAGCCCAAGAGTCAGACAAGCAGAGCATAACTGCTCAAGGAGGCCAAGTAGTCATGGAGCAATGTAGCTTAGGAGCCCAGCAACTCAGATTATAGAGCATAACTGCTCAAGAAAGGCCAAAGAGCCACGAAGCCATGTAGCTCAGAGCCTAAGAAATGTGATTGCAGAAAGATAGTTGCTCAAGGAGGCCATGGTGCCATGTAGCCATGTAGCTCAGAGCCCAAGAGCTCGGGGATTGCAGAGCATAATCGTTCATGAGGCCAAGTAGCCACGAGCCATGTAGCTCAAGAGCCCAAGAAGCCAGACATGTGAGCATAATCAAGCCAAGGAAGGCCAAAGAGCCACTGAACCATGCATTCAAGAGCGCCCTTAATACTAGATCAGCAGAGCATAGCTGCTCAAGGAGGCTAAGTAGCCACGAAGCTATGTAGCTCAGGAGCCCAGTAGCTCATATTGTAGAGCATAGCTGCTCAAGGAGGCCAGAAATAATTTTGTTACAAACAGGAGCCCAATAAATTTAGATCGCAGAGCGAGTCGTTCAAGGAGGCCAAGTAGCCACAGAGCCATGTAGTTCAGGAGCCCTGTCACACCCCGATCCCGGTCCAACCCAAATGGCGGATCCGGACCTAGTTCGGGGCGCGAGACTATCTATTGGGACTCTCATTGACCGGTTCTTTCTCAAAGCTAAACTTATACCTGTGGTTATACACATAATTTCTGTAATAACAAAAAATCTTTTACATTTACAAAAGAACTACCATCGGAGTGGTGTCCCTTAAAATCTATATACATATACTGAATCCCTTTTACTTATACAAACACTTATACTTATACATGTCTAATACAAAACATCGTAGATTATGGAAGCAATATAAGGAGCACCTATCTTCTCAGCCGCCTCGCTTCACTGATGCTGGGATGTCCTTGCCTCTATCCTGTCTTTCGCAGATTTACACGGATTGAACACCCGTGCTAAGCTTTACGCTTAGTGGGAACATAAGCATGGATAACCACCAATGGTGACTATCACAAGCTTATACATATGCATTTCATATATCTATACATATTCATATAACTTTTTTACTACTTATCATCTTTACATTCCTATTGTATCAATCTTTTCCTCGTTACATGTCTCTCTATCTTTGGCATGGTCTCCCATCTATACTTTTACCGTATTACCGTGCTTATCATCTTACTTATCTCTATTGTTCTTAGCACTTATGCATTTCTATCATATGTTCATAGCATGTTCCATCTATTCGTTTAGGTATGTCTATCATATATTCATATCATATACATATATTACTGTCATGGTTATATACTATACAATTTATTATGTTCTATTTTCATGTACTGTGTTCATGTACTAATTTCATATACTGTTTTCCTGTTTTACTTTTCATATTACTTTCTCTTTCATGTCGTACTTGTTCATATACTTTTCATGTCATTGACACTTTACTTCTTGTACTCGTATACTTGTCATACTATCATCGCATAGCAGTGCTATGCTTCTCATATCATACCATATCATATCTTTTCACATGTCATATTCAAATCATTTTTTTTATGTTTCATGTCTACATAAACCTTAGAAGTGGATACAGGAAATAACTGTTTGTACCCGAAGGTATTGTATATACCCGAAGGTATCATCACTATACGAGGCAGTGACCTATGCCCATGTAATATTATACCCGAAGGTATCATCACTGTACGAGACAGTGACCTATGCCCGGTAATATGATACCCGAAAGTATCATCACTGTATGAGACAATGACCATCCATAAGGCCACCCGAAGGCTTTTCTCACTCTAGAGGCCGCCTATGATCCAAACTGATCTATCTCATTGACTCAAACTGTGGCCTCGATATCATAATGTAACTTATATGTCGCAGACTTATTTTTCCTAATAGGCATGCCCATCTATCCTCACTGTGTTCTAAGCATACAATCAATGTGGGTATTTGCACCAAGATATTCTATATTCCTAATACTATTGTCATTCGATAATCATATGTGATATATATATATACAATCATTTATTCTTAACTTTGCATTTTTCTTCATATCTCATCTCTCACTTTACACATTTACATATACATATAACATATCATATACTTATGTCATATTCTATACTTGTCATATACCCATGCTTATATATGTTCCATACATATAATTTACACAGGCATATGCAATCTTATACTTTCTTATATTATACATTAATAACTATTGTTATCATGATTTCTTATGCAATATATACTATCATTACTTTAATCTGTATTCGTTCTCATATTTGTAGCTTCATATTACGGTTCTCATGACATATAGTTCTATATTTTTATCATGCATGCATTTACTCATTCTTATATTCATATATGCCTATCATCGTATACATGTACGTATTCCCGTAAATATCTTATATCTATAATCTTATATATCTCCATGCACATTATTTGTAATTACTGCATTTTGAGACATGGAATATACATTTCTATACTCAGACGTTTACTTCAGATTTTATCGTACTATTCTATCTCCCCGTAGGAGTGCAAAGCATAGACTTCTTTCTTGCACAATCTCTTAGTGTCTCTTTGCGTCCAAAACCATTTACCTTATCATTTATCCCAGATACACACGTATAAATATTCACTTGCTTGGATCTGAGATAAAGAATGAATGAGACTCCTAAGATGGGCTTTATATACCCAAGGTACAAAGACAGACAACAGCAGACAAGGTCTCGCCCACGTAATGTATGTCAAAACACTCAGCATGCCATAATTGGTCATGGCATGCCCACCCACTGCATTAGAAGTGTCGAGTACTGTAGCAGAAGGCTTAAAGCACCGATCATATATGTCTTGTCATTCAACATCCCAGCCTTAGGCAATTATACAATTATACGTGTTCTCCGAGCTTATCATTTTATTCTTTTCTTCTATAATTTCTACATATCAAATCTATGTCTATTGCTATTTCTTGTTCATATCTATCTCTTTTCTTATCATGTATTCTAACTAACTTTACCCATGTGATTAGTACACTTGGTACAACAATCATATTTTCAGATGTGGTTACCGAATACTATTAAATAGAATATGGTTAGATTCTAGATTCAATGATCTTTCCATAGAGTCCAAGAACATCCAAAACGGAGTTTGATCTAACTATGACCTCGGTTGGAGGTCCATAATGTAGTCAAACTTTGAACCAGAATCAGCCGAGCTGGACTCCGACCCCGGCCGAGCTTGGTCTAACACCCTGGCCTGACACATGAAATCCTCCGTGACATGACCCGATTCTTGACTCCAATGGGCTTTCCCCCATATCCAAGAACACCAAACGGAGTTCAACGGGTGAGCAGGTGGACCTTCCGGGGGGCTGGAGGTCATTCGTAATTAACCCGTACCAAGCCATTCGACCATTGGCCGAATTCGACTCTGAGCTCGGTCTAACACCTCGGGTCTAACACCACATCTCCCTCAGGCATATGAATATATTCTCGACTCAATGGGCTTCCATAGAGTCCAAGAACACCCGAAACTGAAGTTCGTATAGTTGTTTACGACCTTCCAGCCGGAGGTCATACATAAATAACCCAAACGCCTAATTCGAATCGGTCAAGCATAGATGAGGTCTGTGTCGACTTGACAGATTAGGGTCCGTTAACCTCTACAAGATGAGGTCATCTGACTTCGCGTGATGGGGGTTTGTCAATCTCTACGTGATGAGGTCCTGGCTGTGATGAGGCCCATGCTCACCGCAGAAAAGGACCATAACCCTGTCTATAGAGTCCGAATTAAAATTCTAAAAGCCTAACATAAAAAGTTCAGGTCATAAAATACAAATTTACCAGAAGGACTTACTACAAAATTTCCTTTATTTCTGACCCAAAAACCCATTCTAAGGTCCGACTACTGCATATGATCAAAAATAGGGAAAATTTTCTTAGTTCAACTTGCAACTAGACCCTTCCCAAAACACATATATAGGAGCCTTAGAGCTCTTCTCAACTCAACCCTATCAAGAAATGAGTTTGGGAGTTTCCAAACCCAAACCATACACAAGATATATTCCAACCATGTATCTATACTTTCTATACCCAAAACTAGACAAACCCATACTATTGTACGAACATCGATACTTTTCCATACGGAACTTAACAAGTTCCATACAAAACCATACTCAAATTCCATACTAGAATCCATACACAAAAACACTAGACTTCCATACACCCATATTTCCATACAAATATTCATAGTTCCATACCTGTGATCTTCTTTCTTCCTTCTTCCTTCTTATTTCTTCTTCTTCTTCTTCTTCTTCTTCTTCTTCTTCTCTCTTATCCGTTTTTGCTCTCTCTTCACTCAAGACCAAAAATGAGATATTTTATTTCTTGGCCTTATCCTTATTCGACCTTATCCCTTTTATTTCACTTTTCTCTGAGCATCCTTAACCATCCACCAAAGGAGTGGAAACTCCTCCCTCTTCCTCTGTGCCCACTTGTCTCTTCCACAACTCTTTTCTCTCCTTATTTCATTCTAATATCTTTCTTTTTATTACTCTTGGTCCTCCAACTCTGCTACTCTTAATTTAACATATGCATATTCCTACTCGCATATATGAATCCTGCTAACTTAGTGACCCTTTGGTCATGAATTGCAAATTATTAATTCTACCCTTAAATTTTGTATTAATTCCAAGTTCTTGCTTTTATTTTCTTTATCTTTATTTTATTCCCATAAACATATTTCTTTCTTTTATTATACTCAAACATGTCCGAAATCAAGTAAGGTATATTCTGTGGCAGCCATAAGCCCAAGATTCGGGACAGAAAGATAACTCCGTCATGAGGCCAAGAGCCTGTGAGTCGGCTTCACCATACACAGCCAAAGGAGCTCCAAGTGCCTCGCTGAGCGTGAGAACCGCCAAAGAGCTCAGCTCAGACACCCGCCCGCCAAAGTGTAATAGGCCAACGAAGCCTCAACAGCCTCGCTTTAAGAGTCAATCGCTTCAAGGAAGGCCTTGTAGCCCAGAGCCAAGAACTCGCCAGAGCTTAATCATTCAAAAAGGCACACAAATTTCAAGAGCCCCAACATCTCGCCAGAGAGCCTAAATGTACTCTCGGAGGAAGAATAGCCTGTGGAGCTGGGCAGCTCAATTCAGAGGGCGCAATGCACGGAGCCATGGTAACCCAAGCGAGCTTAATCGTCTAAAAAGGCACACAGGAGCCCCAAGAAATTAGGTTTCGACAGAGTCTGGGCAGCCTGGGAGTGGAAGAATAGCCTACGAGCCAAGTAGCTCAGCCTAAGGCACAACAGCCTCGAGCTGCAAATTTCGCTTTCAGAGCTTAATGCTTCAAAAAAGGCACAACAATTTCGTGAGCGAACAACTTGGCTTGAAAAGAGAAATGGGAGGCAGACAGCCCAAGAGCTATGTAGTTTCGCCTGTATATGCGTAATGGGCCAAGGGAGCCAAGGGAGTCGCCAGCTTAATCGCTCAAAAGGCACAACAAATTTCAAGAGCTAAGGCAAGGTTTTCAGCTAACTACTCGTAAAGGCACACTCAGTGAGCCTCAAGAACTCATTGAGAGAGCCTAAACAAATGGGAGTGAAGAACAACAATTTAGGAGTCGGGCAGCCTGGCCAAGGCGCACAATTTCGAGGAGCCAAGCAATCCCGCTTAGAGCTTGAACCAGCCAAAAAGGCACACAGCTCAGAGCCCTATTAGTTCACTGACAGAGCCAAACAGCCGGAGGAAGAATAGCCTGTGGAGCTGGTGAAATGCTGGCTCAGTGGAGCAATGCCGGAGCTGCTACTAAGCCGAGCTTAATTGGGCTTCGTAAAGGCACAACAACCATGAGTGAACAACTCGCCCAAAAGAGCATAAATGTACTGGGAGGCGTATCACCAGGAGCCAAGCAGCTCGCGACAGCGCGACACCCAGAGCTGGCAAAATTCGCTTCAAAGCTTAACCGGCTAGGGAAGGCACAACAAACAAGTGAGCGAACAACTCAATCTCAAAAGAGCATAAACAACTCGGGGAGGAAGAATGGCCCAGGAGCCAAGCAGCTCGCCTGTAAGGCGCACAGCCTGTGAGAAAGCAGCCGCTTTTCGCAGCTCAATCGGCCAAAAAGGCACAATAGCCTAGGAGCCGAATAACTCGCTCAGCGTGAGCACAAAAAGCTCTGAGAGAGGCGCACAGCCCAGCATGCAAAGAGCCTGAAGGGCCAAATAGGCTCGGGCAAGAGTTAAACAACCTGTCAGGAGCAATAGCCCAAGAATGAATAGCCTAGAAGGCAC
Organism: Tetrastigma voinierianum; assembly: GCA_016808115.1. NCBI lineage: Eukaryota > Viridiplantae > Streptophyta > Magnoliopsida > Vitales > Vitaceae > Tetrastigma > Tetrastigma voinierianum. The sequence continues at coordinate 215,676 of JAEQBH010007636.1, forward strand.
AACACCCCAGGAGCGAATAACTCAGTTTCAAAGAGTTAAACAACTCAAAAGGCGTAATAAACAGAGCAATAGCTCAAAAGAGCGAAATGTACTTAAGGCAAAGAGCCAGTCCGCCAGCTCGGGCCCAAGGTAGAGCATAAATAAATGAGAGGCAAGACGACGTAAATCATCCACTGCTGCTCTCTGGTCACTGCTCAAGACACTTCCAAACCCATGGAGGAAGAGGTCTTCAAGAACACAAGAAAACGATACAAAGGATGTTTCTAAAAGCATAGGAAACAACAACCGGAATGGGTGCAAAAATCGAATGACCATCATTATCACAAGACATCTGACGGCGATAAAGCCCTAATCAAACCATCCCTAGCTAGCCACGTGGAAATCGTGACGACCGGTGAAACACCACTCTTGCCTAAGCTCGCTTCTAGCCAAGGGTTGGGGAGGAACCGACGTGGGTCCAAAACCACACGCGCGCGGCCTTACGCCACCATGTTACATTCAGGCGGACAAAGAAGCGCTCAATAAAGATACAAAAGATTCTCGCCCACCACATATGCCCAAACACTCAAAGCCTGCATCGGGACCCGCCACCCCGCCTCGAGAAGCGTGTGACTTAAAATATCCAAAAACGACAGCGAGTACCTAACTTCACTTAAATCTCCATCAATTAGGGAAGTAGGATATTTTTAACAATACACACCATCCCTATTAACTGCAATGATAAGGAAAGAAAATCCATCATCCAATGGGAGAAATATTATGGTATCACTGCCTAACTAGAAAGACAATTATCCCTTATTAATCGTTAACGATACAAAAGAAAATCCTTCACCCAATGGGAGTAAATATCCGAATCATCATCCAACTAGGAAAGCTATCACGATCATCCATTATAAAATACCTGTGCCACCCCACCTGCAAAGGCACGCACAAAATTTCACTCCCTAATGCTAGCCGATCTTCTTCCACCTAAGGAATCGACTTGCACGGAGAGCAAATCTGACGCAACCCCGCCGATCCTTTCGTTTTTATTTTCAGAGAGCCTCATCATCGAGATCTCAGATCACTGCTGAATTCCAACATGCTCCAATTCTTACCTATTGGAAAGCATCACGCTTATACGTAATAAACTGCTCCCATTAGAACTCAAATCGTGATACCTTCTCCTATGTTCCCCGCCTCAAACATCGAAATGCCTCTACCACATGAGTTAAACATTATGAATATAAATATTATTAATAACAAAAAGTTTATAATTTTTCAGTTAAAATAATTTTATCGATTCAAACTAAGAATACCTGATAGAAACATATAATCAAAATCATTAAAACCGTGAAGATTTAGCTAGCATTCAAAGTTAATACATTTGACCGCTTCAAAGTTCTATATTCGATAGCAATGGTACCTACACATTTGATATTATTATTATAACTAGAATACCTATGATTCCTGCTGAAAGATATTGGCGACCATTGATTTGATTTATCTACCGACGGATATATTTTACTTTGAATCGTCTACACACAAATAAACATCAGCACCACGCAATAATGATAAACAAATGTCGCACTTCAAGACATAACAACTAAACACCCCGTGATCAAGACGCGATGACAATCACACACCACACCAAGACAACTACTAAAACATGAAAAAAAGAACAAATGAAAATCAAGATTCATAAATAATCACTTTATCACGGTTAAAACTATAGAAAGATGTATAGAGGTGAAGATTTAGGGTCAAGAATAACAAAAAAATCACTCCTCCTTACTTAAAAGAGCAAATATTGACAAAGAAAAAGTTAAGAGAAAAGGAAACTAGAGTTTTTTTACATAAAAAAAATCTCCTAGACCATAGGTTATTCCTAACAAAAGTTCATAATTATTAACTAGGTAGTGGGTCTTTTGATTTTTTTAAAACTAATTGAATTTGAATGAAAGTCTACAGCTTAAATTATGTAAACTTCATTAAAGTAGAAAAGAAAAGTTTGTAATTATTAATTAGGTAGTGGGTCGTTTGATTTTTTTTTAATTAATTGAATTTTAACGAAATTTCATTTTAAAAAAAGAAGAAGAAGAAGAGAGTAATAAAAACAGAGAAGGAGACACAAAGAGCCTGAATATTAAAATGGTGAAGCAGAGTTTGCCGTCTCTTGAAAATTCAAACTCAAACTCCAATCAAGCTTGCAGATCTCCTATCTCCATGACATATACAAATGATTTTTTTTTTTTTTGACAGCAAATGAATAAGTTAATAATTACCCCCAACAAAACAACAAATTAAGAAACCCTTGTTTCTTCTATGTTATATGGGTTTTTTTTTTAAACAAACTTTCATAAAACAAATAGAGAGATATCACCAATCGGAATCACTATTTTCGGACACAAAAACGCTACTGTTTTGAACTCTAACCCCAATCTCCATCGTTCAGAATGAAGATCAATGAGTTAAGAACGTGCTCACCCAAAAACAACTCAATCAGACCATGGAATGACCTTGATCGGAGCTGATGATAAAAAATTGTTCGAGTAGAAAAACTCACCAAAACAGAGGCACTGTACTCGGACTGAAGGACAACCGTCCGAAACTCAAAATCCAATCTTCACCGTTCAGATTAAAGACCAATGAGTCACAAACCTTTCCTCCAAATTTCAGGTCAATCGGACCACAAATGAAGCAGGATCGGACCTTTGATAAAATCTAAACAGTGAAGAGAAAAACACAGATTTTCTCTCTTCTTCTCTTTCTCTCTCAAAATCTGGTGGCTCTCTCCCCTTCTTCCCTTTTATATAAAGACATAAGAGGCCTTAAACTTTGGGCTCTTAAGTTAGGCCATCCACACGAGGAAAAACCCAACAAAACAAGCAAATGCTCGTCTGAATATATGTTACCTGCTAGTCAAGTGCCCATCTATGATGCCGAAATTGATATAAAAAAAAATTTAGCCAAAAATAGCAAGTCCCAACCTAGTAATAGAGATGAAGCTTGCACACTGTTGCTTGGACATGATACGAGCTTTAACTACAAACTTGTGAAAAAAAAAAAAAAAACAACTCAGTGTTATATGATGCATGTAGGTTTGCTGGGGAGTTGAACTCGCTGAAGGAGAGAGAGAGATGGAATATTATCAGTAATGTATGGGTGGAGATGTTGTGCTGTATATGCTGCTAGCCATTGTGGATGGACTCAACATGCTAAGCAGCTCGGTCAAGGCGGGGAGCCACTCACTCATGTCCGCCTTCTTATGTCTCACCTCGGTTTAAGCGAGCAATTTCAAATATTAAAAGACCAAAATGCTCCATTAGTACGAGGGGATGATGGATACGATAGAACAAACTTCGAGGGGGTTAGAGAATACTGTGGAACATGTGCGTGTCTGGTGGGACAAGGACAAGGACAAGGACAAGGTACCATCTCTCTGGGTGAATCAGTCTCTATCTGAATAAACATCAACTATAGTTAAAAATAATAAGGAAAGAGGGGGTAATGACAGTACTTATGTTTATTTTTATATGCTAAAATCATGTTCTTATTTGACATTTCAGCCAATAGTACCATTTGATTTTATCTATATATATATATTCTATTTTATGGTAGTCTCGAACATTGTGTTCCAATAATACAAATACTACTTACTACATTTATATGTAAATTTGTGTTGAAGCGGCTGCATCAGCCAAGTCTCGCCGCAATTGAAGCACTCAATCCTCACGTGCTCAGCCTATTGTCATCGAGAATGTTCCTACTCTCCAAATCATGCGAAGTGCACGATCTCTAGCAACAGTCCTCACTCTATCTCTGAAGATATTGTCCGTCCAGTTGTAATTGATCAGATTCCTATTTTCGAACCTTCACTGATTTCTTAGATACCCCTGTTCTAGAACCTTCTTTGAGGTCCTTAAATACCTAGAAGCTATCTCAATGAATCGCAACAGGATAGGCACATGAATTAGTTGCTTTCTCGAACCAAGGTCAACAGCAACTATGGCTGATCCTGCAAATCTGGCTTCAGTTATCTCCAATTCAGAGTATGTGTTCTGGCTGAAAATCGACCAATTTGTTGAGTTGGCTACTTTCATCAGTATCTGAAGAAATGCTAGGGCATGTTGTCCACTGTCAATCCTCAGCTGAGGTATATATGGTCTGTTTTTGAGCAACTATTTTCTACAAAATCTAAAGCTAGAGCACTTCAAACCACAAAGAAAGGGAGCAGTTCCATTGAAGATTATGTGCTTAAAAATGAAAACTCTGGCTAACTCTCTAATAGCTGCTGGTCAAAAAATAACTGATGATGAGTTGATATTGCATTTACTTGGATGACTTGGTTCTGAATATGAATCTGTCATTGTAAATTTAACCTCCAAAGACTGTCACACTTCAAGAGGTTCAATATATGTTTCAAACACATGAAATGAGGCTTGAGAATATGAATTTTTTAATAACAGTTGATATCTCAAATGCAACTGCCTGATTTAGCTATAAACAAATCAATGTTTCATCCAAACTCTTCGAAATGGGCAGAAGTTTCCAGATGACGTTTCAATGAGGAGGTAGAGGTCGATTTAATTCTGGTGGAGGGCGTGGTTTCCTGCCATCCAACAAGCCATTCTGTCAGATTTGTAACAAAACAGGTCAACAGATATTGGTCACCTTACTATCTCCAAATCAGTACCACTTAAACTGAGAATTATTCTTCTAGTTCCCTCTATTACCAAAAATCTTTTGAGTAAATCAAAATTTACATTAGAAAATAATGTTATTGTAGAATTTGACTCTGCTTGCTGCCTTGTGAAGGACAAAACTAGAAAGCAAAGCTCTTCCAAGATGCCTTGAAAATGGCTTATAACATCTCGAGCTTCCTCTGATTTACTGTTCTATCTAAGCATTTGTTCCAACAATAGTTGTGATGGGATAAACATAAACAATGCACAACCAGATTTTATCCCCTCTTGTGAGAACCTACGTAAACAATTTACTGTGAAGAATAATTCACCCAAAGAACAAATATACGGGACACTAACAATTTTAGCAAACCTTCCAAATGCGAAGTGAAACCACGGGACCCTTAGGGCCACTTAAACACCTCCACTAATATAATTACTAAGTTACACACCTTCTCTGGGGATAAAACTAGAGGCATATACCAATCATATCTCAAGAATTTTAATTCGGCAAATGCAAATCAACTCTGTACAAAACAATAGAGAAATCTCACAAAAATGATTCACTGTTCTCGGACATAAAACACTACTGCTCAGAACTCCAAATTCCAATCTGCAACTGTTCAAAATGAAGATCAATGAAGTAAGAATGTGCTCACCAAAAATCCAGCCTGACCAGACCACTTGGATGAATCGGGATCAGACTGATGATGAAAACTGTCCGTGAAAACCCACAGCTGGCCAAGAGGCAATTGATCCCGGACTGAAAATATGACCTTCCAAAACTCCAACCAGATCTCCACCGTTCAGAATGAAGATCAATGTCACCAACCTCTCTCCAGATTTCAGGTCAGATCGAACCACAGATGAACCGGCATCGACCGTTTGATCAAATCTGGGCAGTGAAGATAAAAGAAAAACTGTGTTTTTCTTTCTAACTTCAAAATGGACTTCTTCTCTCTTCCTTTCTCTTATGGAGACAACAAACATCAAGAAGAAGAGGAAGACTACTTTGATAGGTGGCTACAAAATCCTCAAGAGAATGCCATGACCTAACTCTTCTTCATACCTAAGTTAAGAGGCTATGAAATCGGCTTTTTCCTCCACATGAATAAATAACCCAACCCAACAAATCTCCCCCTTTCCGACTATGTGGAGGGACTCACCATCCAAGCAATGGAACAACAAACTCCAAGCTTCTCCTTTGGTAGTGTCTTTGTCAACATATCCGAGCCATTGTTATCGGTATGTATCTTCTCATCAAACAAGTTGTCATTGAGAGCATCTCTCATCCAATGATACCACATCAATGTGTTTTGATCTTCGCATGAAAGGTAGAATTTTTACTCGAGGTGAATAGTACTTAATGTATCACAATATACCACATAGTGCCGCTGTTTAACCTCGAGCCCCGCATGAAACGCCCATCCACAACAACTCCTTACATGCTTCACGCCGCAATATACCGCCTCACAGAGAGTGCAACACATCAGAAATCTTGATTGCCACACACGCGACCCAGAATGTCATCACACCCTCAAGTAGACTTTCTATTGTCCACATCCCCTACCATGTCTGAATCAATGTAGCTAACAAGTACTGGTTTCCCACTTCAAAAAATGAGTTTCAAATTGGAAGTGCCTCGCAAATATCTCATAATCCACTTGATCATTTCCCCAATGTCAGTTTTCCCCGGATCTTATAGAAAACCCGCTAACAACACCAACCGCATAAGCTATGTCTGGTCTAGTACATACCATGGCATACATCAAACTTCCTACTGCTGAGGCATACGAAACTCTTCTCATGTCTTCCTTCTCCTTATCCTGCTGATGGCTTACAATCCACGCTAAATTTAAAGTGACTAACTAGAGTGAGAACCGACCACTTTAGCTTTGCTCATGTTAAACCTCGCAAAGCACCCTTTCAATATATTGCCCCCGTGACATATATAGCTTAGATGTTTCATCCCGCTCAATTCTAATGCCAAGAATTCTCTTACTAGCCCTAAATCCTTCAAGTATAAAGAATTTGCTTAACTACTTCTTCAAGCTATTAATTCTTGAAACATTTCTACCAACAATCAAGATATCATCAACATAGAGCAACAATATAACAAAATCATCATCGAGAATTTCTGCACAAATACACAATGGTCAGAAGTAGTTTTCTAGCCTGCCTCCCTATAACTGACTCAAACTCTTATACCATCGCTTTGCCTCGCTTCAAGCCATAGATCTTTTCTTCGCCTTACACATAATCCTCTTCCCTTTTATCACAAAACCTCCGTTGTTCCATATAAATCTCTTTCTGCCTAAATCACTCATGAGAAAAGCAATTAACATCCATCCGCTGACCTCCAAATCAAGACTAGGCCGCTGGGCGCCCAAAACTACACGAATAGATGACATCTTAACAATGTGAGAAAAGATCTCATCAAAATCAATACCTTTCTTTCGACCGAACTTTCGACAAATCCGCCTAGCTTTGTAACGAGGCCGTGAAGTGTGTTCTTCTTGCCTTCACTCAGAAACTCCACTCCTGTTTCTTTCAAAACTCTTTTCCCTTTTTGGCAACTTGACAAGCTCAAAAGAATGGTTCTCATGTGCAAAGGATTCTATCTCCCATCTTGCATAAAGATCAACCCACTTCATCTTATTTTCATCTTCATGGCTTCCTCATAACTTCTTCAGCCTCCCCTGGTCAGCTAGTAATACATATCACCAATGTATCACCGTGTAGAAGGATGTCGCATTCAGTGTACTCTAAGTGGAATATCCGATGGAGCTCTCTAATGTCAGATCAAGCCATGAACATCATCATCCACCTCAACTCGTGTGGGAAGCCTAACATCACCCATGTCATGTTGGTCATCATGTGCTTCATCTTCAACCTGTGTAGGAAGATTTGTCAAAGGGAGTAAACAAATAGTGAAAATAGTGAAAATCCATATAAGACCGGTTGTAACCTACTTTAAAATAGTGAAAATCCATATATCCAGGCATAGCCCTGCGGACGTAGACTTGACCAAACCGCATAAACATATTTGTGTATACTTTACCTTTCTTCCTACTGCTTTATATCTGTCTAATACTCATCATGTTCCACCATTTGTTCGAACTTGGTCACAACGTTCGAACAAAACCAGAGACGAAGTGTGGAAGTGGGTTATTATCACATCAAGTATATCTTTCAATTAGTATAGAAAACAAATCCCCAAATGCGCATTTTGATCTTTCTCGCTTAGCACGCCACGCTCACCTCACTCTTCTATATTGGCTATCATAGTTCCACCATTTTGTAAAGCTTTAAATAATAACCTACAAATTGTTTTATTCTGAGGAAAATGCAAAAATCGCTTTTGAAACAATGCACTGTTCAAAGGCTGCAAACTTTCTCGTAGCCAGATTCTTGGCTTATAAATACAACACGTGATCTCCGATTTAAAATACTTTTGTTTTTGGTTCTTCCTTGCATTTTAAATAACTCATACATACTTTAGAGAGAGGAAAATCGCGGAAAGAGTTTGCTTGAGCTGAAGTTTCCCGCGGCAAATACTTCTACAATAGATAGTTTCATCCCGAGGCAATCACCAAGTAGCCTTCGTGGTACAAGAGAAGAGTGAAATATCAGTTCTTTGTGATATCGCAGCTTGCAAGACTCTATCTTACTGTTAGTATATATATATATATATATATATATATATATATATATATATATATATATATATATATATATATATATATATATAGATATGTGTGTGTATATATTTGTGTTATTCTGCTGATGTAATATATTGTTAAAGAGTTTAAGTCTGTGTTCAATTTATCTTCTCTCCTAAAGTTTACTGTCAGTGTTCTATTCTTGTTCCAACAATTATCATATCCAAATTGCAACCGTAATGTTACTGCCAAAATTTTCATGTATTTCTTGACTTGTGAATACACCCCACGATAGATGATTCTGCATAAAGCAAAAATAGGGAACAATGAAAAAGAAAAGTGTGGTGCTTATATTATAATGAAGGTAACTACAGCTTAGTGTGACCAACAACTCCGCCGTCCACTTGCTCATATTCCTACTAAACTCTATTTTACATTATAAATGACACCAAGAAGGACTTGCAATTTATGAGCTACAAAGAGGAGTTCGAGGAGAGCCAATGCGAACGATTTATTCAAGTCCTCCTTAATTACTTGTAAGTACATTTATATTCCAAAAGTGCCTTAAAAAGACAAAAAAAAAATTTTTTTTGGGAAAGGAAAAAAACCCAAATTCCCAAACACTGATCTTATCATAATGAATCATTTAAAAAAAGAAGAAGAAGCTATTTTATGTTATTTAACTTCAAACTAGTATAGGAAACCATGTCTAAAGGGCATTATGGGCCTATTTGTTTTATGTTTTTGAAAACGGTTTTTGAGAATAGTTTTTGAAAACACAAATAACACGATTTTAGGATCTCTGGTTGCCTCTGTTTTTAAAATATGCTCCTTAAAAACATTTTTTGAAAATATTGAAAACACCATTTTAGTGTTTTCTAAAACTATTCTTATTATCTTTTTTTTTTTTTTGATAATCAAGCACTCCTTGTTTTTTTTTTATAGGAAAATACAAACAAATGACCCTACACATACGATTAGATAGAGACCTACAATAATCTTCAAAACTAATGTTATACACATCCTTAGGGAAATTAGGACAAACCAAAATTTTGAATCTGTAATACCAATACCTTTATTGGCCAAACAATCAACAGTTCTATTTGCTTCTCTAAAGACATGTTTGCATTCATAGATGTTCATATCATAAGATAACTTCCAAGTATCCTCCATTAATAATATAATAGAACTAGGGATATTAATACTTTTATTATAACAATCTATTATAATCTTGGAGTCACATTCAATCTCTAAATTTGAGTAACCACTATTCTTGCAACTAAAAATCTCATATCTTTATGTTATGCATTCTATAATAATTATAGAGGGAATTTGCCTAAATGCCTCGTATCCAACCATCTTTATAATACCATTTGAGTCTCTAATGACCCATCCTAAAGCACTAGTGTCATTTATCCTCTAAATCCATCAAAATTTAACTTTGAATCTACCATATAGATAGGGGAATCCAATGAACCCATTTTTCCATCATTCAAGAGCTCTTATAACCTTTACTTAAGTGATGATGGTCTATCAAATGATCTTGCAAATTTTGAAAAATTATAGTAGCTTTCTCAATGACGAGAAAGAGGTTAGGTTGAATCCTTTTAAATACTATTTGAATTCTATATATGGTTCTAAATATTTCACATGATTATTCCAATCTTTTCCATTGGGTGAGTAAACAATTTACAATTCATTTTGTAGTTGTTATGAATCATTTCTAACCACGGAAGGAAGTCCCCCTCATATAAGAGAGGTGTGGGACAATTGTATCTGATGCATGTTCAAATACTTTAAGTAAAATGACAATCTTTGAAAATATGATTGATATTTTCGATGCTTTGATAGCAAAGATGACACATATTTGGAAATTCAAATCCCCTAGCAACGAGAAAACTACAAGCAGGGAGAGCATCTCTAATTACTAGCCAAAGAATTTGTTACAATGTAGTAATTAAATTGTCCCCCACTAGGGCTAGAACCTAGGACTCCTCCCTTTTCTGGATGTCTTGCCTTAATTTAGCATTTTCTCAGGTTCTTAGCATAACAAAAGTACGAACTACAAAAACGTATTCTCCTTTGCTGGTAACACAAACAATTTTCAAAACAAAGAATTCTAAGCAAGATATTTGTTCTTGTTTTTTAAAATTGTTCATGAAACAATCGTTGAAACACATAAACAATCGTTTGTGTTCTCTAAAAACTATTATTGTTCTTTAATTTAGTGTTCTCAGGTTTTTTTAACAAAAACTACGAACTAACAAAGGAGCCCCTGCTTACCTTATTCTCCTCTTAGTTTTGATATTAAAGAAACAATTTTAAAACAAGAACCTAAGGGCATGTTTGGTTCTACTAAAACTATTCATTTAAAAACAATAAAAAACACAGATAACGCCTCATAAGTATTCGAAATCAAGTTATTTCTCCGAATTTAGCGTTTCTCTCGTAGTTTTCATCACAAAAAAAAATTGGGAACCAAACATGTTCTCTTTATTGTCATTGTTCTCTTCTTTATTTAGAACATAAAATAATTTTCAAAAACAAGAATTAAACAAACCCTTGGCCTTGATGTTTTTTGAAAACTATTATTGTTGGCTGGATTCAGTGTTTTTGTGACCTGCTTGCAGTGAAGAGTGGTCGCACGGGAGCAATGGAGATATTCCCAGAAAGTAAAAGGGAAAACTTTGGGATGAATGTGAGCATGGTCGCTAGTAAGCTTCTTTCCTGCAAATCGTCCTCACCATCTTTAGCAACAGCCGAAAGTTCAGTGGCGATTGATCAGAACTTGATTTGGCTCATGTACTTGTCGGCAGACTGCGGCGACAGTATCCCTTGGCACCCTCAGCCAATTAGGAGATTCGAAGGGAAACATCATGAAATGGATCCAAATCATACCCTCATGGCATTTTGGGCACTGTTTCTCTTACACCTGGGAGGCCCTGGTACAATCACTGCTTACTTTAGAAGATACGAATTGTGGTTGAGGCAATTTGCTTCGGGGCTGGTAGTCCAAGTTGGGGTGGCTTACGTAGCTTGAGGTCATGGACTATAGAACTCGCTCTGCTTTCTGTCCATTCCAATGTTTGTGGCTGAATGATCAACATGGAGAGAGGACCTGGGTTCTCAGGTCTGCAAGCAAGCAACACTTCGGAGATGCATTGCTCCCAGTTCCTGATCCTGGACCTGATTATGCGGAAATCGTGAAGACATATAATCCGAAGTTACACAATGCGAAGACAGCACTCGAAATCAAATCTCGTATTGATGATGGTGATCATGATGGCACTAGAAGTGGAAAATATATGAACACGGCTTACTCTTTATTCATGGAGCAATTGAGACATCTATATATGACCTCATCCCCAGCTTGAAAGAACAACAGAAGAGTGAGGGCACTCATCAAAGTGTGTCATCAGAAGAGTGCATTCAAAGTGGTAGAGGCGGAGCTTAGCTTCTTGTATGATGTGCCTCTATACTGCTGTTGTGGTTTATTCCTCCACTAGGCATTCTTCTCCGCACTGTCAGCTTCCTTGTCCACTATTTCTACTTTAGTGGCCTTCGGTTTCTTCATCGAGAGGCATGAGTTCTCAAATGTTGACATCAACATTACTTACGCGTTACTCTCTTTGGAGCCTATTTTTCTTGGAGATTTACGCTATTGTGATGTTGATTTTGTCCGACTGGTTCATTGTCTGGTTATGCAGAAGCAAGAGAGTATACCCTGATGACTGATTGGATTCACCGAGTCATTTCCTCCTTTCCATCATCGACGAGTGGGAAGAGATGGTCTAGAAGCATGGCACAGAACAACTTAATCGATTCTTGCCTCAGAGACAAAACCAAGTTCGATCATGAGGTTAACAGCTTTGATACAACAAATTCTGAGAGGTTCCGGTACATGACTTGGGAGAAAGTGGATGACATGAAGGAGCCCATCCTCAGCTTCTCCTCGAGATGACAAACGATGTCCGCAGGATCGGAAGGAGCTACTCAAACATAGAGGTGATTGAGGTGTGTGATTTCAAAAGTATTTTATTAGAAGAAAACTTGGTTGGAGTGTAGTTGATGTAGAATTCGATCACAGCATCCTCATTTGGCATATCGCTACCGATCTCTTTAGCTACATCAATGATGATGATGATGATGAAGACCCCATTAATCCTAAATCAGAAAATGCCAAAATAAGCAAATGCCTGTCGGAGTATATTGTATCTTGCTAGTCATGTGTCCATTCATGCCAAAAGGATAGGGAAGTTTAGGATTCGAGACACTTGTTCTGAGGCTAAAGATTTTCCAGAAAGAAAGTCTGTCCATATCTGACAGAAAGAAAGCTTGCAGATTATTGCTTGAAGTTGAAACAAAATTTGATCCCATCGAAGTGAAAGGAGATAAAAGCAAGTCGGTGTTATTTGAGGCATGTAGGCTTGCCGATATGTTGAAATCATTGGAAATGGAGTTGGAAGTGGGTGGAGATGTTGTGTTATGCTGCTAGTCATTGTGGATGGGCTCAGCACGGACAGCAGCTCCGGAAAGTCCCCCACCGGCTCTCCCCCCCGGCGAGGTCGTGGGCCCCTCGTCACTGCCCCCACGGGGCCAGGGCAGCGGCCGGCCAATTCTCTACAGAGAGGAAGCGGAGCCCCCGTCACAGCCCCCAGATGGCTTTATTAGTGATATATAAAGTAGGTTGACATTATTCAAAATATGAAAATGACTATATAAAAATCAATAATTTTTTTCTAAATATTTATTAATATTCATTTATGATATTTTAATTTTGAAAACTTATTTTTAATTTCAGTCAAATATAAAATACATGTTTATGACATCATCAGTTTGATGGTCCCATCAATAAACCGTAAATCAATAAATTTTTCAGTTTAATGACCAATTTGATTTTCAAAACATTTGATGAAATTGTTCCAAAAGCAATACCTAATCTATCACCACCATTTGCACCTTTACCCTTTATGAGAGGTGCCACCACTACGAGAAATTAAGTAGCCGCTAGCAACATATTGCCACACCTTTACTTGACGTAATTTTTTTTTTTTTCTTTTGACATTCAAGATGGACCCAAGTAATGCCCAGTGGCAAATGCCCCCCTCAATTTTTTTTTTTAAAATTTATTTTCTTTGTTAAGGGGAATCCAATCAGGAAGGAAAATATACCCCTTAAATCTCATAAATTCTATACCTTATTAGAATGAAATGTCCCCAATGCTCATATCTAGCCTCATATTGGTAAGTTATTTTATTTGTTCAAACTCCATTTTATATAAAGGTTAAATAATTTTAAAATAATTAAATTCTATAATTTTATTTATATATGATTTTATTGAGAAAAATTTATAATAATACAATCATATATAAGAAAATTATTTTCCTTAATATTTTTTAAAAACACACACAACCTTTTACATATATTTACTTAGATTTACAACGCTCTAATATTCTGCTATCACCGAAACTCAACTCCTGGCCATTTTTTATGTCTCGCCTAACTTCTTAACCACTTAGTGACCTCATTAACACTTAAATTTTTATTAGACAACTAAATATGAGAAAATCATTTTTTTATTATTTTTTTCTTTCCTTACATGTGAACCAAATGAAATCCTGTGTGTTTTTCTCCTCAAACTTGGTCCACTGTTGACATCTATTCATTTTGTAATATATTATTTATATATATAACCTTCGTGATGTTACGTTTATTTTTTTAAGAGTAGAAAAATATAATTTTTTTAAATTAAAATAAGGTATAAAAGATTATCCTGAGGAAATCTAAGTATAAATAGAAAAGAAAATTATTACCACACAACTTTTTATTTGTTCTCTCGCATACCTCTCTCTCTCGATCGTAAACAATAAAAATCTAAGTTGTTAGACCTAGGATTTGAACCATTGATTTCCAAGAAGGGAAGATTTTTCTCAAATTTTATCGTAATAAATAAAAACAGATATTATTTCGGTTCTTCCCTATGAGTTGTTTTCGCTGCTGAAACCCGAAAAACTCCAGGACACAACCCAAGGCCAAGGAGTTAATTCAAAATATGCGATTTTTCTAATCCTGTCAAAACCATGCCTCACTTCCATTCCAAAGATCAGAAGGCCCCAGGAAAAGGGCCGTTTAATCCTACTATGGGCCTCAACTCCATGGCCCATTAAACTATGGGGGACTCAAAATTGCAAACATCAACATAAGGGTGCCAATATGTTGCTTAAATAAATTAAAACTATACATCCACTATTATCAAAAGTAGTGAAATATTAATATATAAATTCATGTTAAATTTGATATTTAATTAAATAAATAAAATACATATATAATTCTTCAATTTTGCAATATATTTTTATATTTATAATTAAAAAAATTAATACATTTTGGGCTTTCAGCTTAATAAACTCGGCTATCACGGATTTGAATTCTAGGACCTTCTCCGTATACCTTTTTGAAACTATAAACACTTTACCACTTGAACTAGGTATGATGAGCAGGTATTAAATATTAATTTTAATCATACTTATTTTTAATTTTTAAGAATATTTTAAATTTTAATAAATATAGATTATATATTATGATGTCATCGATTCAATCATGATTATATTATTGATTTGATCATTGAACCGTGAATCAATAACTTTTTCAATTTAGTATTCAATTGCTTGAGTCGATCCACCTCTTATACTTTTAAAAAAATTATAAATATCACTTAATGTAAACAAAATTAAATAATAAAAAAAAATCGCTCTGAATACCTATTCATAATTAAATTTTATAGTCGCATTTTACTTAACGAACAAGATATCCATATATTTAAGTGATTTTTTATTATCATGATTTAATATGAAAAAATTAAATGTAAAAGACAAAATCTTATACCCTAAAAAGACATTAGAAAGAACATACATTGCCATTAGAAATTTGCACCTTTTATTTATTTAGTATAAATATTGTCTTTTTTAAAGCTAAACACGTAATAAATTGTCCCTTAGACTCAAATCGGGATCCTTCTCTATATTCTCGCTTTGAAACATCGAATGCTCTACCATACGCAGCTTATACATAATTCGTAATATAAATATTGTTACTAACAAAAGTTTATAATTTTTTTGAAGCAGAATAATTTTATCGATTCAAACTAAGAATACATCGATAAACATATAATCAAAATCGTTAAAATCATAAAGCACGAATAACATTCAAGTCAATAACATTTACGAATCCCGCTCAAAGACTATACATTTTATAATCAGCCTTACACATTCGATATCACATCAGAACTGTAATACCTATGATTCCAATTTATGATATAACTAATTCATCGATTTGATTTATCGCGATCGGATATATTTTACTCGTTTGAATCGCTCTCACACAAATAAACATCGCAATATAATAATAACAAACAAATATCGCACCAAGATGATAACAACCAAACACCATATCAAGACGACGATAATCACATGCTGCACCAAAACAACTACTAAAATATGAAAAAAAAAAACAAATAAAAATCAAGATCTCATGAAATAATCATTTTATCATAAAGAACTACGAAAAGATGTATGCGCTTATGATTTCTGGTGATCAAGAATAAGAAAAAATTCACCCTCACCGTCCATACTTAAAGGTCGAGCAAAGACTCCGATAGATAAAAAGAAGAGAAAAGGAAACCGGGGTTTTTTTACATAAACAAATCTCCTAGACCATAGGTTATTCCTAACAAAAGTTCATAATTATTAACTAGGTAGTAGGTAGTGGGTCTTTTGATTTTTTTTTTAAACTAATTGAATTTTAATGAAAGTCTACAGCTTAAATTATGGAAACTTCATTAAAGTAGAAAAGAAAAGTTTGTAATTATTAATTAGGTAGTGGGTCGTTTGATATTTTTTTTTTTTAAAATTAATTGAATTTTGACGAAATTTCATTTAAAAAAAAAAAAAAAAAGTTAATAAATACAGAGGAAGGGAGATGAGAAAGAGCCTGAATATTAAAATGATGAAGCAGAGTTTGCCGTCTCTTGAAAATTCAAACTCAAACTCCAATCAAAGCTTGCAGATCTCCATCTCCATCTCCATGACATGTACAAATGACTTCTTTTTTTTTTCTTTTTTTTTTTTTTTGACAGCAAATGAATAAGTTAATAAATACCCCCAACAAAACAACAAATTAAGAAACCCCTGTTTCTTCTCTGTTATATGGTTTAAAAAAACCTTAATAAAACATCACATCTTCCAAAATACGCCACCCCAACAACTTGAATATGCTCTCTGTCTCTTCCAAAAACACATCATCCCCAATTTCATTATTTTAATGGTGGCGTCTCTGTCACCACCCTCCCTCCATCATCTTCTTCCTCTTTGGTGGTCAATGATCAAACAGAGTAAGTACTCCAACGCCTTCTCTCTCTGTTTTCATTTTCATTTTCATTCCTTCTTTTTTTTTTCCCGGAAAATGACCATTGAAGAACAACCTGAGCCAAACCCCACCTCCGATCACATCCTGGATTGGCTGGAGGATTCCGTTTCGTTTCTCCCATCGTTCTTGGACGATCCCTACGGCTCCGGCGACATCGGATGCTATCAATGGTGGGATCAGGACCAGGATTTTACTTGTAAAAGTGCTAATTCGACTGACTGCAACTCTGTTCCCGTCGCCTCTGTTTTAACTCCCTCCGGACGGCCCGGCTCCCGGAGAGGCCTGTAATCGTCGGAGGAAGAGTCAGGGCGATGTGGGTGAGGAGGCCGTGGCAGGGAAGAAATCGGTTGGAAGCAAGAAAGAGGCGGGTAAGACTACCACAGGAATAACTGTAATAACGGTAAATGTGGGCAGCAAGAACAGTGTTCAAAAACGGTTAAAACTTTATGGACTCGATCACCACAGATGACTAGGTCAACTCGGTGAAAATCGGTTAAAATGTAGAGAATAATCTCATTATTACAAACAACCCAAAAATCAAACAAAAAATACAAATTTTCAGAGATTCCTCTGATACCCATGATGGAATTTCAAAAAGAAAGAATAAAAATCCAAAAAATTGTAGAGATTTGATTGAAAATTTCAGATTCAACTCAAAAAGAAACTATTCAAACAAAGAAGAACTGATGAAAGGGAAATTAAAAAAACAAAACCTAACTTACCCAAGGGAGAATTGGAGAAGACGAACATAATTTACGTAGAGTCCTCACGAGTAGAACCGCTTCTGAGAAGACCACTGACCTGGCCCCTTGAGCAGGCCTGAAATGGAGGAAGAAAGTTTCCTTTAAACAACCATCTAAACGACGCCGTTTTGGTCCTTACAAAACCAAACGACGCTGCTTTAATTAGTGTTTTGAATTAAAAAATTATCATGGATAAAACGACTGCTTTGACCTTGTGAAATTGTATTTTCCATATCCAAGCCTACTAACCCCCATTTTTATCCTGTTTTCAACCCAAAAATACATCCTAGCCCTCCCAACCCTAATATTAACCATAGAAGAGAAGAAATTATATAAATTTATTTTACAAATTTTTATCCTTTCTTCATATATTTGCATGATAGATTAGGATTTTAGTTGTTTTCTTATTTCTACCATCAAATCCATCGTCTAGATAAAGTCAGGAATAGGACAATTTCAGTACTTAGTAACTTAATTTTCGTGGAATCAACACTCTTACTTTTTTACACTATATTATTTGAGGCAACACGTGCACTTGCGCACATCGACGTATTATTTTACATACACACATTCGAGCCTATCATAAACATTTGATTCAACCGACGACGACTTTGAGTTCACACCCAATAACTCTCCTCTCAAGAAAGTTTCACCACTCCTACTAATCAAAATAGGATTTTTCTTGTCTTCACCACGCTTGGGTACATGCTACGTGAAGCACCACTCCTAGGGGCCCGGGCTCACCACACCATCCGAAGGTCACATGTTCAATCCAAGCTCATCGTATCACTAAGCAGAAACCTATGGACTCTTCCCCGTCCATGCTGCATGATAATCGTTCACGGGAGTAAAAATTACGTAGCTTTATATATGACATGCAGCCATCCAATTGGCAAGGAGATCTTAAAATAAGACACCAAAACAAAATCGCGAGAACTTAAACCCAAAACGCATAACATCATACCAACACGATAAGGTAGAAATAGAATCCAATGATTACCAAAAATGTTTCTATTGATTTGCTTACATTGTGTGCTGAGCATTACACAAAATATTCCAACTTAATGTTTTTGGTTTTCGTCCACAAGGAAATAGAATTTCATAAAAATCCATTAAATTATTTTTATAAAAGTGGTTTCTTAAACTTCTTTATGTAAAAGAGAAAGGACTGGAGGAAAATATACTGATCAGTGGTAGAGATGAGAAAGGCCACAAGGCCCACAAACTAAACACCATAACATTATTCATTCGCAGATTTGAGAAGATTAATCTTCAAACATTTCGGACAAAGCTTTTGCTGCCTTTATGGGACTAATCGAAATTGTACCATTTGTTGGGACTGATCATGGCTTAATTTACCTACTAATTCGGTAATTCTTATCCTAGTCCGAAATCAAAGCCATGCTCCCGTTGTGTCAGATGATAGAGTTATTTTCCAAGTGATTTTAGCTTATTGTATATTACAATTACAAGATAAATTATTATTATTGCATTTTAGTCTTAAGTTAGTCAAAAAGATACATGGGTTGAGTTAAGGGAAAAAAAGAGCTTGCCATGGAGAATCTGATGCATCTCTTCTGTGCTAATTAATCTTCTGTCTAGTCATGTGAGTTTTTTCATAGTTAAGAACAATTACAGGAAGTAAAATGTGGCAGAGGAGGATCTGAAAGACTATAAAAATTAACGAGTGAGATGGTGCGGAAAGACGAAAAAGAAAAGAAACTGCATGTTTTAATTTGAGTGCTTTGGCAACAAGCTTACAATACTAAGTAAAAACATTGAATTTTCTTTCACTGATGATGATCAGAAACTTTTTCAAGTGAATACACATGTTCCATTAAAATTTATTAAGTTTAGGCGGGTTTGATGATCATTTTATAATTGGGTTGAGGATAGGTTATATTTTCCAAATCAAAATTAGTTTGGTTATGCATGGCCAGGCCAATAGCCTACTTGTTCACGCAATAACATTACCCCCATGCAGTGGACTCCTAACTGAACCCCATCGAGAGACCCACCTACTACATTACAACTCTATTTCGTCCTTGCTTTCAACTTATCAAGAGAGCGAGTTCATCACTCGACTAATTTGTATAGATGATTAAGACCTTTCTTCATAGTTAAGTCCTGAACCAGAAACAAGCTCCCCAAACTCATCTGGAATTTCGCTCCAAACTTTGGAAGCTTCACCATACACCTCTAGAGCCCTCTATCCACGTACCGCTCAAACCAGCCAATATGTTGATCTTTGTAAAGCTCTTCTATTGATATCATGGACTCCAGTCAAACAATCTATGACAAATTCTATCCCACCCAAATTTTTGCACGCCACTATGCATAAGCCATTCATCAAATGTACATTTAAAGACTACTTGCTCCTCAAGCCAATATCCATTAAGGTCCACACTGATTTCTCACTGGCTAAGGAGAAGGTTCACGATTGATTAATAACATCATTGGGTCCGCATTGTCATGGGAGTGAAGAGGCATGATAGGCTAGGACTTCTCTGAATCTGTGGATAATGATAAATTGTTGTTAGAGAATTTGCCTCTCGAGATAATCTGCATATTCAAACTAGAGTTATAACATGAGTGGGACTCTACTTCAAAGAAGATTGCTTTGGTATCCAAATCTCCTAATTTCGCTGTGACAGCTTGAGGATAGTCTCGTTGAAGGATCATGCTGGGAAACTTAATCAGATAATGATCCATTTTATCAAGAGTTCCTAATATGATATTCAAGATGTCTATTTAATTCAGATTATGGAACGAGCTTCAAGATTGCTTGAAGAAGAAGAACAAAGATGAATGAAGAGAGGTGTAGAAGGTTGCGCATACTCACTAAGGTATTGCACACACACCTCCTTTCACTTTTGTGTGAGAGATGATATTCATCAAGTTTATTATGAAAAGTGAAGGTAGTATGTCCAATGTTGTGTTAGGGGAACAAGGGGATTCATTCTCGAATTCCACATGGAGGATTACTGAGAAGCAGGCTTGGAATGAGGGGTGAGATCTCATTCATGTAATACCTGATGTAACCAATTTCAGAATAGTGGAAATCCTAGCATTTTGGCATAGCCCTGCAAACATAGGCTTGGCCGAACCGCATAAACATATTTGTGTGTATTTTACTTTTCGTCCTACTGCTTTATATCTGTCTAATATGTAAGATTTTCATAAAGTGGGCTTTATTAATTGGAATTAACTGAATTAATTTGGTCTAATTAATTGAGATGATATAAGTGATTCTAAATACACATGGTACTGGTCGGTGTGGGCCGAGTACAGCCCGGCCCGTAATGAGAGGGCCTGTGGTCGAAACTCTATAAATAAAAAGCTCGTTCCTCCCAAACCCTAAGGATACGTTATTTTACACTACATGTATTCAAAAATACTTAATACGTGAGAGGCATTCTCATTAAGCCAGTGTCATTAATCTGAGGATAAGGGAGAAGATCTTGAGATCGTACTTTGCAAATCTTCATTCATTCCGCATCAAGCAACCATGGATTCCAAATCAGGTATGCAATTTTTCATATTCTCTTTATTATTATGTTTTGTATTCTACGCTGATTCAGAAGAATTAATCGTGTCCTACATTTGGCATCGTGAGCCAACCATGGATTAGAATCAAACATATGGAATAGAATATTTTATTTTTAGGTTTTATTCAAATAGTTTCATTCGCCAAAACTTTCTTCAAATCAAACTCGAATTTTATCAAGATATTCAATCTACTCGCCAAGACGAAGATCTGGTAACGCCGCCAGAGCCGCACGCGCCCTCACACGCTGACACGCGCAGCCACGCGCATTGAGCACGACGGCCACAGGAAGGACACGCCGCCAGACCAAGCCTGAACCGGTTTGTCGACGTCATGCCGACATCACCACCTACCACGACCCGCCCGACCGATCCGCTAATCTTGGCCAAACCGGATGTCGACGCCAGCGCCGATGTCGATGACCCCGCTCTGCCCACCGATTTTTGACCACCCAACACCTCGACCCGATTTTCGCTAATCTCGACCGCCAACGCCCGACCGACGCTGACCGCCTGACGCCATGACGACATTACACGATTCTACCGGCGACGCCATGATGACGCCATATCACTTACTGATGACGCCATGCCGACGCTCAACCGGACGGATCCTCGACCTAACCCCCCGATGACGCCATGCTGACGGTCCGTCCCGCTCAATCCGGACCCGATTCCTCGACCCGACCGCACTCCGCGCTTCCGACAAATTCCATACGGCGCTGGGCTCGACGTCCGCTTACCTATCTTGGTACCGACGCCAGATCGAGATGTGCTCTACAATGTGGTATATTTATTTTTACATGTTTGAAGCTGTTATGCATTCAAAAAATAGGAAGAACTCTATGTACGCTACGCATTTTTAGGTATTTTGTGTTTTCTTGTATTTCTCTATGGTTTGAAATATGTATGATAACTCACATGTATATCACCACATAAGGATTATGTAGAGGTAATCTATAGACTATTAATGAATTGAATAAAGTATAATTAGCATTACATGTAATGTAAAAGACATATCACTGCTTTACGCGGCCCGAAGGTCATATATATATATCGAATGATACATAAAGTTTATATCCCCTGTGATGAGAGATTTTCAAGGATTCAATTGCTGTGACCGCCAAAGTGGCACACTTGATTGGGTTTGAGAAATATCGCCTCATATCAGGGTGGGATGTCTCCTGCTTTTATTACGTGATCATACTCCCAAAGGAGGCGCATCCTGTTGGGCTTCGCCTCATATTACATGTATAAAGATGTGCTCGGTAGTTTAATCTGATCAGTGGTTCATACACCCAAAGGTGGCATTTCACTAAAGATTAGAATATGTTCTCATGGTCGCCATGTGGAGAGTGTACAACGCATGTCATATTTTCTCGCCCAAAGGTGATTATGCGTGATGATGTATGTAATTCTTCAGATAAGTATTCACATGATCGATTATATTGTTTGTTTATTTTTCATCACTTTTCTGAGAATGTATAATTCATTTATTAAGGTCCCATCGAATTGAACTTAAGAAATGGAAAGAGGATTTTCTATTTGGAAAGGAGTCATGATGTCTACATCGGGTTTTACAATGGATGTTTCACAGATATCAAAGCCACCAAGATTGCCGAGAAAACTAGTCATGCTACCCGAAAGGAGCAATCAGATTTGCTTATTGACAATGAAGAAATCCATTCAAGAACACTTAAAAAGTGGTTTACCGGGCGAACTCAGATCATATGAAATGATGATAAATGATGAGGCTAGAAATCGAATTTCATCTAATGTCAGGTTGGAACACTTCTTCGGGGTGCCTTTCAACATGAAGTATGATGGTACTGGCCAAGTTAGAGATTATGTCCCGAGGATGGTAGACTCCAAAGACGAAGCTTCAAGCTCTTAGTGTTACTCATTCCCGATAAGCCAGACAGTATCAAGCCCTAAACACTCCTTCCACCGATTTTGGGATTATAAAGACAATTACAATTCCCAAGACGAGACTTGGCCGGCTACGACTTGACAGCAAGGTGGTGGCGTAAGAAGAGAAACTTAAAAAGCGAGAAAAGAGCATCCGCCTTATATGCTTCTAGTTCTAATAAACGAAAAATAAGAAGTTCAAAAGTCGTACTCATAAAGGTACTCAAGAAAACTACTAATAACTGACAATATGGGTCCAAAGAAGACATTCTTGAAAAAGGATGGTGATCGATGCTTCTTTTGTAAGAAGAAAGGTCACATGAAGAAGGAGTGTGCAAAATTTAAAGCTTGGATGTCCAAACATGGGCTTACATGTAATGATTTTTTAACACTTGTTGTGAATCCAACTCTATCTCACCATCCGGGCTTCGTGGTTCGATAAAGGAGCAACTAATCATGCTGGGCGCTTACTATACAGGATTCATAAACCTGAGGAAGCCAAATAAGGATGAATCAAACTCACTGGGAAACAACGAAAGCTTCGATGTCATGTTCGTGGGAGATGTAATCTTAATTCTAGATTCTGGTTTTAAATTGATGTTGAAAGACACTTTTTATGTACCTTCCTTTAGACGAATTTAAGCCAGATCGTGTTTGGATTTA
The DNA here is from genome assembly GCA_016808115.1 of Tetrastigma voinierianum. Classification (NCBI taxonomy): domain Eukaryota; kingdom Viridiplantae; phylum Streptophyta; class Magnoliopsida; order Vitales; family Vitaceae; genus Tetrastigma; species Tetrastigma voinierianum. Next base: position 239,280 of record JAEQBH010007636.1, read on the forward strand.
TATATGATTACTCTTTGAAATCAAAAAGCACAAGTTATTTCTATATTTCTTAATTCAAATAAGGTCAGGGTAATCACATATGTCCAACAGATTATACAGATTGAGTTTATCTCCCAATGACATATACGGTCGCTTATACTACCGAAAAGGTCAAGCTTTCTAAGAGACCATTACCTAAGGGAAGAGTCTTACGTGATTGCGGGCATAAACGACTGACATATCTCTAAGGATAGAGTAGAAAGGCCGGAGCAAAGACTAAACATCCCGCCCGATCTTTAAAAAATGACTTAGAAACATGCTAGACTGTCAGAGGTAAATGACCAAGATAAGAAAGAAACTCATAAATCATAGTTTCCCGACTTGTCGACGCTATTCACACCGATATAAGTGGACCTTATGACGGCAACCTTGTAGAAATTTTATTTCATCACATTTATTGATGACTATTCTCGATATGGTTATTTGTACTTCGATTAAAGAAAAGGCCGAGTCTCTCGACAAGTTCAAGATTTTTCTGATCAAGTCGAGAAACAAAGCTTGGGAAAAGTCATAAAGGTTGTTAGATCTGACCGAGGATAGTGACAGGCAAGTATGGCGATGCGGCGCCTTAAGGGCCATTCGGCCAAATACTTAGAGGATTCGATAAGGGTACGCTTACTAAGTGCCCGGGAGTCCCGAAAGGAAATGGTAGCCGGAAGGCGACCGCACTCTTTATGGCGTCGGTAAGGAGTATGATTAGTAGGACAATTTACTCGTTTTCTGTGGGGTGAAGCTGGAAAACAGCCAGACATTCTCAATCGTGTACCTGGGCGTTACAAAAGCTGCTCCATCACTCTCGAAGCATGGATCGGGCGTGAAGCCTCAATTTAAACCATCTTAAGGTTCGTGTGGACGCCCCGCTAAGTCAGATAATCCAACATTAAGTAAGTCAGACTCCAACCACTGATGTTACTTTTGTATCTACCCTAACATTCGGCGATATCTGCCTCTATAATCCCAATGGAGGCACAAGAATCGTGGAATCACAAATAAGTTTTCGGAGCTCTGATGTGGTCGAAGAAAATACCGTCACGGCATCATCGGCGATGATAGTACGGTAATGTGGTATCTTTATCTCCTCCCATACAGATAATTGTGGAACTCCCACACACCATATCGAACCCGCTGAGACTAGGATCCCGTTGTCGAGACGCCTCCTAATGAAGTTCATCAAGGCTCTGTGTGATGTGGTTATTACTACCCAAAGAAGGAGATCCACCAGAGAGACGATCAACTATACCACCTGACTATTTAGTCTATATAGAGAGCAAGATTCACGACATTCGCTTCCGTGACTGATCCAATAACTTATGCTGTCGTTTCGCCTCAACTTAACTGCGGGTCATGCAATGAGAGATGAAATTCAATCCATGCAGGCATAATGGAGTTCGGGAACTTAATAACTACCCGGGCGTCATAGACCCATCGGCCGCAAATGGGTGTATAAGACTAAAGGGACCATAAAGAAAGATTGAGAAGCCAAAGCCGGGATCAGAAGCCAAGAAGTCAACGAGAGTATAGCAATGTATAAGAACCTTTTCTCCCGCCTCTTCTAAAGATTCTTTCGCAGTTATCATGGTATTAGTCAAGCCATTTCGAGCATGGAGTTACACCCGTATGGATGTTAAACCGCTTTCTCACCCGGAGACCTTAATGAAGAAGTCTATATGATGCAACCCCGCGTTTTCAAATGATTAAAGACACTCAGATGCATCGAAAGTCTATTTATGGTCTCAAGCAAGCTTCTAGACAATGGTAAAGTTTCATGTTATTATTGCTTCCATATTATTGCTGGTAACAAAGTAGATCAATGTATAACAAGGTCACTGTGAGAAATTCATTTTCCTAATACTCTACGTGGATAATACTGATATCCTACTTTGTGCTAAGACCTGCTTATCGCATATACAAAGTTTTTGATGTTGTCAAAGAACTTGATATGAAGGACTCCGGTGAGGCGTCTTTGTCCTCGGGTTGAGATTCATAGGAATCGTTCGTGACTTATTGCCATCTCAGAGGGTGCATATGTTGATCGGGATTTTGTAGTATCCAACATGCACAATGTGCCTGTGAATTGCTCCTGGCTCGTAGGGCGGTGAGCAGTCAGTTCATTACAATGTCCTCATCCGTACATTGAGAAAGCTCCAAATGAAGAACATCAAAATTATGTTATGCACTCGGGCATTATGTATGCTCAAGCATGCACTAGGCGTGATATCGCCTTTGTAACAGACTTCAGCAGATATCGCCAAATCCGTGATTACGATCATCGGGTCACGCCAAGAAGGTTATGAGGCAATTTCAAAGAGGACAAAAGACTATATGTCGACGACAAACATGTTCAGACTCACAAATTAGTCATATCTGATCTCGTGACTCGGTCGGGCCGGCCGATGCGAAAAGAAGTCAACAACAAAAGTACATCTTTGCCAGCAAGGAGCAAGATCGCAGCCGAGAAACAGAATCAATAGCATCCTCTACCATGCAAGCCGAGTTTATGTAGATGCTGGCACACATTTGTCCTAACAGTGAGGCTAGAGCACTGCAGACACCAATGAGGTTTGTTATTTATAACCCATGATGATATCCATCATTATCTTGCATAACATTTAGATGACCTCGATTTATTAAGGGTGAGCAGAATAACTAACAGATACAAGAATGAAAAATCTGACACCGTAACCTCGAAAACAGGCGTGAGTCTCATGGATCAACAATATGTCCTGCGTAACAACCATCGCATCGTCGCTGAACCATGATGGATATCCCAAGACACTTTAGGTTTCAGACACTTGGCAAGAGAATTCGACTAACAAATGGATAATACACAAGTATCACTCATTAAGGACAGATTGTCCATTTAACACACTACCATATTGAACTATATCGCAGTTGAAAGCACTCGTGACCATGGAAGGGCCTCGCGCAGTACATGCAATTACCGCCATGATCCAAAGGTTCGAGACTTTACGGATGGGATCGACTATTAAGAATAATCTCTAGATCAATATAAAGCGTGCTATTACGCTTTTGCTTTGTTCATCGCCTGCCGGGAGAATGTAAGATTTTCATAAAGTATTTTATTAATTGGAATTAACTGAATTAATTCCTGTCTAATTAATTTGGTGATATATGGATTCTTAAATAGTTTAATATGGGGGGTCGGGCCGGGGTGTGGGCTGAGGTCGCCCGCCTGCAATGAGAGGGCCCGGTTAGAACTCTATAAATAAAAAGTTCAAGTCTCCTCCCAACCCATGATACGTTATTTCATCACTACATATTATTCAGAGAGAAAATACTTTCTAATACGTGAGAGGCATTTCATTAAGCCAAGCAGTCATTAATCCGGGATAAGGAGAAGATCTCGAGATCGATTTTGCGCATCTTCATTCATTCCGCATCAAGCAACCATGGATTCCAAATCGGGTATGTAATTTTTCATATTCTCATTATTAAGTGTTTTGTATTCTAACATGGTGATCTAGGAAGAATTTAATCGTAAGGTCTCATAATAATTTAATAATACCAATCGTTTGTTTGAACTTCTTCTGATCAACGTCAACATAAACTGCAGGAAGAAATGTGGAAGTGGGTTATTATCATCGGGCATATCTTTCAATTAGTACAGAAATCAAATCCTCTAACAAGTATTTTGATTTCTCTCGTTTAGTACATCACCGGGCTCACCTCGCCTTCTTTCTATATTTCCGTGCTAATCTTCTAAGTTAATCTTGCAAACAGTTACTGTGAATAAAGAATTTCAGATGCTCAAGAAACCGATAAAAAAAGGAGAAAGAAAGAAACAGATTGGGAGGAGTCCCTTCTCCACCAAGACTCAACCCAAACTTTAGATGCTATCCTTCCATCCGGGTTAAAGAAAATTCCAAAGGGACAAAGAAAAATGCCAAAATTATGGAAAATAAAAGAGAAACCGATTCAAAGCTTTCCTTGTTCCCAAGAAATCTTCTCTTTTCTCAGGATGAAGCACAAATGCACACACGACACGCCAAGGCCGTGACATACCCACCAGGTGCGTAGGCGCAGCGTGGCAAATACAAGGCGCATGGTCTGGTCGTTAGTGTCACGATACAATCATTTGTGATCGTGACGAGGGGAGGTCGGGTGTCGCGACACGTCGCGCCGGGGCCGCGATACAGGCAAAGAATGCCCAAGCACACTCACAGAGGAACGCTTCGAAATGTGTTAGATTTTTTTCCTGGCTTATTTTCTAGATTTATTTGGAGTAAATTCTTTAATTTTCTTGAAGTTTAGATCAATCATGAGGAAATCAGATTAGATTACATTCTCTTTTTCTAAAATACACAAAATAAGGATCGCTGTCGAATCGAATTGTTTTTGAGAATGAGAATGAAAAAATAAGTAGAATCGTGAACTTTCGAAGCTCATGGAATCAAAGGAAAAAAAAAGTAGAGAACCATCAGACAAAAAAGTAAAAAAAGTGGGAATTGTAGAAACGAATCGATGTGTGTGGTAACAAGGTTGAAAAGTAAAAACTGAATCTTAACATGATTTTGATTGGTTTAATTGAAAAGAGAAAAATGGACAAATAAAAGGCCACAAAGCATTTGTTATGGTTAATATCATTATATATAAGAAATTAGGCCTAAAAACATTCATAAAGTAAGTCTAGGAAACCTATTTATAAAGCATGCCAAAGAAATCTAGGTAATGATTGGATGTTGGAAAAAAAAAGTTTCTAGATTTTCCAATTAGATTTCGAAAAGAGAAGTAAATATTTGATAATAAATTCTTATAAAATAATAATAAACAAATATGAATCTTTGGAAGCTCAAGTTTTATAAATATATGTATTTGATAAGTATTTATGGATATATTTTTAGCAAGTAGATATTTACTAAGATTTGAAAATTTATTTAGATCACATTGTGATTAAGATAAATATTAGAGAATAATATGATATAAAATATACTGATAATAATAATTTTTAGTTGAATAGTTGATTTAATTAAGAAAATAAAATAAAGAAATATTTGTAAATCATATTAAGAAGGACTTCGATTTTTATAAAAGTTTTGAAACTCATTAACTAAATTATTAACAATTAGATGTTTAAAAAATATTATTGCTTAATAATATTGATATTATAAAATTATAGACTCTAAACCTATAATTTTAGGTGAATAATTAATTATGATATTTCCTCCTTATTATGCTAGGGGTGAAATTGTTCCTTGAGATTTTCAAATTAGCTTCTTTAAAGGGATAATATTAATACAGATTTTCTAAAAGAGAATTATTTGTTTTCACATCATTTTTATGATGAAAATTTTTTAACTGAATTATATATAATCTTGGTTTATGAAAAATATTGTTTTTTATTTATTTGATTATCCATGGATCGCCAATGATTTTGTATATGAAAGTAATTTTAAATTATTTTTGTTTATGATAGAAAATGATGACATATGATATTTTGTGATTTGAATTATTAAATCAAGTATTTGACTCTGGTTAGTTCAGTCCTGTCAACGGGAATGATAGTTGACACTATTCGACCAATAACGGTAATCGGCTTACCATTACATTCCTTCGTGCGAACGCACTGATTTGAACCCCAATCCGTAGCTGTTTCGCCAGGTTACTTGTACTAGTATCGCTTGGTTTCGTTCACCTTAAAACGAATAATTTGCAACTAGCTTCTCACCATCTGAAGTCTCACACACTACATTACTGGAAAAAAGTCTCACACGCTTGGGCATCATTCGACATTTGTTGACCAGAGGAAAATGTACTTGATTTTGATATCGATATTTAAAACGCATGCTTGGAGTTTGATATGAAATAGTTTGGATCATATTTGATATGAAATCAATTTGAAATGTATTTGAGAATGTTTTGATGGAAAATTTTGAATGTTCAATCACATTTGAATACAAAGGTTTTGTGAAGAAAAAAAATCTCATATTTTTTACATGATTAGAAACATTTTGATCCACTTAAATCAGATAAGATTTCTATCGGTTCTCAAAGCTCTCACTCTCATTCATTGATATCTTTTCAGGTATTTAGTTTCGCGACGTGATGGCTAGGTTAAGGATTCACATAGGATTTTGATTTTGGAACATGTTATGGACTTTGCTTAGTTAATAAGTTTATGTTTATTTGATTTTTAAGTTATTTTGAGGGTTTGAAAGTAGATAATTATTATGGGTGGCAAAAACCTAAGAAATCAAACGATCGAAAAGCCAAACTAAAAACCGAACGTAAAATAGGTTAACCAAATCTAATGGTTCGATTTCGGCTTGTTTTGCATAAATCTCGCTCCCACTTCTACTTGTCGCTTTTACTTTTTTACTCAAAACCAAACTTTTATTATTTTCCTCAAAACCAAAGCATATAGGTTGTAATTTCTTTGGATTAGTTTCTTTTTCTACTAAAGTTGTTAATTAAATTATCTAATCTCATGCATTTCATATATTATTTGTAGATGTATTATAAATGCACAAGTATATAGGATTGCAAATGAATGTATTCATTTTTTTCTTTGTATTTTTTTATTGTATTTTACAATAATTATTATAATTTGAACCTCTTGTAATATAAGATTATGGAATTGCAAATTTATTTTTTAATTATGGTTAACCAGAAAAGCGATATATGGTTAATCGAATAAATGGTTAACCAAAGATTTGGTTAGCCATATTAATTGTTAGGTTTTTTGTTTATATAAATAACAAACCAAAAAACAATGAGAGGTTCTTATTTTGTGACATGGTTCAGTTAACCGAACCATGCCCATCCCTAATAATTATCTTGAAATTTTATGTTTGATCATACATGAATGTTGAGAGTTGATAAATTTTTGTTAGTATGGAATTTTGGATATGAGAATTGATTATTTTATGTGTTACCATTACTGAAGTGTATTCGAGACTGACACAATCCAATTTATAATAAAAGATTGATTATACGTGTAAATTAATAAATACGCCCTAAGGATAAATGAGAAGAATATTTTTCTCACCCAAAAATATTCTTTGACCCTAAAACCCGTGTCCATCGACAACCTCACAACTCACAATACTTCGAATGTCGCGTGAACCCGACACTAATCATTTAAAACGGCGTAGTCTCCCAGACGGAGCTCTACCCCACAACCACCTGTCCTAACATCAACATCAAACAGATACGAATTATCCTGATGCAAACACACATTCAGTTAGAAATTCGATCCTACTCAACGCCTAATCGACCATCCCATGTCTCGAGTCCTCACCGACCCGCACTGCCTAAGCCATGTATGAGAAAATATCACCTTTCAAAACAAAACTTATCGTTTCAAAATACACTACCGAACGTCGGTAAAAATACGACTACTCCTCCGAGTCGAATGTGCTGGAGAATCTCCAACAATATACGAGCTCCTACAACGTGAAATTGTGACTATCTCCCAACACCATTCTCCCGGTAAATCATCCCGCGGAAATTCCTTTCGCAATCATGCTCGCTTTTCTTTAATCGTTCATGCCACGCACACACACCTAATTTCTAGTTACTCCTACAGCATACGAAATGCAATGATGTCATCTTCAACACAATTTATACAACACACATGCTAAGATATAAAACATGTATATATATTAACATAATAAAGCACATAAAACATGTTATGCACATTCACCATCAATTTCACTAGAAATTAAATTACACGTTAATTGAATAACCACGAAGAATTTAATTCAATTACTCAATCAAACACATTATTTCACAAAAATATTTCATGAATACTATTCACATGAACAAAGGGAAACCTCAAAGTTACTGCTCACTTTCGCCAATCATCTAATATCGCCCCACTTTGTGAACCCGAATTTTATGTGATACTTCCGTGGTCATATTATCACAATGCCAATTTATTTCATAATTTATGAAATAAATATCCAAACAGCCCCAACACACCACGACCGGTCAAAATGGGCTTCAAAATTACAACAATTCAGTCCAAGCTTGTAACACCAAACCATCACTACCAAATCAACTCAATAATCTACAAAACACTAATCAAACAGACCCGCAGAGATAGTAACTTTCTACCTCACTGAAATGCGCCTCATTTAAACTCCTTAAAAACCGGTGACCACGTCAAGCCCTCACACAGAACCGCTTTGCTTCGCCCGAAGAAACCACTCGGGCTGATCACCCGAAACCTGCAGAGAAGTCACACCACTCACTCTAAAAACCCAAAACCTAAGCTCACTGTCAATTCTCCCTTCCTCCTTCACGTTTTTAGTCTTTTGAATAAAGGGAAGAGGATGACACTATTCTCTATTTCGTTTTTATTATCATTAAGAATTCCAAAAATGTCATCTGCGCTTCTTCGATTCGACACGTAACAATCTCTACTGGCCCATTATCATCCTCTACTCACGGAATACGCATTACATGAAGATTGCACAAGAAGCGACTTTGGTCACATCATATTCGCTTTACTTCAAGCACCCGATATACTCTCGACGTCAAAACACGCAGAAATTCACCGCCTCGAAATTCGAATGCAATTGACGCGCAGAATCTGGGGATTACAGACATTCCAATGCATGCTCCATTTCGTCATCCCATCTTAAAATTTTCGAATTTTTACCGAAATTACGATTTTGCTATTTTTCCAGAAATCACTCTTCTCTGTGGCCTTACACCTCACTACCAACTTACTTGTGCTAATCCTTACTTTTTCTTTTATTTATTTTTTGATATTCCTCAGATGATAGGATTGAGGAAGGCGGCAGAGTAATACCATTTACAGTAAGCAGAATACACAACTTCCTAAACTACATTTTCTGACTTTCAGCCGTCTACCAAAACAAAATGTCTCTTCCTCCTTTGTCAAATTTGGTGCATAATTACCCTTTTCTAATATTGTTTTATTTAAAGTATGTAACCTAGAAATTAAAACTTCCACCATCCTTATTCTTCATCTTTTATAATTTAAGTGGGGTGGAATCTCCATATTGGAGGGCCCAACCCACCACTGCCTTGATAGAGAAGACCACCTTTCTTGATGATGAGGAAGTGAAGAGGCTCCAGGCTTTCTTCATGGGTCTAACTTAGAGTTGGCAATTTGAGTATCATTTATTGAGTTAATCCGATTAACTCGAAATTAGGACTAGTCAGACTTTGACTAAGTAAGCTTAGCCATGCATGCAACTAATGGCTTAAAAGTCAGATTGGATTGATCGCCATTTTTTGACCGGATGAACTATCGGCCCTCAACTCCATGGCCCCATTAAGCAATGATTCTCATGGTTGAATCAGCATATTAAGCCTCTAGTCATCTTTGTGCCCCACCCATGTGGGACTCAAAGTTATAAACGTCAACATAAGGCTGCCAATATGTTGCTTAAATAAATTAAAACTATACATTTACTATTATCATAAGTAGTGAAATATTAATAATATATAATTTATTGTTAAATTAGATATTTACTTAAATAAATAAAACATATATAATATCAAATTTGCAATATATTTATATTTAGGTATGAATTTTTTTAATACATTTTAATTTCAAGCATAGTACATTGTCTTTGTTGGGATTTGAACTCTGAGATCCTTATACCTTTTAAAATTCTTAACGCTCTACCATTCGAAATTAGATATGATAGACAAGTATGAAACATTATTTTTAATCATACTTATTTTTAATTTTTAAGACTATTTTAAATTTTAATAAATTTATTTAACAAAATTGTAAAATATAAAATTTTATAATGTAAACAAAAATTAAATAATAAAATAATCTGCCTTGAATACCTATTCATACTTAAATTTTATACATATATTACTTAACGCAATTTGAGATATCCATACAGTTGCATTTTTTATTATCGTGATTTAATATGATAAAATTAAATGTAAAAGAAAAAATCTTATCCAGTAATTGATCCGACCCTAAAAACACATTAGAAAGAACATACATTGCCATTAGAAGTTTGCACCTTTTATTTATTTAGTATAACATTGGTTTTTTTTAAAGCTAAACACTTTGGGCTTATAATGCAAAGAAATTGTTCTTATTGGGGACTTGAAATCGATTCCTTCTTCATGTCAGCTTTATTAAACATTCTACCACATAAGTCAAACATGATGGGTAATATAAATATTGTTTTTTTTTAAAGAGTAATATAAATATTGTTAATAACAAAAGTTTATAATTTTTTTGAAGATAAAAATAATTTTATTGATTCAAACTAATAATACATCGATATAAATATATAATCAAAATCGCTAGAAACCATAGAGGATGAAATAACATCCGTGTTAATAAAGACGATAAATCGACTCAAAGTCTATACATTTGATAGTTGAACCTACATTTAATATTACCATCGTGACTAGAATGCTTATGATTCTAGTTCTCGCATAATATCGACAATCATCGATCCGATTGTCATCGGACGGACATACTTTACTCGTCAATTGTTCTCACACACAAATGTAGTAAACTCGTCTGTCGATTTGAATTTAGACTTTCCTATGCCTTTTGAAACTGAACGCTCTACCATTTGAATTATAAGAGTGACGGGCAAGACGAGCTGACCTGGCCAATACCACCATGTACCGTCAAGTGGTCGGGTGACCTTCAACATTCCCGATGACTCACCAAATACTTTGCTGTGAATAAACTCTCCCAACTTATGCACTCGCCATCCGAACACCATTAGGCAGTGGTCGAACGTCTGCTTCGCTATCTTAATGGCATGAGATCATTTGGTATCCGACTTCTTGCAAACACTCCTCTAACATTGCATGGTTTCTCTTATGTAGATTGGGTTGGTAACCCAAATGATCGTACCTCCACATGTGTTTTTCTTATTTTCTTCGGTGCTAATCCAATTTCATGGAGCTCTACAAAGTAACGATTGCTGTCGCTCTTCCATTGAGTCGAGCATCGCGGTAATCGGCGATTGAATGAGTAACACATTGTCGCTTCATTCTCGAACGGCGATTCATATCGATTACCATTTTTTCGTGGGATATGGTTCAGTTTGTCCGAGCCGCGATGTTATTCATGTCCTCATTGATGACCAACTTGCTAAAGCACTTACTAAATCTCTATCCTGGTCTCACATTTTTTATTTATGTAACAAGTTTGTGTTATTTCACAATTCATCTGAGGGGCGATAGCGATATTTTAAGATTCCTATTTTATTTGCTTTATGCTATTATCAGTTATAATTATATTGGTATATATATACCCCAACTCTTTAATAATATTCAACTCTTTTTCATAATAGGGTTGCTAAGATTGAGGTGTGAGTATCACCCAACAAAAACAAACTAAATTGAACCAAAATAGGTTAACTAAATCGAGTGGTTCGATTGTGGTTTTTACACAAATCTGCTTCTGGACATAAAATACATAACCGCGCTTTGCTAACTATCTGGAATAATATATATATATATATATATATATATATATATATATATATATATATATATATATATATATATATATATATATATAATGCATTGTGTTTCAAGCTTTTGTGAGTTGCGCACTTTCCACTTTGTCTCATTACCTTTATTTTTTTCCCTTTAAACAAAGTTTTACCATTTTCCTCCAAACCAAAGCATATATAAGTTATGATTTCTTCTGATTAGCTTTCTTTTTTCTACCAAAAGTCGTTAAAACACGTCATTGATTAAAAATCACATTAAATTATCTAATTTCATGCTTCATATATTATTTATAATGATTATAAATACATGTTGCATGGGATTGCAAACAATAGATCAGATTCTTCTTTTGTCTTTTTGTGGTATTTTTATCAGATTTATAATAATTATTATAATTTTAATTTTAATAATCGATTATGGAATTGCACATTTATTTTTTAATTATGGTCAACTCTAAAACCGATATATGGGTTAACCGGTCAGTCGATTAACCAAGACGGATTAACCATATTAACGACGTTTTTTGTTTATAATAAAAACCAAAACCGAAGGATCGATTTTATTTTGTGCCACGACGAATTCAAGCGGCCGAAAGAATACCTTTTTATAAAGCGTAATACACAACGCCGTCGCCCTCGATGTGGTAAGCACTACCTTCTTGATGATTTAAAAAAGTGAAGAGGCTCAAGGCTCTTCTTGATGGGTCTGATTTAGAGTTGGTAATTTGAGTCCTAGCCACTGAACTAGCTTGACCAATCCGAAATTAAGGTTAACTAGACTACCAAATAAACTTAGACATGCATGCAATCAATGTCTTAAAAATCAGATTGGATTGACCGATCCAATCAATTGAACTACCGATGGGCCACTTTTTGACTGGTCCAACCAGTCGAACTATTGATCGGACACTTTTTCACTATGGTTCTTTCTAATATGGTTCAAACCTCTGTCTCACTTCCATTCCAAATATCAGAAGGCCCCAGAAAAAGGGCCGTTTAATCTTTCTATGGGCCTCAACTCCACGGCCCATTAAAGTAGGATTCTCATGCTTGAATCAGCCTATTAAGCCTCTAGTCATCTTTTTGCCCCACCTATGTGGGACTCAACGTTGCAAACGTCGACATAAGGCCCATTAAATTAAACTATACATTTACTATTATCAAAAGTAGTGAAATATTGATAATATATAAATTAATGTGTTAAATTGATATTTTATTTAAATAAATAAAATATATATAATATTTCAATTTGCAATATATTTTTATATTTAGGTATATGAAATTTTTTTTTTTTTTTTAATACACTTAATTTTTTAAGATATAACCATATTGATTCAATCGAAGACTTTTTCGTATATCTTTTCGAAATAAGATATCTTTTCAAATGACGAACGTTTCTATCATTTAAGCCTATGAGTGCCAGGTATGAAATATTATTTTTTAATCATACTCATTTAATTTTTAAGAATATTTTAAGTTTTAATAAATATATATTATATATTATGATGTCATCAATTCAATTATGATTAAACTATCGATTTGATTATTGAATCGTGAATTAATAAATTTTCCAATTCAATTGTCAATCCAAATTTAAAAACATTGCATGAAGCTTATCTAGTATTCAATCGCTCGAGTTGGGTCCACCTCTTGTACTTTATAAAATTATAAAATATCAAATTTTAATGTAAACAAATTAAATAATAATAAAAAATCGTCTTGAATGCCTATTCATACTTAAATTTTATACATATTTTACTTAACGAAATTTAAGATATCCATACAGTTACATTTTTTATTATCGTGATTTAATATGATAAAACTAAATGTAAAAGGCAAATTCTTATCCAGTAACTGATCCGACCCTAAAAACACATACATTGCCATTAGAAGTTTGCACCTTTTATTTATTTAGTATAAATATTATTTTTTTAAAGCTAAGCACTTTAGTTATAATAAAGTAAATTATTCTGCTACACTTGAGACGGATCCCTTCTCCCATGTTTCTTACCTTTTGAACGTCAAATGCTCTACCATACGGTAGCTGCATACTTACTTTAATTTAAATATTGTTAATAACAAAGCTTATGGAATTTTTTTTTGAGATATAAAAATAATATTCTTTATTGATTCAACTATCAATATCGATATAAATATGTTAATCGTAAATCGCTTAAAACCATAAATTACTTAAATAACATTCAAGTTTAATAAAGATTTATTTAACTGCTCAAATACTATATATTTCCGAGGCCAAAGATATTATTTATTATTACTATTTGCTGACTAAGTTTATAAGATATTAACGTCCATTAATTTGATTAGAATAATCTACTTACTCATTCGAATCGCCTCTATAAATAAAGATCGTAAAGACAACGACGACAAACAACATCGCACTCAAGACGATAACAATAAACGCCACACCAAACAACACAATCACACACACCATACCGTGACAACTACTAAAACAAGAAAAATAAAATGAAACCAAGATCTTGCGAAATAATCACTTGTTGATAAAGAAAATTATAAATAGGTGTGTATAGTGATTTAGCATTTGCCATCAAGAAAAAATCACTCTTCCTTACTTAAAGCGAATGTACGCTAACAGAAAAAAGTTGACAAAAAAAGAGGTTAAAGTCTTTTTACGTAAAAAAATCCTAGACCATAGGTTATCCCTGACAAAAGTTTATAATTATTAACTAGGTAGTGGGTCTTGTGGAGCAAATCTCTAAACCCTAGCCTCTCTTTTCTCTTCACTTTTCTCTCAGAACCTCTTTTCTTTAAGAAAAATAGAGTGATTTTTATCATTTTTAAATTAAATCACCCATTTACACATGTTTTTCATCTTTTTCTCAATAAAGTGGTTCTTCCAAACAATTCTAGGTTTTTATATTTTTTTTCTGATTTAGTCTGCCGCTTGACGCTGGTGTTTTATCAAGCTGCCGCTTTGTGCACGCGCTGTTGCTACCGCTCTTGTGCTAGCAGCGTAATCTCAAGACACGCTTCTGGCTGCACGTTTATTTCAGGTTTCAATGATTCGAACGAAATAAGATATAATGATCAAAGACAATAAATCAAATCAACGATCATTAATACGTTATAAAACTCGAAATTAAACGTATTCTACTACACAGAATAACAGAGTGACGTAGACTAACCATTAAATATATAATTTTCAGTCAGTTTCATTACGCTATTAACCTAACGGTTTGCTTCATCATTTACAGCTTTTAAGATTTTCGATTATATGCTTTTTATCAATATATCGCTATTTAATCAATGAAATATGTTTTTCTTAAAAAAAAACCTAAAGTGTAGTGGGTCTTTTGATTTTTTTTTTTAAACTAATTGAATTTGAATGAAAAGTTGTCTACAGCTTAAAATTATGGAAATTTCATTTTATTTTTTTAAATATAATTTTATAATTATTAATTAGGTAGTGGGTCTTTTGATTTTTTTTTTTAAATTAATTGAATTTCAACGAAATTTCATTTAAAAAAAGAAAAAGAAAAGTAGCAATAAAAAAATAAAGGAAGATGACAAGAGCCTGATTATTAAAATGGTGAAGCAGAGTTTTGTGAGTACGGTGGTTTTCAAACCCACTATTCAATGGGCCTAGGGCCCAACCTGCTTGGTCCAAGGTCCGCCTAGCCCATCGACTGCTCACTGCCCCACGATCATATTAAACCACAAAGACTACCTAAACGAAACTGCAGGCTCACCGCGAGCCGGTGCTGGGTCTCCTCCCAGGAGGCTAAATTCTCAGTACGGTCTCTGTCTAAAGCTCCAAGCTCCCACTACCGCTCTTCCGCTCATAAAGAAGTTTGTTATGAACGAATGGATAGTACGAAACACAAAGTTTGATTTATCCACGACTCCTGGCCCCAATCCCTATATTTCCTAAGATTAATCCTGATAGTTTAAGGATTACCGATAACTAATGAGAGATTTTATCCCAAAGAATGTGAGATTCTTCCTTAAGAAAAAGTATGATCCGCTTAATCACTTTCTATAAACTATGCTTTCCCACGATGAGAAGTAAAGAATTCCAACTCGCGCATACTTTTTGCCTAACAAGAAATTTGAGCCATAACAATCATACACTCATAATATCATCTTGGAATATCAAAACAAATAAATATCAACCCAATAATGGATAAATCAAGAGAAAAGATTAAATATTTCACCAAAAGGAAGAATGGTGAAATGGGTATTGTGGAGAGCTAACCAAGAATCAAAATCGCTATTATTGAAGAGCATCTTGCAAGGAGTCATTATATCAAATTTGAGCCAAAACTGATATTATTTGACCTTACATCTTACAAGAAAATCAAAACCCTAACCCCTCTTTTCTTTCTCTCTCAAAACTGCTCTCCCCCTTTGTTTTTCATTCTTGGCTACTGCCTCCCTTACACGTCTCTCTTGTGATTTGCTTTTCCTTTTTTTTTTTCAGATAAAAAAAAATCAAACAATGGGCTTAGCCTATTGGTCCAGCCCACACAAAGTGGCAGACCCAACACAATTAGTATAGAAATCAAATCCCCTAACAAGTATTTTCATTTTCATTTTTCTCTTGCTTTAGTACATCATCAGTTCACCTCAGTCTTCTTCTATTTTCTGTGTGCTAATCTTCGGTTTAATCTTGCAAACAGGTTACTGTGAATAAAGAATTCTGGGTGATGCTCAAGAAACTGATAAAAAAAGAAGAAAGAAAAAGAAACAGATTTGGAGTGAGTCCCTTCTCCACCAAGACCTAACCCAAACTTTAGATGGGGTTATCCCTTCTCCATCTGTTAAAGAAAATTCCAAAGGGACAAAGAAAAAAAAGCCAAATTATGGAAATAAAAAGAGAACTGATTCGGCTTCTGTTCTGCGCAAATCTTCTTCTTCTTTTCTTTTTCTTTTTCTTTTTAGTTTTTGAGCAAAGATTCACCTCACCGCTACACTCCACCTTCATGAACTTCACAAAGCAAACCATCATCTCACTAATTAATTCAGTGAGTTTCATACTGATTCAATAAATTACTTTTTAGTTTTACAATATGTTTTGAAAAAGTATAAACAGTTCGAAAGTAAATATAGCAAATATTTTTAATATAAAATAAAATCATTTATTATATTGAAAAATCATGTGTATGTGGTGGTTTTTTAGATAAACATTCATTGATGATCCTTCAAAACACTTTTAGGAAAATTGGTTTCAGTAAAGTTTCATTTGACAGTAATTCAATATATAATATTATAAGAATTACTTGTGATGTTTTTACAATTTAAAAAAATGATACATGCTTTCTTTCAAAATACTTAATGAAAAATAGCTTAATTTATTAGAAATACTTCAAGTAAAACACATTTCCATGTAAGAAATAGTCTCATCATCATTTTAGAGCACATTAATCCCCTCATGTGCCTTACAATCCTAAGGATTTGAGACACTTTTCAAAGGTACCACCTTTTATATATTATTAGCTCCCATGAACAAGGTAATGAAGATAGAAATTTATTTGAAAATATGAAAATTATTCATCACTAAAAAAAAAATTTATCATGTCAAAATTGCAACCGTTACTGCCAAAATTGTCATGTATTTCTTGATCAGAATACACCCTAATGATAGAAGATTCTGCATAAAGCAAAATAGGAAACAAATGAAAAGAAAAGTGATGCTTATATTATAATGATAAAGAATTACTGCTTAGTGTGACCAACAACTCCTGCCCTACATCACTTGCTCATATTCCTACTAAACTCTATTTTACATTATAAATACACCAAGAAGGGACTTGCAATCAAGGTTACAAGAGGAGTCTGAGGAGCCAATGCCAACGGGATTATTCAAGTCCTCCTTAATTACTTGTAAGTGTACATATTCATAAAAGTGCCTTAAAAATACTTCTTTTTAAAGAAAAACCCAAATTCCCAAACACTAATCTTATTTATAATGAATATTTTTAAGAAAAAAACTATTTTATATTATTTAACTTAAAACTAGTATAGGAAAATATGTCTAAAGGGCATTATGTGTCCGTTTGTTTTATGTTTGGAAAATCCAGTTTCTTGAGAATAGTTTTTAAAATACAAGATACACGAATTTGAGATATGTTTGGTTCGTTTAAAATCTTTTGAGAACATATTTTGTGCAACATAGAAAACATCATCTTTGTGTTTTCCCCTCAAAACTATTCTTGTTATCTTTTTTCCTTTCTTTTTTTTTTTTTTTTGACAAATAAGCACTTTTTTTTTGTAGGAAAACTACGAACAAATGACCCACATACGACAGATAGAGACTCACAATAATCTTCAAAACTAATGTTAGTAACATCCTTAGGGGAAATTAGACAACCAAAATTTTGAATATGTAATACCAATACCTTTATTAGCCAAATAACTCAACAAAGCCATTTTGCTTCTCTAAAGACATGTTTGCATTCATAGATGTTCATATCATAAGATCACTTTCAAGTATCCTTCCATTAATAATATATAATAGAACTAGATATAATACTTTTATTATCGCAATCTATTATAATCTGAGTCGCTTCAATCTCTAAATTTGAGTAACTACTATTCTGGCAAATAAAATTCATATCTTAATGTTACGCATTCTATAATAATTATAGAGGACTGCTCAAATGCTGTGGATCCAACCATCTTTATAATACCATTTGAGTTTCTAATGACCCATCCTAAAGCACTAGTGTCATTTATCCTCAAACCATCAAAATTTAACTTGAATCTATCATAGATAGAGGGAATCCAATGAACCCATTTTTCCATCATTCGAGAGCTCTTATAACCTTCATTAAGTGATGATGGTCTATCAAATGATCTTGCAAATTTTGAAAAATTATAGTAGCTTTCTCAATGACGAGAAAGAGGTTAGGTTGAATCCTTTAAACACACTTGGAATTCTATGGTTATGAATATTTCACATGATTATTCCAATCTTTTCCATTGGGTGAGTAAACAATTTGTAATTCATTTGTAGTTGTTATGAATCATTTCCTAAGCACATATGAAGTCCCCTCATATAAGAGAGGTGTGGGACAATTGTATCTGATGCATGTCCAAATATTTTAAGTAAAATGACAATCTTTGAAAATATGATTGATATTTTTGATGCTTTGATAGCAAATAATTTGTTACAATGTAGTAATTAAATTGTCCCCCACTAGGGCTAGAACCTAGACCCTCCCCTTCCCTCGACGCCCCGCCTACTTAAGGTTTTCTCGGTTTATATAACAAAACGTGAACCAAAAGGTTTTTGCTTTTCAGAAACAAAAACAATTTTCAAAACAAGAACCTAAGGGGTATATTTGTTCTTGCTTTGAAAATTGTTCATTTAAAAAACTGCTGAAATAAATATAAGAACACCATATTTTTGTGTTCTCTAAAACTATTCTTGTTCTCTCTTAATTTAAATTGCTTCTTCGTTGTTAGAATAAAAACCAAGTTAACTAAATCATTTTTCGCTAATTGCTTCTCTGCTTTTTGAGTAGTTAAACAATTTTCAAAACAAGAACCTAGCAGCATGCTCGTTCTACTTTTGAAAACTATTCATGAAAATAAGCAAAACACAGATAACTATTCAGTTATCTCGAAAACTATTTTTGTTCTCCGAATTTAGCTCTCGTGTGTTTTCATAACAAAAAATCAAGCGTAACCAAACGCTTTCATTATCTGCTTCTCTCGCTGTAACATAAACACAATTTTTCAAAAGAACTCAAACAAACTCCTTTGGCCTCATGTTTGAAAACTAATGCCATCTCGGATTTAGTGTTTGTTGTGACCTCCGTGCAGTGAAGAGTGGTCGCACGGGAGCAATGGAGATATTCGCAAAGTAAAAGCAAAACTTTGGGATGAATGAGCTAATGGTCGAGGTGCTAGTAAGCCTCTTCCAAATCGTCCTCACCATCTTTGTAGCAATGAGTTTGGTTCACTTGTATGACGGATCAGAATCCCATCGGTCGGCGTACTGTCGTGCACTGGGTGGCGACAGTATCCCTTGGTACCTCAGCCAATTAGGAGATTCGGAAGGGAAACATGATATGGATCCAAATCATATCTCATATATCAGCACCGTTTCTCCCCATACCTTGGAGGCCCCTGGTACAAACTACTGCTTACTCTTTAGAAGATAATAAATTGTGTTGAGGCACTTGCTTCGCTGGTAGTCCAAGTTGGGTGGCTTTACGTGTTTCTGAGGTCATGACCAGTAGAACTCCGTCTCGTTTCTGTCCATTCCAATGTTTGTGGCTGAATCATCAAGTATGAGAGAGTACCCTGCCTTCAGGTCTGCAAGCAGCAATACTGAGATGCATTGCTCCCAGTTCCCATCCTGGACCTGATTATGAATGGTGAAGAAATGAGCTATACAACGATATGGGACTGGACTTCAAATCTAGTATTGATGGATGTATTAAATTACTTTGGGGGAAAATATGAACGCGCTTACTCCTTTATTCATGAGCAAATTTGAGATATTTCAGGCAGACTCAGTCCTCAGCTTGATGACCAACTGAAGAGTAGAGCGCATCATCAGGTTCAGGTCATCAGAAGAGGCGTTCAAAGTGGTAGAGGCGGAGCTTAGCTTCTTGTATGATGTGCTCTACACCAAGGCTGTTGTGGTTTATTCTCCACTAGGCATTCTTCTCCGCACTGTCAGCTTCTTGTCCATTATTTCTACCTTAGTGGCCTTCAGCTTCTTCATCGAGAGACATGAGTTCTCAAATGTTGACATCAACACATTACTGCTACTTCTGGAGCTATTTTTTCGAGATTTACTGTTGCAGTTGATTTGTCCTTGATCGGAGCATTGTTCGTCATGCAGCGCGAGAAAGTATACCCTGCCTGACTGATTGATTCACGGAGCCATTACCCTTTCCATCATCGACGAGTGGCAAGAGATGGTCTAGAAGCATGGCAGAACAATCTAACGATTCTGCTTCAGACAAAAAAAA
This sequence comes from Tetrastigma voinierianum, assembly GCA_016808115.1. Lineage (NCBI taxonomy): Eukaryota > Viridiplantae > Streptophyta > Magnoliopsida > Vitales > Vitaceae > Tetrastigma > Tetrastigma voinierianum. The sequence goes on from JAEQBH010007636.1 coordinate 259,723, forward strand.
AAAAAAAAAAAACCAAGTTCGATCATGAGGTTAATGAGCTTTTGACAAGAACAATTTCTTGAGAGGTACCTGCACAGACTTTGGGAGAAAGTGGATGACATGAAGGAGCCCATCCTCAGCTTCCTCCTCGATGACAAACGATGCCCGCAGGGATTTGAAGAGCCACCAAACATAGCATTATGTGATTACAAAAAAAGGGAATTTCATTAGTGGCAAACTTAGCTGGAGGATAGTTATGGGAATCGATCACAAAGATCTCCTTGGCATATCTACCGATCTTCAGCCATATTAATCTCTAAATCAGAAATGCCAAAATAAGCAAAATGCCTGTCGGAGTATATGTTGTATCTGCTAGTCATGTGTCCATTCATGCTGCCAAAAGGGATAGGGAAGTTTGTGGATTCGATGATTAATTTGTTCAGAGGCTAAAAGATTTTTCCAGAAAAGAAGCTCCGTCCGTATCTGACAGAAAGGCTTTCTGCAGATTATTGCTTCAGTTGAAACAAAATTGAGCCCATCTTTGTGAAAGGAGATAAAAGTAAGTCGGTGTTATTTGAGTGCATGTAGGCTTCTCTGTTGTGGAAGTTGGAAATCAGTGGAAATGGAGTTAAAGAGAAATGGAGATGATAAGCAGTGGGTGGAGATGTTGTGCTATGCTGCTAGTCATTGTGGGTGGGCTCAGCACGCACAGCAGCTCCGGAGAGGCGGGGAGCTGCTCACTCATGTCTGCCTTCTTATGTCACACCTTGGCTTAAGTGACCAATTCCAAATATTCCAAATCGATGAGCCACCGGACCGCCGCCCCCAGCCGACTATTTCTCCCGACTGACAGCCAAGGGAATCGAACCTTGGTCTTGACTCTTGAAAGAAAACTAGGTGGGAGTGTATGCCACCTGGTTATCCATTGGTTTGTTTAACAATATGAGAAAGTATTAATAATATATTCTTATTCCTGTATACTTACAGAACCAGTATTAGTGATATATAAAGTAGGTTGACATAATTCAAAATATCGATAAAACTATATAACATCAATAAATATTACTATATTCTGTAATTTACATATTAAAATGACTATATAAAATCAATAAATATTTTTTCAAATATTAATATTCATTTGATATTTTAATTTTTGAAAATTATTTTTAATTTTAATAAATTATAAAATATATATTTACGATATCACCGATCTAAACTACGAACCAATAAATTTTTTTTGATTCAATGACCGATTCATTTCAAAACATTTACAAAATGTTCAAGAGTAATACCTAATCTACTACCACCATTTGTACTTTACCCTATATGGAGGTGTATCTTTTGCCGTTGCTGCTTGAAGAACTCAAAGAAAGATATATCATGCCTCATTTTTTTCTTTGACATCTTTTTTGTTTTTACTTTGACATCTATTCATTTGATTCTTTGAGAACAATATATTTTTTTCTATCCTTAAGAAAATTATGCTTTTATATATATATACATAATTTTAAGGATAGAAAAAAATATATTTGATTTTCATGGTTTTTTTTTTTATTCTACATACTGTCATGGCCTTTGTTGATGCTGTTTGAAGAAACTTAAAGAAAGATATATCATGGTTTTTTTTTTTATTCTTTTGACATCCAGGGGCAGACCTCAATTTTTTTCATTTTTGTTGTTGTTATTGTTTTAAGAGGAATCAATTGGGAAGAAAATGTGTCTCCATCAAATTCATAAACTTCTATACTATTATGTTAAAATGTCCATGCACATTTTTAATTCCGTATTTGTAAGTTTTAAAGTAATTTTATTTATATTAGAGCTTTTAGCTATGTTTGTTCCCAAGAAATTTTGAACAAAATCAAATGAAAGAAAATAAGAAAGAAAATAAAAGAAAATATGAAAGAAAATAAACTAGAATTAAATTCTAAATAATATTTTTATTTTGCTACTCGAAATCGATTGTATTTGTACAAAATCATCATTATAAAATTAAATACTAAAATAATAATTTTATAAGTAATTTTATTTATATATGATTTTTTTAGAAAATTTATAAAACAATCAAACATAAGAAAATTATTTTTCTAAGTGGAATTTTTTTCTTTCTTTAACATTTTTTTGAGAACCACACAACCTTTTTTACATATATTTATTTGATTTACAAAGTTCTAGCATTTTGTTACTGAGACTCAACTCAATCCTTTCTTATGCCCCACCTAACCCTTTAACCATTTAGTGAGACCTCATTAGCACTTAAATTTTTATTAGATGACTAAATATAAGAAAATCATTTTATTTATCATTTTTTTTCCTTAATACTTTTTAGAAACCAAAGAGAACCTAATGTTTTTCCCCCCTCAACTCTTTTTCTAGGTTACCACAGTTGACATCTATTCATTTTGTGCCAATGACATCTATTGATATATATATATATATATCCTCTCTATGCCAATGCCAATGATAACTTTAATTTTTTTAAGGGTAGAAAAAAATATATAATTCTTTAAAATTAAAATAAGGGTATAAGGGTAATATTCCTAAAGAAACCTAAGGATAAATAGAAAAGAAAATTTATTATTAATACAACTTTTTATTTGTTCTTTCCATGGTCTTCCTCTCTTGATTGTAGAACAATGGAAAATCTAAGTCACTTAGGAATTAGGATTTGAAACATTGATTTCAAAATGTAAGATTTTTTTTCCCTAAATCTTATTACAATTAATAAAAAAATGAGATATTATTTTTGTTCTTCCTAAGGAGTTTTTTTTTTTGTTCTTAGAAATCCGGAATACTTAGGATGTCAAATCTAAGGTTTAAGAAGTAATTTGAAATGCAAGATTTGTTATGGTTAATATCATTATATATATAAAAAAATTAGTACAAAAAACTTTCATACAAGAGCCTAGGAAACCTATTTATATTATATGCGTAAGAACTAAGAAATCTAGGTAATGATGGATGTTAGAAAAGAAATTTTCTAGATATTCTTAATAGTTTTCTAAAAAGTATATACATTTTGATGAAAAATTTTATAAAATAATAATAAACAAATATGATACTTGGAAGGTAAAATTTTAAGATGTATGTATTTGATAAGTATTTTTGATGTATTTTGGTAAGTAGATATTTACTACGGTAATTTATTTAAATAATATTGTGATTAAGATAAATATTAGAGAATAATATGATGTAAAATATATTGATAATAATCATTTTTAGTTTAGTAGTTGATTTAATTAAGAATATAAAATAAATAAATATTTGAAATAATATTAAGAAGGAATTAGACTTTTATAAAAGTTTTGAAACTCATTGACTAAATTATTAATAGTTAGAGAGTTTTAAAATATTATTAAAATTAATAATATTACTATTATAAATTGTTAGGATTCTCAAACCTAAGGGTAAAATAGTTCATCGAGACTTTAGATTATTTTTCAAAATTCTTAAGTGTTCATTTGATGTAAGGATATTAATATAGATTTTATAAAAGATAATTATTTGTTTTTACGTCATTTTTTGTGATGAAGTTTTGAACTAAATTATATTTGATCTTGGTTTATGAAAAGTTTGGCTTTTTATTTATTTGATTATTCATTGATCAAATAGTGATTTTGTATAAAAGTACATTTTAGAATTGTTTTGTTTATGATAGAAAATATGGAGATATATAATATTTTGTGATTTTAGTTTTAAATGAAATATTTGACTGATTTGTCATCACAACTGTAATAATAATGTACACTATTCTGGGCCTCAATCTAATAATTGACATTTACATTCCGATAATTACTGTAATTTTATTCAACCCTAGCCTCTGTGTGGGGTTTCAATTAAAGGTTACTACTGACTAACAAGATTTGTCTCGTCTTACCTTAAAACGAACAATCAAGGCTAGCTACCCATTTGAAAATTCCACATGTTTAAGCACTATTTGATATTTGTTGACCAAATGAAAATGTAGTTGATTTTGATATTGATATGAAAATTTTCGTTACAATTTGATATGAAATTGTTTGACTATATTTATTATGAAATCATCAAAACTTATTTGAGAATGTTTTGATAAAAAATTTGAATTTTACCACATTTGGAATACATAGGTTTTGGTGTAAAAATATATATATCTTATTTGCCATATGATTTGAAACCTTTTGATCTTCTCATTTGTTTGTATCTTTTCAAATACCTTAGTTTCCGCGAGGAGTTAATTTTGTTTATTTAATGATTGTTTAGTTAATAACTTTATGTTCATTTGATTTTTAGTTTTTTCAGAGTGGTTTGAAAGAGTAGATAATTATTGCGCGTTAAAAAACCCAAGAACTCCACCTAATTTTAAAACCAAACTCGAAACCGAATCGAAAAATAGGTTAATCGACCGAGTGGTTCGATTATGGTTTTTGCTTTACACAAATCTCGCTTCGGCTTACAAAATACAAAAATGAATGATTTCGGTTAACTAACTAATATATATATATATATATATATATATATATATATATATATATATATATATATATATATATATGTAATAGGTTTCCGCTTTTGTGTTGTGACTTTTCCACTTTTATCTGTCATCTTTACTTTTTTTCCTCCAAATCAAAGCATATAGGCTGTGATATCTTCGGATTAGTTTCTTTTTCTACTAAAATTGTTAAAACATGTTGTTGATTAAAAAAACCATGATTAAATTAACTAATTTCATGGGTTTCATGTATTATTTGTGGATGTATTATAAATGCACAAATACATGGGATTGCAAACGAATAGATCAGATTCTTTCTTTTTTGTCTTATATATTTTTTTTTTGTATTTATAATAATTTTTATAATTAGAATTTTAATATATGATTATGAAATTGTAAATTTATTTTTTAATTATGGTTAATCGAAACCCGATATATGGTTAATTCCAACAAAATGGTTAATCAAGATTGCTAACTATATTAATGATTAGGTTTTTTGTTTATATAAATTAAAAAACAAAATCTGGATTTCTAGTTTTGTGTCACGGTTTGATGATATAAGGAAGGAAAGAATACCTTTTATAAAGTGTTATAATACAACGTCCCGCCCTTGACAGTAAGACCACCTTTCTTGAGAGGATGGAAAGGAAGAGGCCGTACCTTCTTGATGGCCCGATGAGTTGGTAATTTGAGTCCTGTCACAGTTAACCCAAATCAACCCGAAATTAAGGCTAATTAGACTATTAAGTAAGCTTAACCATGCATGTAACTAATGTATTGGATTGGATCGTCCAATCGCTTGAACTATCGATCAAATGTTTTGATCGACGACCTATTGAACTATCGATCGGCCACTTTTGATCGATCGAATCTACTGAATCATCGATCACACTTTTTCTCGATATGGCTCTTCTTAATCGTCTGTAAACCTCTCGTCTCTACTTCCATTCCAAAGATCGTACGCCCAAGAAAAGGGCCGCTCAACTTTCTCATGGGCCTCAACTCCATGGCCCATTAAACTATGTGGGACTCAAAATTGCAAACATCAACATAAGTAAACTGTTATCAAATGTAGTGAAATATTAATAATATATAAATCAATGTTAAATTAGATATTTACTTAAATAAATAAAATACATATAATACTTCAATTTGTAATATATTTTTATATTTAGGTATGAAAAAAAAATTTAATATATTTTAGTTTCAAGTTAGTAAACTGTGATTGTTGGGATTTGAATTTGGGACCTCCTCCATATACATTTACCACTTGAACTAAGTATGATGAGCATGAATGAAATATTATTTTTAATCATACTTATTTTTAATTTTTGAGAATATTTTAAATTTTAAAAAATATAAATTATATATTATGATGTTATCGATTCAATCATGATTAGACTATCGATTTGATCGTTGAACCGTAAACCGTGAATTCAAAATGAAATAATCACTTTGTTATTGAAGAAAACTATGGAAAGATGTATAGAAGTGATGATTTAGGGTCAAGAATAACCAAAAAAATCACCCCTCTCATTGTCCTTACTTAAAGAAGCAGAGACTGACAGAGAAAAAGTTAAAAGAGAAAAGGAAAGTAGGGTTTTTTTACATAAAAAAAATCTCCTAGACCATAGGTTATTCCTAACAAAAGTTCATAATTATTAACTAGGTTAGGTAGTGGGTCTTTTGATTTTTTTTAAACTAATTGAATTTGAATGAAAGTCTACAGCTTAAATTATGGAAACTTCATTAAAGTAGAAAAGAAAAGTTTGTAATTATTAATTAGGTAGTGGGTCGTTTGATTTATTTTTTTTTTTAAATTAATTGAATTCTAACGAAATTTCATTAAAAAAAAAAAAAGTTAATAAATACAGAGGAAGGGAGATGAGAAAGAGCCTGAATATTAAAATGATGAAGCAGAGTTTGCCGTCTCTTGAAAATTCAAACTCAAACTCCAATCAAAGCTTGCAGATCTCCATCTCCATCTCCATGACATGTACAAATGACTTTTTTTTTTTTCTTTTTTTTTCCTTTTTTTTTTGACAGCAAATGAATAAGTTAATAAATAGCCCCAACAAATTAAGAAACCCCTGCTTCTTCTCTGTTATATTCTACCCACAAATAGCCCCAACAACAAAGAAGGAACAGAGCCCAAAATCGGTCGAAGTCCGACATCGACTCGGGCCGATTCAGAATCGACCAGACTAACTCGAGCCGACATCAAGCACGGATACGAGATGCAGAGTGGATCGCAAAAACTCTTAGAAACTCCTGAACTCGATCGACCCGCGATGACTCGGGTCAACTCTGCGAAAATCTGCTAAAATATAGAGAATAATCTCAGTACTACGAACAACTCAAAAAGCAAACAAAAAATGCAAATTTTCGTGAGATTCCTCTAATACTCAT